>OX382346.1:2661850-3261850 GCA_947507615.1 Hemithea aestivaria | reverse complement strand
CTCGCACGTTTATAAATAAGAATATTTAATTTCCTTGCCATTCGGAGCAAGCTAAAAACACATCTTTCGTGCTGAAAAATTCAAAATTTTCTCGGCGCTCGCAGCGAGCTGCTCGCGCGTTTATAAATAAAAATATTTAGTTTCCTTGTCACTCGGAGCAAGCTAAAAACACATCTTTCGTGATGAAAAAATCAAATTTTTCTCTGCGCTCGCAGCAAGCTGCTTGCGCGTTTATAAATAAGAATATTTAGTTTCCTTGCCACTCGGAGCAAGCTAAAAACACATCTTTCGTGCTGAAAAATTCAAAATTTTCTCGGCGCTCGCAGTGACCTGCTCGCGCGTTTATAAATAAAAATATTTAGTTTTCTTGCTACTCGGAGCAAGCTAAAACACAACATTGTAAGACTATGGTTAAATGTTTCCCAAAAAAATCTTAGTTTGAGAAATAATTTTGCCGATGACCCCCCCCAAAATCATGGTCTGGATCCGCGCCTGGGTGGAATATTGCGTGTTAAGTGTTTTTGAATGTGCACAGATGTAGGCAAGTGATATGGTGCTGAAATATGAATTTTGGTGCTCCCTCCAAAACTCCTCCGAACTTTCAGTAAAATTCCACCCATTTTACTGGAAGACTCACGTGACTAGACGAGCTATTAAGCTCACTCTGACTCTGACCTGACTAACTAACTTATTACTTAAAAAATAACATTTAACTTGACACTGGCAAAACACGAAAGTGGAGACCATAATTTAATATCCCGTGAACATTCACGAATTTTACTCGACACTGGCAAAATGCACATGTTGCCATATTATTAAAAAAAAAAAAAAAAAAAAATGCGCGAAAAATGTAAACAAAACAAAGCAAAAACTGTATTTTTTCTCAAATTTAAAATATTATTTTCAAGAGATATTATGTCTTGTAAATCAAATTAAATTTCGGTGTCACACACATGCTACATACTCTACCTCAAAAATACAACTTATAAATTAATCATCAAAGTAAATAATAATTATATATTGAAACTTTTTCTTCAGATCATCATCTCACAGAAAAACGAAGAGAAGGCAAAATGCTGATGAAAACAGCGAAATAGGTAAGAAATAGATAATCTCGTTATTAAATCTCTGCATTTTCTCCCTTCTCAATTACTAATTTAAGCTACTACAGCAGTAAAGAACACTTTGTAGTTAATAAAAATCGTATTACCTACAGATCGGCTACACGCCAATCTACAGAAAATCCAAGTGCTCCAAACCACTGTCAGATGGCAGCGTGCCCAGAATGCTGGAAGCTTTGCTTTATTGGATAGCAATACTTATAAATTGAGTCAGATATTCACTAGCTTTTTGGTCTTTTCTTTTTTATTTATAAGTTTAGCATTTGACCATTATCTCGCGTGATTTTACGCGACGATGCGACTGTAGATGGTAGAAGACCAAACCTAAAAGGCTAACCTGCCGTGGCTTCACTGAACATCATGCCAGAACATGCGCGGTTTTTCCACTCGCTTTACCGTGGTGGCTTTGGCCGTGGCTAGTTATTACACACTGGAAAAAACCGTGTACGTCTAGCGGTCATTGTGACGGTGTTCCACCATGATGTTCAGTGAAGCCAGGGAGGGATTTATCCCGCCTTCTAGGTATAGTCTGCTACCACCTACGGCCACATCGTCGCTTAAGATCAGGCGAGATTGTGGTTAAAGGCTATCCTATAATGAATTAAAAAAAAACATGGTTGTAATGACCACTTGGCGACATGGTTTCGTCCAGTAGGTGGTAACTAGGCATGGCCGAAGCCTACCACCAGTTTAACAGTACTAACTGGTACCAGTATTTGTATGCTGGTTGGTTTCGGCAACTAGGCCACTTGGCCCATTTTACGTGAGAGTGGAGTGTTGTATCACTCGAGCCACCCTTTTTTTTGTTTTTTTTTTCGGGGAAATGCATAACACACATAACACCCTAGGGTGGTTATAAGGGACTTCCCCGACGGTGAAACCAGTTGATATACCCACTTAAACCCTGGGGTCCTTCCAGTCGCTGCATAGCGGGGATGACGGAGGTACACTCCCATATTCTTCTCCGTCACAAGACACCCTAGCTCCCTGATGAATTTCAGCAGGCCTCGTGGATTGCCAACAACCTCGGAAAGTGAACCCAGAGTTCTGAGGTGCTGTGCCCTATAACAGTACTTATGTATTTAATAAATAAAATATGTTAAATTCCAGGAGTCCATTTTGTGAGGAATAAGAGAGACTTGGGCAGCAACATAATATTGACTCAACATTTTAATGATAAGATTGTCACACCAGGTGAAGATGTAAGTATACTTCCATTTTTTTTTTTTGGATTTTTGCATACCATGTTAAGATGTGTTATGCTATAATATCATAATACAGTTACCCTATTTGAGAACCATCTAAAAGCCAAATATTAACACAGTGCCCTGGATACACTTGTTCATTCTTTTTATTACTGGCTTGTTTTTCCTACAGATGTGCTTTTTGAATGAGTGGTAGAGTTTTGAATTATATAAACTAAATAATTGTAAAAAAATTGGCTGGCATAAGTGGTCCATTGTTTTGTTAAATACTAGCTGCGCCCAGCAGTTTTACCCGCAATACTTATGTAGCCTATGTGTTATTCCAGGGTCTAAGCTATATCTATACAAAATTTCATCTCAATCGATCCACCCATTTAGGCGTGAAAGAGTAACAAACATACATCCAGACATCCATTCTTACAAACTTTCACATTTATAATATTAGTAAGATTATTATGAGCTTGAGCTTGACCTACTTTTAAAAAAAAATTAGTCAATTTAATGTGTATTTAATAGTTGTAAGCTTTGCTTGAATCTAATGAATTTCTTTATTATTTTCAGGTCAGTCTACAATGCACAGCGACAGCTGATAGACCTCCTAGATTTGTGTGGGAGAGGGACGGCCTTGTCATATCGTCTAATACTGATCCTAGGTAATTATTTCTACACCTTTTACTAACTAATTAATAATGACCCGTCTAAAGTATATGGTAATGCACTAAATGTTATTATCAATTTGTTTGGTTATCTCACTCAAACACAACAAAACTGTGTCGCCAAGAGGTCATAATGACTTTGTTCTGACATGACATTCAGTTAAGCTAGGGACTGTCAAGAGTCCGCGGATGAGTGCTTCGGCGTACCCGCTGCCCCGGCATTATAGCGTCCCGCAGGAACACCCCCAGGTTTGTTAGTTGGTATCCCCGCTGCACCCATACTAGGCGGGGGAGACCCACAAACCGCCCCGTGCCTCGGCGCTGGGTGATGATGCATAACGCATTTTTCCTGGATCAAAAAAAGGGGAGGAATTTATCCCGCCTTCTATGACCTCACATACTTATCATACACTGTGAAAGGCTAACCAATAATAATAATTTTAAAAAATTATGTAATCATCTTAATTTGTTGACATTTTCAAGAATTAAGAGAAGAGCTCCTCAAGACATCCTTAAAGATTAGGAGAATCTGACAATTTGTGGTTGAGTCACTGGAATCATACCACTCACGACACGCTGCAACTACGACCAAACTCTCGCTCAAAGCCCGTAAGGGCAAGAAAATGGGATCACTAAAAAAAACCTTGATTTGTCACTAGTTGATCTTAAAACTTGTAATTTCAGATACATCCTAGGCCAAATGATGTCGCCCTCGGGCCTGGCAGTGGTAACACAACTGAACATATCCCGAGCTAGGATAGAAGACGGAGGACTGTACACTTGTATAGCTCACGAAGGAGACAGTAGTACGAGTAATACTGCTAGAGTTGATGTTTTCGGTGAGTTTATTATTATTATTTATTCAGCACAAAGCTAGAACTAACTTAAACCTTTAACCGCCGCTGTAAGATATATACGACAATATTAAAAAGCCAATATTATGAAATTTTAAAAAGATATAAATATTCAATTCAATAACCGTATCCCATCAAAATGTACGGCCGCTAGGGGCACATTTTCTTGAATGAACTCTCTGCGGTTAAAAGGTTAATGCTACAGTACGATTTTCTACCAATTGGCCTAAGGCTGTAGAAAGTGTACTAGAAATATACACTTATTAAAATCAAAATGTATTTGATGTTTTTTTTTTTCATATTAGACTAAACAAGCGTTTGACCGCAATCTCGCCTGTTGGTAAGTGACGATGCAGTCGAAGTTGTAGCACGCTTGTTCAGTAAGAACCTATTCACTCTTGATTTGAACAAACCCACGTTATAGCATTCGGGAAATGGTAGCGAGTTCCATAACTTCATCTTGTTTTTGTTTTGTAATTATTATGGTGTGCAATAAAGTGTTAAAACCTTATAATGCCTTAAAATGAATATTGCAAAAAAAAATATGTGGTAATAATATTATAAAGTTGTATAAATTGATTTCATTTTAGGTCCACCTTATATCAGAACATTACCTCCAATAAAAGTGCAAAGCGGGGAACCATTGAAACTTCGATGCCCATACTATGGATATCCCATAAGGTAATTCTTCGTTTCCACAGTACTTTTGTAACTAATTTTAATACCTATTATTATAATAAAGACCATGAAATTCAAAAAAGTTGTTCATTTCTGTGCGCAAACTTGATTTTTTACAATTAATAAAAACAAATTAGATATACACATACATGTTTTTGTTTGTGAATAAAATAAAAAAATGTCTGATATGGCTTATAAGTTTTCGGGTGGACGCGTGACGTCACCGGTTCAAAATGTACCAGAGTTTGGCCAGCAACGTCACGACCTTAATATAAGTAACTTTAGCGCGTTGTATTTCACACGTTTTTTGTATCAAATACACGTTTTTTTTATTAAACATCCCAATTGATCCCGATATAAACTTTTATTTGATTGATTAACTACAAGCAATCATTACGCACTATTAATAACTACACATCTTACCTGTCATAACTTTTTTTCAGTAAACTAGAATGGGAGCACAAAGGCAAGAAGCTAATAAGCTCAATATTCCCTCAACATAATCGTTACAAGAGGACATTCAATAGCAAACATACGAAGAGAAAAAAGCGGCAAATATTCGAGCCGGGCGAAGATGGAGTGTTGAATATAGCTAGAGTGGTAAAGGAGGAAAACGGGGAGACTTATATGTGTATTGTTTATAGTCCTTCCGGAGAAATGGCTAGGAGGTGAGTGCTAGACTTACTTCTATACAAAATTTTCTGTACATTATAATACATAACCTAATTTTAATATAAACGACTAATTCTTCACCATACTACAGTCATTATTTTTGATTGATCTGATTTATTGGCACTACTTTTCGCGGTTTTCAGTGAAGTACAATACAATACTCTTTATTGGGACAAAAAATAACAAAATAGACTTAAAACTAAATTAAAGTACTAATATTAATGTCCACAATGGGCGGCCTTATCGCTTAGAGCGATCTCTTCCAGGCAACCAACAGTAAGTGAAGTACTAAGTCGGATATTGTTATTGTAATTTCCACTGCATTACTCATTAGCGAACTTCGTATATATATTTTTTAATAAAATACAATTTTCTTGAAACAGTTACTGAAAAGTGAAAAAAAATCTCTCACTTCTAGAAAGAGAGATAGAAATCGAAGATAAAATGAACGTCCAGTCTTAAACTTCAAAACCATATAAATTGTTTTTCAGGTCCTTCGAAATTCAAGTAGTAGAAGCTCCAGAATTAGATGAATTAAGAGTTGGTACAGGATTGAAAGAAGGACAAATAGTACAAATTACTTGCAATATTATCAGTGGAGATCCGCCTATTTATTTCTCTTGGCTGAAAGATGGGAAGAAAATGCCTGCTAGTTTAAAGGTAAAATAAAATATTTAACTAAAATAAATTTAATACTTTGTATACAAGAAAGGCTTTACCTAGTCTTCCTTACTAATACATGCATATTATAAAACACAGGACCTAACATACTGCCTTGTACAACCCCCTATTTTTTCAGATAACAGAGCGAAGTTCAGAGTTATTCAGCGTGCTTATCATTAAAAGAGTGTCATTAGAACACTGTGGAAAGTACACATGTATTGCTATGAACCATGTTGGCAAAGTTAACCAAACTGCTGATCTTTACATAAATGGTGAGTAAATAAAAATGCTTTAGCGAAATCAGAAGAAATAGCAAGTAATGTTGTATCAGTTTGAAAGTGACTATTGATTGATATATTTTATAAAAGTAATTATTAAAATATTATAACTTAAAACTTAAATAGATTTTACTACATAACATTTTAATGCCATTTTATATATTTTAGTGGCACCAAAATGGATAGAAGAACCAACAAATACATCTTTACTATTAGGTCAAAGAGGGGTTGTGTACTGCAATGCTAATGGATATCCTACACCTCAGATACATTGGATGAAGAAAGATGGTAAGACTTACTGCTATTCATACAACTTGCAGCAACCTTTAGTTTATAATATATTGCGATTAGTCTACTGATCTGAAACTAAAATGTTTTCCAAGAAACCAAGAAATTGCAAGTTTGTGTTCTATCTTTTAATCAAATGGCTTTTTGAAAAGTAAAAGGTCACTACTACAGACTACAGATAACTGTTTTGATACTTTGGTTTTGGACAACTACATGTGCTTTTCAAAATAAATTTGATGATTATTCCAACTTCAGATTTTTTTAGACTTAAAAAAGACTACTCATTTACAGTCTGTGACAATAAGAACCAACGAGACCTTTACCACAGTATTTTTGATTTTTTTAGCATCTCTAGGCATTTGGCGACCAGTTTTAGACTTAGCTGGGGGCGGTATAATGAGCTTACCCAACGGCACACTAATCATAGAAGTGGTGTCGTTGTCCGATGAAGGAATGTATTCGTGCAACGTAGAAAATGGAGTGGGAGATACTTTGAATCAGAATATTTGGATTAGTGTTAATAGTAAGTATTTAATGTCTATTTCTTTTTGTATTTTTACCCACTGTGTATTAATTTACCTTTAGGTTTTTTTCTTTACTGTTCTATGTCAAGGTAAATTAATACACAGTGGGTAAAAAAAACACTGTATTTCAATTTACCTTTAAGATCAATTTCAGCTTAATTAGTTTAACCTCTCAAACACCGGAACGCGGATTCTCGTATTTCCGTGAATGTTCCGGATTGAGAATCTGCGAACTACTCCTGATTTTTTCTTCAAAATTGTTTCATCATTGTTTTTAGAGCCTGTACATTTTGAGACATTAAGGTCGAATGTAACGACCAAAATGGGGTTGCCAGTCGCAATAAAGTGCCACCCTTTAGGGGACAACCCTATAAGAGTCAAGTGGACTTTGGATGGGAAACCGATTGATTTTACATCAGCCAGGTAAGTTTAAATTCATTATTATACGACAGTTTTAAAAAACGTCTTTTGCGTTTTATACTGTACTTTACTGTTCTATGTCTCCAGGAACATTTTATTTTGGTCAGTTTATAGTAAATTCAACCAGTGTATGGAGTTTAACTGATCATCGTGCTTGAACTGAAATAATTAATAAATTTTAACTAAATTAATGAAATTTTATAAATTTTCAGAATAACTATATCAGAAACTTTAACGCACAACGGTGTGACCAGTACAATAAATATAAATTACGTGGAACCTAGAGACGGCGGTAGTTATGAGTGTAGAGCTTCCAATCCTCACGGGGTTGCCATGTTTCATGTGTTTTTGGATATTTTGGGTAAGTTTACATTTTTGCCTCTTAATTCCTTATGACCTTACCAGGCGATGATGATCAAGGAGGGTACATTATGGGGGATACATGCAAAAAAAAAAACAATTAAACTTTTCCCCCCTAATTCCCCTTGCCACAGTCTTTAAATAAAAACTATCACATTAATACACATTTTTCGTTCGAAATGGCGATGAATGGGTAATTCTTGGTCACCAAGTTCTAACCAAAGACTATAATAATAATAACTTATGTGCGGTTTTGCTTTTGACTTTTTGTATTGTTTGAGAATTTGACACTCCACACGTACTCGTAAATAAGTGCTAGAATATCTACTGGTCCTTAACTAAAAGACTTCTTTTTGCAGAACCACCAAATCCGCCCCACGATCTTCAACTAGACTCTATAACCAGTACATCAGTAAAACTGTCCTGGATAGACTCTAGTGCACAAATACAATATTACAACATACAATACACCAACGACGGATATGCCTGGGATAACGCTAAAACTGTTAATTTTACTAGGTATGTATTATAATTATTTGTTACCATTTAATATTTAGTGTTAATTCCGCTCCAAAAAAATGAAATTATTACGGAACCGCAGTTTTCATTCAGTTATAGTTAAAAGTTCGTGTTTTAACATTAAAGCTTACGTCACACTGAGCGAACAAAGCGAACGCGAACCGGGACGGAATTTTTGTAATGTTCTAGTTTGTACGTGACCCGTCACACATAAAGCGGACGCGAACCTGCGCGGAACGGCCTGCCGCGCCGGGCAGATCGCGTTGATGACAAATGACAACTTGTTCGCGTTCGCTTTGTTCACTCAGTGTGACGTAAGCTTAAGATTATAATAGATTTTGAAATGTGATGTCATAAAATTTAGAACCCCTCCCACCCCGTTGTCACACAATGTCACACCTTCGTTGACCCCCCTCCCTCCCTCTTAACGTATGACGTAATTTATGGATAACCCCTTATCTACTTACATCATGGAAATTTTCTTTTGTCGTCACGCCTTATTACGTGTCTTCTTTGAATTTTCTTCCTAATAAAAACCTTCCTTTCAGGAGAACCCCAGATATCCGTCAATCAGTAGAAATAAGAGATCTGCAGCCTTCAGTAGAGTACCGCATACGTATCGCCGCCGGGAACCAAGTGGATTTGAGCACTTACACCACTGCTTTGCATTTTACTACGTTGCAGGAAGGTATGTTTTGGAAAAACTCGAAATTATAATATGGACTGATTGCCTTAGTTACAACTTGCAACACATATTAATTAATATTAGTCAGGACTTATCGCGTAGGTGGTGTGGTTAATTAATGTTTTTGTTAAACAAGCATTGAATACCTACGCGATAAGTCTCGACTAATATCTAAATATATAAAAGGAAAGAGTGACTTTCTGGCTGACTGATCTATCAGCGCAGAGCTCAAACCGCTGGTCGGATTCACTTGAACTTTGTAACAGATAGGTTTTATGATGTAGACATCCGCTAAGAAAGGATTTTACAACGCGAGCAAAGCCGCAAGCACAAAATAAACAATAAATAATAATTCTTTATTTGCCAAGCAACATGGTAAGTTGTAATTAATGATAATAATTGAGTTTAAATCGCGGAAGTTTAAAATGTTAGTTACAACGCTTTTTCGCCGATGTCAGAGTATTTTAAAATTTGTTTCGTATTTATTTAGTCTGGCTGCCTAAAGGTGTCATATTGACATAACTGCACTGCGTCTATCACCCTAAGATATGAGAGTTTTAATCTTGTATCCGCCCAGTAATTTTGCTGGTAAAATTACTCATCAGTTCGGAACACTGTAATGACTGTACATTGCTTGGCGGATGTAAACTTCCCCAGGCATCATAGAGACCTACCACTACAAATTATGCGTTACGCATCGTCACCCTACGTCGGGAGGCGGCATGTGGGACTCCCCCGCCGAAGATGTGCGCGGCGGGGATACCCTCTAAATACCTCGGGGTGTTCCTGCGGGACGCCATAGTGCCGGGGCAGCGGGCACGCCGAAGGACTCAGCCGCTGCTTACAAATTAGAGACCATTACAATTTTCTAAATAACTTTTATTTTTATATTTCAGCGCCATCATCCCCCCCTATAAACATAGAAGTGGTACAAACGAACAGTCCGGGAGAACTGCACATATCATGGATGCCACCCACAGTAGACACTCATAATGGACCTCTTCACGGGTACAGGGTTAAAGCTCTACCCACTAATAGTAATCACCCGGGTGAGTAGCAAACATAATGAGATAATTTATTATTTTCGTTTTTAACCCCCGACGCAAAAACGACGGGGTGTTATAAGTTTGATGTGTCTGTCTGTCTGTGTGTGTGTCTGTCTGTGGCATCGTAGCTCCCGAACGGATGAACGGATTTTGATTTTTTTGTTTGAAAGTAGAGTTATTCGAGAGTGTTTTTAGCTATGTTTAGTGGAAATCGGTCCAAGATGGCCGCCGCTACAAAATGGCGGATAACTTTTTTCTTCCACGACCCCCTCAATATGGGTATCAAATGAAAGGGCTTAATGAGTAGAATACAACGCATTATAATAAATTTAAAATCCAAGATGGCCGTAACCACAAAATGGTGATTTACGTATTGCATTGGGGGTTTTTAAAAATTTTAATTTAATTCAATTGTGTATATTATCACCTCACCCTACCTCACCGTAAACCCGTGTAAAAATACATAAATATTTCTCTCCATACAAGGTTGTATAAAACAGATCGTTTTCAGCGATAAGACTGAATTGGCGGTCTTCAAAGCGATCAACAATTGTAACATCGCAGTGATTGCGCAGTGTAACAATTGTGTTGCACTTAAGTTATGAAATTGTCTTTTGGTTTTAAGTTTTCTGTATCTTTATTTGTGGTGTTTCATTAAATTGCCTTTTAACCTATTCTATTTTAAAATGACAAAAAGTAAACTATTTGCCATTTTAACCCCCGACGCAAAAACGACGGGGTGTTATAAGTTTGACGTGTCTGTCTGTCTGTCTGTCTCTCTGTCTGTCTGTCTCTCTGTCTCTCTGTCTGTCTGTGTGTGTGTGTGTATCTGTCTGTGGCATCGTAGCTCCCGATTTTGATTAATTTTTTTTTGTTTGAAAGTAGAGAGTTAGTTGAGAGTGTTCTTAGCCATGTTTGGTGGAAATCGGTCCAAGATGGCCGCTGCTACAAAATGGCGGATAACTTTTTTCTTCCACGACCCCCTCAATATGGGTATCAAATGAAAGGGCTTGACTAGTAGAATACAACGCACTATGACAAATTTAAAATCCAAGATGGCCGCCACCACAAAACCGCGAATTACATATTTTGAAAGCGTTGCGTTGGGGGTTTTTTAAATTTTTAATTTAATTCACTTGTTACCCAACTACTTCTTTTTTCATTATAAAATTCAACTAAAATCTGGAAATTTTGTGTGAACTTTGAAAAATACTTTCCTCATAGATACTTCTTACTTCATAAGGGGAATTATTTGTTTAAACTAAAAATTAGGTTTTTTAATTTTTTTTATCATGTTTCCAGGTCCAAACGATACGCAAACGAAAACAGTGAAAGTTGTATCAAGAAAGGGCAAACAAGAAACTGTGCTTTCGGGACTTTTGAAAAATATGAGGTAATTTATGCATGAAAGATCCTAAAAATACATTCTGCTTGTTTCGGTGTACTCGATACCTAACATAAAAAATCTTTAACCATTTCAGATATGCAGTTTCAGTAAGTGCATTTAATTCAGCCGGAAATGGGCCATTTTCTCTGCCAGTGTACCAAACTACTAGAGAAGGAGGTAATCATAATTAATAGTTTTCGATAAAATAAATTCGTGGATTCTGTCATGAAAAATGTCCATAATGCACGATCAGAGCAATCGAAGCAGCGTGTCCCGGTAGCGGCTGGCGAAGCGCCATAAACGACCTAATAATATTATAATGATATTCACCACAACTGCTACGATTGGATAGGCATATTTAATTAAAACGAAGGAGTGTAGGTAGTTTGCCCTTAGACACACTCTTAGGCAGTTTGAATAGCCCTTTTTTGACCCAGGAAATTTTTTTAACGCATCGTCACTGTCACATCGTCACCTCAGGAACACGGCGGTGTTCCTGAGGCACGCCATAATGCCGGGAAAATGGGTACGCCGAAGCACTCATCTGCGGTAGTTTCCATACCCCACCTTAACTTGATGGTCACCCTAAAATTACAATCAGTTTTGAGTTTTGATTCAGTGCGCGTTTGTAAACGGACGACGCGATAATAATATTATGTAAAATGCGAAATCACATTAAGAGCGCTTAGTCCGCGGGACGCTTTTTTGTGCGAGCGTGAGAGCGTCCCGCGGACTAAACGCTCTTAATGCTCATCATACAATATTTCAGCCCCCGAACACCCCCCATCAGGAGTGGAGTGTCGAGGAGTGTCTTCCACTTCTATTAGAGTTTCCTGGCAACCTATCAACGTACAGGCCTCATCCGTGCTCGGTTATTACGTGTATTATTCTACTGAAGGTTAGTGCTTATTGAAAACAATAACATGATTGCGGAAATATTTAAAAAAATCGCTATGTTTTATCTAACTGCTTAAATCAAAAGTAAAAAAAAAATATTTAATTAATCGTTGTGATAAAAAGTAGTTACGGTAAAAACTGCTCAAAATGTATAAGTTAATCAAAAGCCAAAAAATGTCTTTCCGCTTGTACAAAACAAATCTAGTGATAAGTCAATTTGTATGGAATAAAAGAAATCGACTAATTAGAAAAAACGACATTTTGCATAGTTTTATTACATTTTGTGCAGTTTTTGGTAATAAGTATATTTAATTTAATAAGTATATATTGTTTTCAGATGGCCCCTTCCAAAACATAACGTCACCTCACACAGAAATGTATCTACAAGGTCTATTAAAGTATTCCAACTATACAATCAAAGTTGCTGGGTTTTCTAATTATGGCGTCGGACCGTTTGCCTTTCCTATAGTTTGTGGGACTTTGCAAGATGGTAAGCATAATAAATTTACATTTTCTATATTTGACTTACTATGTTTGTGTTTTACAGGGGAAAGACTTTTTTGCAGGTGGTCAACTAGGTGGGTACTCAAACAGTGCCAGTTATTCTACGGCCTGAGCAGTGATGTGCAAACATTACTGTGCTCCAGTACTGCGGTTTTACTCGCTGTACTGTAGTAGGCCTATGTGTTATTCCTCTGAATTTAAAAATTAGGTTTTTTATGTGCAAACATTACTGTGCTCCAGTAGGAGGGCACTGTAGCTTGTAGCTAATGACATTACTGGGCTGAAGTCTTAACATCCTATGACTCTTGAGTAAAAAGCTTTGGTTCAGTGCACCAGAATTTTACATTATCTTATCTATTATAAGTATGTACACAAGAAAGTATATATTTATTATAATATGCGTTATCCTAACCACCATAACAAGCATTAAGTTGCTAAGCATTAGGTTAGCTGGCGCTGTGTGAAGTGTCCTGAAATATGTATTATTATCATTCTAAAATATTAGTAGTGTACACGTGTTTGATTAAATCTAATATATAAAATTCTCGTGTCACAGTTTTCGTTGCCATACTCCTCCGAAACGGCTTGACCGATTTTGATGAAATTTTTTGTGCTAATCCGGTATCTATGAGAATCGACCAACATCTATTTTTCATCCCCCTAAATGTTAGGGGTAGTCCACCCCTAAATTTTTTTTTTAAATTTTTAGACAAAATTTTTAATTTCTATTTTTGTATGATACAACATATAAAAATACATACAATCCTCAATTTTCACCCTTCTACGATCAACCATTATTTTTTAATAGCCATTTTAGTAATTTAATCATTTTTCCTCTCCGGTCGAAAACTGATCAATCGTCATTTAATTAGTTATCCTCGCCAGATGTCTACAGGTGTCACTTCTGACCCAGTAAACAGCACGGAGTAGGGATGAGAACGAAGCCGGTCTCCTTTCTTTCTCACTCCCTACACAGTTGTCGGCCATCATTATTGTTTATGCATCAAGTGTAGTAGTAACGTTGACAATTATTATTTTGCTATCTCAGTGTAACTCTCATATTAACTTTTAATCATTCATATTTTATCAATAATAATTAAATTATCAATTTTGAGTGTATTTTGCACGATTAGTTAATCAAGTGATTTTATAACCTCAAAAGTACTCAACACGTGACACGAGCTTCCAATAACAACGGATTTTGTGTTGTAAGTATACTTTTTTTTATTTATATCGAAAATGTTGTTGATCTTATAAAAATGTAATTTTAATTTAATTTTATTAAAAAAAATGTAATTGAACAATTAAGATTTTCATAATTTCCAAAAAAATCAATCATTATGAATCTTTATTTTGAAATGTCAATGGAAATATTGGTTGTATGAGAAAATTATAAGAGACAATGTTTTAATAAAATTTAATTTTTTACTTTTGTTTGAAAAATTTTTCCATAAAATAATGATTATTTCACGCATATACCACATTCTTACATACATACAATATACACATACTTCCAATAAGTAAGCTATTTTTTGTCTACACTAGAAATTACTAGGAAATTATTTATATGGCAAAACAACGTTTGCCGGGTAAGCTAGTTATATATATATTTTTCAGTGCCCGGTCCCCCATCAGCCATCAAAGCATTAGCGTCATCGCCCACTACACTGCTAATCAGTTGGAAGAAACCGGATCAACTTAATGGGGAGATCACCCATTATACTGTTTACGTCAAATCATTGTCAAGGTAAAAAATATTCATATTCTCTGTAAATTTTAAGTTATGTTTGGGACTATAACCCTAAAAAAGAAGCCCTTTAAAAATGTTTCAATACATCGATATAAATGTTACCTTGTCTATCCTTTGACCTTTTACCTTGAAAGACCAAATTCTTCGCAAATTCATTCTAATCAAGGTGGTGGTAACATTTTTCCTTTTGAGAGAATGTTAAAATTAAGTACATTTCTTGTTAAAATCTGTGAAAAGTTTTGTGGATGCAAAGTTTTTGGGGCAAATTCAACATTTTGAGATTTTTTTATTGATGGGGTAGCATAGTTTTCTTTCTCTTCGTTGTTTAGGCATCTTTTTTTTTTAATTATGGTTTTCAAAGTTTTTAGCCCTTGGCATATTTAACTACCTACTTTTTAATTCCATTATTAAGTACCTTTCAAATTATTTTTCCAGCTCATCGCCCCCGAAAAGCTACCAAACGAACCCCACAACGTTATACCTATCAGTGACGTCACAACAAGGCAGATACGAGGTGTCAGTCACAGCTCACACTATGGCGGGGGAGGGACAGATTATATCCACTACTGTCATTCTTGAGGATAGAGGTGGGTTGAAAATGGGGTTGAAATATTGGGGGTAACCTGGGGGTGAATATTAGGGGAAATTAGGGGGTGACAATGGAGGGTGTGAAAATTAGAGATGAAAATTGAGGGTGTTAAATGTAAATCAAATATTGAGGGTGAAATTTTTGGGTGAAAAATATTTATCCACTACTGTCATGCTTGAGCAACATGACAAGCTATGCAATAACTCCGTAATATTATTATCGCTAAGGTTGCCATAAAGGTGACTCTAATTATAATGCAAAATATCACTTTAGTCCATAGCTCAAAAATAAAATTTATCTCTACTTCTTTAAAGACGATATTGTCAAGTATGTCAGAAAGAACTAGATGACAATCGCATAGGATTTGAAGTTGTCGCGTGACCATGAGAAGGCCTTTGGATATACAATATAATACATTATTAATTATTACACTATGTGGATAGTGGATACGGGTTGAGTAGATAAAAGTAGTAGCAGACAAAATGTCTGTTATAATATAACTAATGATGAAGATTAAATAAGAAGGAATGACGAGAGAGATTTTTCTATCTCGCGGCCTTTTACGTATTTACATATATCTCTTTAGTACCTATAGAAATAATCCTTTATATCGGCACAGTGGCGGCGCAGTATCAGTGTCGGTGGGCAGCACACTACTGCTGGTGTGCCAGTGTGTGGAACTGCCTCCGCGCCGTCTGGTACAACCTGACCATCAAATGTGATAGATAGTCTAGGTGGCATTACGATGTACCCCTAAATTGTTTGTGGTCTCTATACTAATCACTTTCGATGTATCATTTTATACACTGTTGTGTGTAGATCACTTTTGATGGTCAAGTTTTACCAAAAGGCGAAGTGGAAGTAGTATAACACTGACCTACCTTATATATTGGGAGGTTACATTTTATAAAATTATCCCTATATCATACTATAATGGTATACAGCAGGAGGTTAGTTACATGTGAGAATATATATAGAAATAACCCTATAACATAGATATATTATATCGGTACAGTGGTAGCCGGAGTATCGTCGCTGGGCGGCGCAGTATCAGTATCAGTGGGCAGTACATTGCTACTGGTGTGCCAGTGTGTGGGACTGCCTCCGCCGCGAACTGTTTGGTACCACAACTTGAATATCATCACGCATCATCCCAGGTTCACGAGGAACCATGATGATAGCCTGCTTATTAACAGTAAGTACATATTTAAATAAAAAATATATTGTTCTGTATGTTCACCCATTAATTAAAAACGCTTAAACTTCAGCCTCAAAATGTAGGTGTAGTAATCCCCACTTTCTCCTTTTCTACAAATCTTTTCAGGTTATTTTCCCAGATGTCCAGTTTCAAATTTTATAAAAATCAGTATTGATATTCGAGGTAAATTGGAGATCGAGGTAATTAACGTGTAATTCGCCCTAACTTATTGAAAGAGAGTTTGAAGTCTTTTTAATATTTGTTTTATTTACTTTTGCTAGTTTTTTGGAAACCTTGACGATTATCTCTGGGTTGGTGACAAGAATTGAAACATTATTGTATAGGTTGCCAGGACTAAGCAATAAGTCCACTCATTGTAGACCGTAATATAGTTTAGTTTTAAGTCTTTTTTGTTAACTTTTGGTCTCAATAATGAGTATTGTATATGTATTTTCCAGATATAGACCAATCTCTAACAGGCAACTACACGTGCCTAGCAAAGAACCTGTACGGCTCTGATTCAGTGTCATATCTAGTCGCCGTACAGGCTACACCCACTCCGCCCGCCATTTCTGTCACACAACACAAACACGAGCTCCACCTAGTGTGGGACCTGCCTAACGTCAAGAATGCGCATAAAATTAGTGAGTATTAAGTGTCTCGTAATATTATGTTGTTTTTGTGTACCTATCTGAGATGTTTGTGCATGAATAAACGTTATTTCATTTCATTTTCATTTAATTTACACTTGGTCATAGCAAAGGTTTACACTCATTACACTCGCCGTCTTTGTCAGCACAATCACGAGTTTCATCTAGTGTGTGACCTGCCTAATCAAGAATACACATAAAATTAATGAGTATTTACATTTTTACTTGGTCACGGTACGAAAATCACGGTACGAAAATCATGTCACCAAAAACTCCATGAATATGGTGATTGGTGGAAATTCGCGAAGGGAGCGACCGAAAAGGGTTTGGATGAACTGTTTGAAAGAGGATACGCGTTTGTACAGGTTAATCCTCTCCCAGGCTTCATTGAACATCTTGCCGGAACCCGGTCATGGTTTTGTCCAGTAGGTTGTTACTAGCCACGCCACGGCCGAAGCCACCAATAAATTATAACCAAAAATTTTAACCTCGTCTTTTTATCATTTCCAGGTTACAACCTAACATGGAAAGAATCCTCGACTTCCTGGCAAGACTGGCTCCGTCAAAGCACCACTCTCCATGGGGTCAAAGAGTACACCATTCAAGGTCTCAAATGCGGTACAAAATACTCCATAAGGATGACTGCTATCAATAATGTGGGGGAGTCTCAACCGGCTTATATTGATGTTAGCACTTTGGGTGGAGGTGAGTTTTTTTTTTTTCAATTTATAAAAAAAATATTTTGAAATTTGCCTAAAATTACGTGTATGAAGTTAAAAAAATATTATTATAACACTATAAACTTTTGCGATTTGAACTCATGTTAATTTTATTATTCCGGATTCGGGACTAAAAACTAAATAAATGTTCTATTGATTATGTATTTTCCAACTTTAAAATAATGCTCCTAAACTGCATATGTCACTGTGGTATAATACCTACCTTGAAAGTTAAATTCTTAGACTTTTAATATAAGCCAAAATACATTTTTTTAGCTTCAATATTTCTGAAGCTAAAAGCTGGCAATCATCTCGTTCAATAACGAATTTACTTGTGGAAAATTTTATTAGATAATTTTCATAAAATGTTATTAGATATTTCTGATAAAAATCATTATGCATTTTTCTAAATGCATATTACATAGAACACGATGCATAGAAACGCAAAAAAGAACAATTATTACAAATTATACAATACAATTATTTACAATACAATTTATACAATGATTATTTCAAACCAATAAAACTTAAATACCAAATTATACTTAAACTAGCTTATGCTCGCGGCTTTGCCCGCATGGCAAAATCCTTTCATAGCGGAAGGCTACGCCATAAAACCTATGTTTATTCCAAATTTTAACCGAATCCGTCCAGTGGTTTAGGCTGTGCGTTGATAGATCAGTCAGTCAATAAGTCACTCTTTCCTTTTATAAATTTAGATATAAAAACTTGCAGCAAATGGGAATAAATTCAGCGTGACGCCAGATTGACCAAAAACATCATGGTTTTTTTGCAGTGCCAATAGCGCCATCAAAAACAGAATGGTTCTGGAGCAACGCGTCACACATTTACATACAACTGACGGGATGGGACGACAATGGTTGTGAAATTACCAGTTTCGATGTAGATATTAGGGAGTACGGGAGTAAGGTTTGGAGGAAGGTTGAGAATCAATTGGTAAGTGTATTTTATTAATTGATCATTCGATATTTGCTTTGTTTTTTTTTCATGTAGCCAGCATTCGGGGTACATTACCGTCTTTGGCTTGGATTTTACATTAGACAGCACTTGGATTTTTTATTTAGATTGACACAAGAATAAACATGTGCCGACCCTACCTAGTGTGGGATAAGGACAGGAAGATGATGATGGCGTAAGAATAATATTAAAAATTTATAATATAAAACTCAAAATTACAAGACAAGGTAAATAAAAGTCTCATCCAGCAAAACTGTTCCTTAAGTTGCAAAACTTGCAGCAATATAACATAAAATATTATAATAATAAATAGCCTTCTCAGTAAGTACACACAATATTATGTCACGGCTTATCCCCAACTAGGTTTAGCCACACTGTTTTTTAACATAGGTGTAAACAAAAAATATTTTAAAGAAGAGACTTGACCATGTTTCGGACAGGGTAGTTAAGAATTTCGATAGGATTAAGTAATGTTAGGTTAGTGAACAGATACACCCCTTCCAGCGCATGCTAGAGCAGCCATGGTCGGGTGGCGCCCCCAACACAAACAAGAATGGATGTCTGGATGTCAGAATGTTTGTTACTTTTTCACGCCTAAACGGGTGGACCGATTGAGCTCAAATTTGGTATAGAGATAGCTTAGACCCTGGAATAAGACATAGGCTACATAAGTCGTAGATAGTAATACAATATAGCTCCACACGCCTCTTCCAGCGTATGCTAGAGCAGCCGTGGCCGGGTCCCCCCACCACGTTCGGTATCGGTGCGCTGCAGCCGGCGCGCTGGTACCACGTGCGTGTCACGGCCGCCAGCCACGCCGGGACCACTGTCCACACTTATAACTACGCTACAACCACGCTCTTGGGAGGTTAGTGTACTTGGTTAAGGGGTTAATAGTCGCTGAGTTGCTCTATCTCTCTCGCACGATATAACTTAGTCAAATAACAATTGATAAATCCTTCTTTTTGGAAATGTGTTAAATTAAAATTTAGCTCATATTTTTATACAATTTTTAAAAGTATAACCAGTTTGATACTTAATAAGATTGTTGAGGCATGTTTAAAAATAGATATTTTTCATATAATTGAGAATGCCATTGTTGTTATTTAAGGTAGCAAACTGGGAATACTTTTAAAAATTGTATCAAAATATGAGCAAAATTTTCAATTTAACACATTTCCAAAAAGAAGGGTTTATCAATTGTTATTTGACTAAGTTATACCGTGCGAGAGAGACAGAGCAACTAAGCGACTATTAACCCCTTAACTGTAGATGTATGTATAATAAGCATGTATGTATTATAAAACTCTTCAATTCGTGGGTATTTAGATTTATCTTCCCTAGATGTATTTATATTAAGCATGTGTGTATTAATGCAGACTAGTTCCAGTTCCAATTAAATCTAAAAAAAATACAAAGTAATCTTAAAAACTAACTTCTTATTACAACTAAAACAGATTCAATATTTCACAAATAATTTGAACAATTTGGGCAGAGATTCGAATGTTTGTGTGATCCACAGGTATTCGTTTCTGGTCTAGGTGGTTTTTCAATATCTATTATAAGTATGTATAATGTATATACAAAAGAAAAGTATGTAAGTATTATATCCGTTATCCTGACCACCATATTACAAGCATTAAGTTGCTTAGTTTGGGGTTAGGTGGCGCTGTGTGAAACGTCCTGAAATATTTATTTTATTTTATTTATCACCAAAGTGGCAGAGATGTTGCTTCGACGACGACTGACGACCGAATGAGAGTGAGGCGACGTATACAGTCGCTTTAATGCGCTCGTTTTCAAAATGCCGTCTCTTTCGCCAACAGTATTATAATAATTATATTTTACTCTTAAATCATCATCAATACATATGCCCGAACATACACACACGTACGCTAGCTCACACTCACGTACGCATTCATGTACGCACGCACGCACGCACGCACAATCTATTCGTTTAAAGAACAGTGACCATTCTTGATTGAAATTGCAACGTAGCAGCTCATTCGTAATTAAATGACAAATACACACACATGTACGTAGATGTATACTTTCCTACGACTCATCGCATGCATAGCAAATATCAGAAAATAAGTATGTTTAGTATAATAATATTTTTTTTTGTTATTGCAGAATCAATCGGTCCTCCGTCAGATTTCTTCGACATCAACATGATAGTCATAATATGCAGTTCAATACTGCTCATGATTTGTTCATTGACGTGCGTTTATATACTGGTTAAGAGGCATACGTAAGTATTATTTTATTTATTCTAACTAGCTTAAGAGATAGCTTTGAGCGATAAACTCGCCCATTGTGGGCCGATGTGTTAATTATATTTTAAGTTGTAGTAATTTAAATAGGTACGTTTTGTTATATTGAACATAAAGAGTAGGTATTTCTAATCTATTCCATACCTTTTCTATTCTATTTTCTATTCTAGTCAAAGCTCTTTGGTGGAAAATCCTTTCGTAGAGGAAGTCTACGTCATAAAACCTATCTGTTCCAAATTTTAACCCATCAACGATTTGATGTGTGCACTGATAAATCAGACAGTCAATCAGTCGATCAAGAAAGAGTTTCCTTTTATATATCTAGATACAATATAGTAATTGGTTATCTGGAAAGTATCGCATACTAAGATACGACCAATTGCTGACGGTGCATAATATGCATTTATCCTGATTAACTAAAGTGAAATTTTAAAAACACTTTTAAAAAACAAGCTTTGATTATTATTACCAATTAGAACAATAAAGTACTCGTCAAGACAACGGATTGCGGAGTTCCTATGGCCACCTTCCAGCTCCATCATCAGATCAGATCGATGTCATAAAAATATTGCATTGTCATCCGACTTATGTATGCATGCAGCTTAATCGGACACCGGGAAGTGGGTCAAATTAAGCTTGCAAGATTTGATTACAGACAGACAGACAGAAAACAGACAAGTGAAAGTAAATAAAAGCTATACGATTTTATTTTGTTTTTAGTTATAAATAAAAGCTTGTAAAAAGGATCAAATTTCGGCTTAATCGGTTCAGGTGTATAACCGAGAAAAGATTACAAATGAAAAGAGAACATTGTTAGATACATGTGATAATTGACCAAAAAAATTGTTTTCAGAAATCAACAGCTAACAGAATATCGCAGTACAGTATCAGATAACAAAGAAAGGGAGAATATAAACCAAACGAACGATATGAATACTAGAGTTTACAGTACGCCTGTACATTTGACGCAAGATGCTAAACATGGTATGTATTATTGTTGATTTAATGATTTTGTTACTTTTTTATACGCAGTTTTTCCTTCGGTACCATTTTACCGGGGATAGACTTCCTTTGCATGAGGTCTAGGTGGGTACCCCAACAGTGCCAGTTATTCTACCGCCTGAGCAGTGATGTGCAAACATTACTGTGCTCCGGTAGGAGGGCACTGTAGCTAGTGAAATTACTGGGCTAAAGAGTCTTAACATCTTATGACTCTTAAGTAAGAAGCGTTGGTACAGTGCACCTAGAATTGCACATCATTGTGAAATTCTGGGTAGCACTGTACTGATTATGGGCAGCGTTATCTCTTAACATCAGGAGAACGTCTTGCTCGTATTCTTACTTCTCCACATAAAAAAAAGAAAAGAAAAAAATCGCCAATTGTAACACTTCTTTCTGTTTAATCTTGGTTCTAAGTTTATATTGTTGTATTTGTGTGAACAATAAAGAGTTTTCTACTCTATTGCAGAGCTATACGAAATAAGTCCATACGCACAATTTGCGTTAGGATTCCGAACATTTGGTCACGCAGAGAATCAAGAAGCTCCAACAAGGCATATGGCGGGAAATACCAGCGCTAGATATCATAGTGGTAAGTTGTCATCTACAGAGCAATCAAATAAAAATTAAATGCAATATAAAAACTCTATCGAACTGGCTAGATTTAGTGTATGTGTGCGTGTGTGTGTCTGTCTGTGGAATCGGAGCTCCCGAACGGATTTTGATCTAGTTTTTTTGTTTGTTTGAAAGTAGAGTTAGTCGAGAGTATTCTTAGCTATGTTTGGTGGCAATCGGTCCAGATGGCCGCCGCTACAAAATGGCGGATTACTTTTTTCTTCTACAACCCCCTCAATATGGGTATTTAGTAACCAAGGTAACAACACACACACAACGCACTATGACACTATGACGTGGTACAACCACTATGATAAATTTGAAATCCAAGATGGCCGCCGCCAATTAGATATTTTGAAAACGTTGCGGTGGGAGTTTTTAAATTCAATTCACTTGTTTGATAAATATTTGTGTATATCTGCGGCCCGAGCACATAAAAACATTGACATAAGATAAGACTAGCAACTCCCGTCCCACTGTCATGAGTATTTGAAGTATTTGACGTAAGAGCACAAATGACATTGGGAGAGCTAGCTCTTGTTATTATGTACAGTCAACTACAAAGAGATGTATCCATGTTAGGTACAAAATGAAGTAAATTTTCATTTGCCACATTAAACTACCCTTGGTTCGTGACATTTCTAGTAGCAATCAAACTTTATATTATCATCGACTCGTTTAATATGCAACAATGATGTATTCCACTACTTTTCCTTAGGTAATACATAATAATAGCATTTAAAATGAATCGAATATAGTATAAGATTTGGTGGATACTGAAAATGTCACGAAGTAAGGGTAAATAATTTTTGCATACTAAAAGTTCCTTCATTTTGTAAGACTAACATGGATACATCTCTTTGTAGTTGACTGTACATATAAAGCCGTGTCTCCGGCTCCTTTTTTGGTCTACACTCTCAACAAAAACACGTCAACACACAGCAAAATTCCCGTACACAAAAAAAATAATAATGTCTATGCTTCAAGCTTCAAGAAATGTTTTTGCTTTGTTTATTCATTTATTTATTTACTAGCCGAGCCCGGCGGTAAGCTTCAACAAATGTTTTTGCTTTCCATCGGCTATGGATTTATTGACGCTTTAAGCATAGTTTTTTTTTTGTGTAGGGGAATTTTGCTGCGTGTTGACGTGTTTTTGTTGAGAATGTAGACCAAAAAAAGACCTGGAGACGCGGCTTTATAATGTCAGTTTACTCTTGACAGTGGAATGGGAGTTTTTTTTTTATACTTTTTGGCTTTGCTAATGTTTTTATCCATAATCAAAGTTTGGGAAATCAAAATCATAAAAATACGGGAATTGAAACGGAGAGGAAAAGGATTAAAGTGGATAAAAAATATGTATATGGGAGTTGCTAGTCTTATGTCAATATCAAAGTGTGCCAAAGGGGTTCCGTAGGTTTGAAAAATCCGTACCATATTATTGAACAGATGCAAACGAATCTGTACGTAGTATAAAATGAGGTATGTAGATATAGATAAAATATTTTGATTCATAGATAAAGACAGTTTTTTTTTTTTGCAATAGATATAATGATTCAAGATGAAGGTTTATAACACGTGAATTATGTAGGTATAACACGGGAGAAGCCGGGATGAGACGTTCGTAGTTTATAAATTTAAAAGTATTGATTGAGCATTTAGTACAAACGCGTACTATTATAAGCTTGAAAGATGTTTTTTGTATTTCAGAGACAAGTTTTCAAATGAGATCCGAATCAGAAGAGAGTGATTGTGTATCCCGAACTACTACGTTGAAAAGTGCGCCCAGAAGTAAGTTATTTTTACAACAGTCTTGTACCTTTAGTTTTTAGAGTACCATCATGAATTAAGGGAACAAACTGGTCAGTACTTGCAATAACAAATGTGGCATCCATAATCCTACTCATTACGTACTACTTCGTACTTATTTACACTTACACTCACGGCCTAAAAACGCAAATTGAACAAAAAAAAACAGCTCACAACGCGTTGCCATATTGGCAAAACAGCTTATTGTACAACGCGTTGCCATATTGGCAAAACAGCTCATAACGCGTTATTTAAAGTTAGTTATTCAAAAGTTTTTGAATTACATCTCACAACGCGTTGCGGTTTTAATACATCTGACAACGCGTTGTAGTATTTGTAATACAACTCACAACGAAATTAGGGTTTATTCCCTCTACGTCGAGTCCCGTTACGTCGAGTTTTCGAGCCTATTGTTCTCCGAAGATATGGCTTTTTACGCTTTCTATTCCCTCTACGTCGAATTTCGCAAAGTACAGTCAGAAACAAAAAATCCTTTAGATCGTTTTTGCCGATGAGGTACTAGGTGCCCAGTAACATTAAGAGATATTTTTAAGGAAAAATAGATGGTACTTTTATAATAAGTATTAAAATAATATGCTATTATCTCTTACTTCATTATATGATTTTAGTGTAGTAAGAAATAGTAGATTGACGGTATATTTGGCTTATTTTGCTAAAATTACTGATTTAGCTTATATGGTACTAGGCGCCCAGGAACGTCAAGAGATGTTTTTTAATATAGAAGAGAGGTACTTAATAATTATATCGCTATCTCTTACTTCGTTCATTCATGTTTAGGTATGTACTTTATATGTATTAGTGTTTGGTATCTCGTATCTTTATTATTTAACCTAATAATTACTAATTTTAGCTTATGTGGTACTAGGCGCCCAGGAACGTCAAGAGATGTTTTTTTTTTAAATAGAGGAGAGGTAGGTACTTATTATATTTTATTGCTATCTCTTACTTCGTTTATTCATGTTTACTTTATATTAGTGATTAGTATCTGGTACCTATCTTGATTATTTAACCTAATAATTACTTATTTTAGCTTATGTGGTACTAGGCGCCCAGGAACGTCTAGAGATGTTTTTTAATAAAGAAGAGAGGTACTTATTATTATATTATCTTTTATCTTATACATAGAATCGTACTAGTAGTAGGCTTGTAGTGGACTACTTTGTCTTGGTCCGACTTAATAATATAATTTATTTTATTATAATAACATTTGGTATTTCAGTTTTCTTGCTAACTGTACTTTTACAAATTTTTAGCACTCGACGTAAAGGGAATAGAAGCGGGGCAAAAACAGTAGGCTCGACGTAGAGGGAATTAAAGCGAGACTCGGTTCGTCGCTCGACGTAACGGGACTCGACGTAGAGGGAATAAACCGAAATTAGTGGTATGGCTGTTATGGTATACGCCCACAACGCGTGGCGAAACAGCTCACAACGCGTTGTCATATTGGTAAAACAGCTAACAACGCGTTGTTACATTGGTAAAACAGCCCAGATGCAATAAATAATACACAATAGTCGTAAAAATGGTTTGAAATCTTTTAAAAAACCTTGAACACTAAAGTACTGATGTTTTTACAAGCTTTATATTACTTTCACCTGTCTGTTGTCTGTCTGTCTGTCTGTCTGTCTGTCTGTAATCAAATCTTGCAAGTTTGATTTGACCCACTTCCCGGTTTCCAATTGAGCTGAAAATTTGCATGCGTGTGTAAATCGGATGACAATGCAATATTATTATGACATGGAGCTGATCTGATGATGGAGCTGGAAGGTGGCTATAGGAACTCTGTCATTAAACAACGCAACCCCATCGAGTTTGGGCTCATTTGATTCGTCTTGACGAGTACTTTATGATGCAAGATGGTAATGATAATTAAAGCTTGTTTTTAAAAAGTATTTTTAAAATTTCACTTGTTTTTTTCAGAAGCGTGCAGAATACCACATCACAATAACCATAGATAGTTGTAATTATAATAATATTAGTGTAATATTTTATAATGGTTGTGTTCATATTTGAAAGTTTCCATTTTACCAAAGAATTTTATATTGTTTTACAAAACAAAATCAAAAAGGTAAATACTTAATGGAGTAACATACCCGTCAAACTGAGCATCTAATTAGTTATATTTTTTTATTATTAATATTTTATTTGATGGCGTTTAATTAATCACTAAGAGTTTCAAATTGTTAGTCTACTAGCTGCGCCCAGCTGTTTTACTCGTTTTAGCTATCTCTATGCCAAATTTCACCTCAATCGGTCCACCCGCTTAGGCGTGAAAGAGTAACAAACATACATCCAGATATCCATAAATTCTTAAAAACTTTCACGTTTATAATACATATTAGTGGGAAAATAATAATCATATTATTTGACAGACTAGAATTTACATAATATTATGAAGAAAAATAATCGATTTTTTAACAAGATTTTCAGTTTAACAGATTTATGACTCGTTTATGTATTAATGTACCTTTTTAAATGTTTTTTTTTTTATAATTAAAAAATAACCGTGAGTGTGAACCATTTCATATCTTGAAAATACTGCCAATTTGTATTATTAATATTATTTCATACATTTTACTGTATTTGTAAAAATATTAATTTTCATATCGTAATGTAAAAACTTTGTATCTTAGATGTTTTTAAAACTATAAAAGTAGCCAAAATTTAAAAATTATCTTCTAAAAGACTGATTATTTAATGTTTATTTTAAATATTAATGTAAATCCTCGATTTACTAGTAAAATATGTAAAAATTTTCAAAAATATTGAATAAATGTTAGAATACTATTTTTGTGGTTTTATTATAACTTATTTATAAATAAAAATAGCTAAGTAGCTAGCTATTCCTAACGGCGGATTTATTTTCTTACAGCGCCACCTAACCCCAAGCTAAGCAACTTAATGCTTGTGTTATGGTGGTTAGGGTAACGGATATAATACTTATATACTTTTGTAAATACAAACCTATAATAGATATTGAACCCCCAGACCAGAAGCAAATACTTGTGGGTCACACAAACATTTGTCCCATGCGGGAATCGAACCCGCAACCTTCTGCGTTGCAAGCAAGTATTAGCCTACCGCGCCACAGAGGTTGTCAAAACTTATATAGCCTATGTGTGTTGCAAGGTTTAAACTAACCTAAATAATTTCAAAACAAATTTCAGCACAATTGGTTCAGTTAAAGCATAAGAACAGCCTTCACTTTTACTTGCCTTTCGAAGCATGGTAGCGCCTAGATGCATAATGCCTATATCAAAAAAAGTAAAAAAAAAGGTGGTAGGCGCTGAAAAAGGCTGAAAGGGTGTAGAAGCGCATAGATGAGTCAAGCAATCACGTTTTTCTTTGAAATATTTCAGTAGATGATAAGACAAGATGTTTGATGCGAACTGTAATAGGCGTCCTACCTATCCACTAAAAAAAGAATAATACCTTGCATCCTGTCTAGAAGTTAGTCTAACCTACGTTGGTCCGTCGGGGCCGCGGGCGAGTGCTTTGGCGTACCCGTTGCCCCGGCATTATGGCGTCCCGCAGGAACACCCCCAGGTTTTTTAGTGGGTATCCCCACCGCGCCCATCTTCGGCGGGGGAGTCTCACATACCGCCCCGCACCCCCCGGCGTGGGGTGATGATGCGTAACGAATATTACCTAGACCAAAAAAGTAACTACTATGCTATTTTTAGTCACGTAGAAGCGATCGTAGGCGCATACAGGTACTTAAACTCCGTGAAACATGTTAACAGCTTTTTCCAAACTAATTCCAACACCTTTAAACAAACCGGTGTTCAGAACAAGTTGGTTCAAAGGTAATGTAGTTGATTGGATGATGCTATTTTTACGCGAATACAAGTCTGTCCACGGACTAGCAAACGAAGCGTAGGACGTCCACCGACAAGGTGGACAGACGACCTTATAAAGGTCGCCGGAAGACGCTGGATGCAGGTCGCTTCCAACCGGTACATATGGAAGTACAAAGGGGAAGCCTATGTTCAGCAGTGGACGTCTGATACAGAAGAGCTTTGGATAGACCGTAGGAGTGGGAATCTTATATTAAACTTCATTAGGTACCTGCATATTTACAATACCTCCTGTATTTCGGAACAGATCAGAACTAGAACAGAACAAGAAATGGTTTATTCATATAATTTCTCAGGTACCTACATAAAAGCTTTGTTCAGACAAAACCTGTCTTTTTACAAGCTTTTATTTACTTTCACCTGTCTGTTGTCTGTCTGTCTGTCTGTCTGTAATGAAATCTTGCAAGTTTAACATACACTTCTCAGTTTCCGATGGAGCTGCAATTTTTCAGGCATGTATAAATGTTTTGCAGACTACCCAAGAGACACTCCAAGAATTAAGTATAATATTAAATTCGGGTTATCTTTTCTAGTTAAGAAGCTCTAGCATTTAGAATCCTCTCTCCATTAAAACGTGTTATCAACTAGCTATACAATCGTTTCTCTGAACACATCCACTTCAGAGCACTCAAACTCTATAAAAAGTTCGCCGGAGCAAGGATATCCTTCCGTTGAACTTTTATTACAATTTTTCGGTTGAGCGCTTCACAACGTAGGTTAGAATGATATTCTATGCTCTACTTATTTTGAGAATCACAACATTATTATTCAAGCTAACGTAATATTTTTTTAATCAATATTAGCTAGGCATTTAATCAATAAAGCTAGCCTTTGATCGCGTGATGTTAAGCGAGCGCAAAATGGAGGCAGATTAAACATAGAAGGTGGGATAAATGCCTCCCTGGCTTCACTATACATCATGTCGGAACACGGTCAATTTTAAAATGTGTGCAATAATATTATGGAGGGCTGGTACAGAGGATAATCAATAAATTAATTCCATGAATTTAAATTTCAAAAATCATCAAATTGTGCGAGCGAGAGAGCGTCACTCGATATATAAGCGCAATATATAAGCTCTTAAGTAGTGAATATTATGGATAACGTCCAGCAGCTGCAATAGGATTACATTTTTTTTTCAAAACAGTTCAAATATCAGTTCACATTCCTTTTATGTCCCTTGTATCCTGTAGGTACTCGTAATATACAAAGGTCAAACATTTTTAGTCACGCGTTCAGTGAAGCGTAGTATTGGATACTGAATCGATGACCTAATTTGTAAAGGTACAAAGATATATTGGCCTTATTGCACTTTCATACGTACCTGCTTATAACGTTCTTACTAATGTTCTTCCTGCCGTTATCCCAATAGGTGGGATCATAGGCGGATTTACGGGGGGGGGGGGGCAACCCCATTATATTTTATTCTCGGCGCTTGCAGCAAGCTGCTCGCGCACTTATTATTAAGGATATTTGATATAGTAAATATTATAATATTTTTGCACGAAAGCACCTTGCCCCTCCCCAGAAAAAATCCTGGATCCGCCTTTGGGTGGGACCCTCCATTCCACTCTATCATCCGTCAAAATTCATACTTAATATCTTTATTACGCATATCCTCTTTCACACAGTTCATCCAAAGCTTTCAACTGCGTCACTTCCACATTTCTAAGTGCCAGTTATTATACCGCCTGAGCAATGATGTGCAAACTGTGCTTCGGTAGGAGGGTACTGTAGCTAGTGAAATTACTGGGCTAAAAAGTCCTAACATCTTATGACTCTTGAGTAAGAAGCGTTGGTGCAGTGCTCCTAGAATTTCACATCATTGTGTAATCCTAAGTAGCACTGTATTGATTATGGGCAGCGTTATCTCTCAACATCAGGAGAGCGTCGTGCTCGTCTTCTACTTTATCATATAAAAAAAAACACCGTAAAAGTTCTACACACACTAATAATATTAAACGTATTTGAGTCGGTTACTTTACTTGGGAACCTTCAAAATATTAAGTACGGATCTTTTTGAAATTTGAATTCTGACTACGTATTAGTTACTTTACTTGGGCACCTCCAAAATATTACGGATCTTTTTGAAATTTGAACTATAGTATGTAGGTAGTTCTGCAAGTTATTTTTGTAAAATTTTAGTTCGCAATCAAGTGTTATTCTATTTGGATATTAAACTGGCATTTTCTTCATTATTGCGAGTATTCAGATCTTTTAGGTCGAATTTTAAGTTTCAGACCACGACGGTTCCAGACGTTTATCAGGTTCATAATTTTCAGTCATTCTCAACTGATAGGGTAGACTCTGTTATTCTTCAGCTCATTTTTGAAACAAATATTTAGTCTTGTTATATTCGTATTTTTTTTAAATATTGGTACGTATGAAAACGCTAAAGAATGTGATATGTAGGTAGCTGTTTAGTATTAGAAACGAATCGTTTTAGTTTCTTTTGGTTCGCAGTATTTTTCACAAATTGAAATAGGTACAGTTACACATACGAGTGGACGCAGCGTAGGACGTCCACCCACAAGGTGGACAGACGACCTTATTAAGGTCGCCGGAAGACGCTGGAGGCAGGTCGCTTCCAACCGGTACATATGGAAGTCTAAAGGGGAGGCCTATGTTCAGCAGTGGACGTCTTACGGCTGAGATGATGATGATGATGATGATCAGTACCTGAACTTGGCAATGCTGTCCTCGAATGTGTTTGGAGCTGGGGAGTCCGAAATAAGCTGAAGTTTGCGCCACACAAGACCCAGGCGATGGTCGTAACTAGGAAGCGAAAATTCGACAACCCAGCTCTTACCATGGGCGGCGTCGACATTGCACTTACCCACGCTATAAAGATCCTGGGCCTCACAGTGGACGACAAGTTGACTTTCAACGCGCACGTGGCGAATCAATGCCAGAGAGCGTTCGACCTGTACAAGCAGCTTGCCAGGGTTGCCAAAATCCACTGGGGGCTTAACCCGGAAGTAGTCAGAACAATATACACGGCGGTGGTTGAGCCGATAATCTTGTATGCGGCAAGCGCATGGGCACCGGCTGCAAAGAAGATGTGTGTACGCAAGAAACTCGACGCTGTGCAGAGGGGCTTCGTCCAGAAAATCATAAAGGCATACCGCACGGTCTCCCTGAACTCGGCTCTGATACTCGCTGGGCTGCTTCCCTTGGATCTACGAATCCGGGAAGCAGCCGATCTTTATGAGATAAAGAAAGGCTATTCCCAGCGAGTATTAGAGGATCGAGATGTCATGGTTGAGAAACCAGTCGAGTTCCTGGACACGCCATACCCTGCACACCACGCCGAGCTAAAGTTCGCGGCCTATGGGGACGGGATAGAGCGGGAACAACTTGAAGCGCGAGGCCTATGTATCTACACGGACGGCTCGAAGATAGAAGGGAAGGTGAGAGCCGCGGTGTCCGTGTGGATCAATAACATCGAGGCAGAGGCGGAGAAGCTCAAGTTGGGCTCGTTCTGCTCTGTTTACCAAGCAGAACTACTGGCACTGGAAAGAGCGACAGCGAACGCAGCCAGCAGCAGGGCGCTGGAGTGCGGCATCTTTAGCGATTCGCGATCGGCGCTCGAGACAGTAGTTGATAATCTCTCCCTCCACCCCATAGCAAACAAAGTGCGGCAGAATATTAGAACAGCCAACATTCTGAACAAAAAGCTGAGTCTATTTTGGGTGAAGGCACATATTGGGGTGGTAGGTAATGAGCGAGCTGATTCGCTCGCTAAGGATGCTGCACTACGACTGGAGCGAGAGCCGGACTATGCTATGTGTCCGGTCTCATTCGTCAAGCGACAGCTTCGGCTGGATTCGCTTGATGAATGAAACCGAAGGCACAAGGAGGGGGCCACCGGGGCGGTGACGAAGATGTTCTTCCCCTGCGCTCTGAGGGCGTACAGGATTGTGAGGAAGTTTGCGCCTTCTGGTGTCCGGACTCAGTTTCTCACGGGACACGGTGGGCTCTCAGAATATCTGCATCGTTTCAAATGCAAGGAAAGCCCATCGTGTACGTGTGACCCAGATGTGCAAGAAACGGTGGCTCACATCCTGTTTGAGTGCCAAGTCTTCGAGCGTCAGAGGGAAGACCTTCGTCAGGAACTAAGAATGGATGTGACGCGTGAAAATGTAGCAGAGTATTCTTGGAGTATGCTGAGAAGATTATGAAAGTTGTGATTGAGAGAAATAGCACGCGCGGAAATGAAAGAAGATGAATGAAAGTAAAATGCGTGAATGACACGCAAGGTGAAGAATGAAAGACTGAGAGGAAACTGTATACCGAATGCCAATGTCCCCGCACCACACAAGGGGGAAGAGGAACAGGAAAAAAAAAAAAAAAAAAAAAAAAACCGGTACATATGGAAGTCCAAAGGGGAGGCCTATGTTCAGCAATGGACGTCCTATGGCTGAGATGATGATGATGACACATACGAGTAATAAAGTAATTAAATGGTAAATGTAACTTAATGTTAAAAATATACCTAGTCAGGTCATAAATTCTGTCACATGTTTAATATAAAATTATTGGAACAAGTTTATTTATTATGTAACCATTTATATACCAAAATGAACTTAACAAAACATAAATTCTTATGACAATAAAGTTTATTCAAAATGACCTCGGTGATTTTGAATACAGGCCTTCAATCTGCGCGGCCAGTCGTCTATCGCAGCACGAACGAGGTCCATGTCAATATCGGCTGCTGCCTTAATCAAGGATGTCTTGAGTGACTCCGAATTGGGATGAGGCTTTGAGCACGCCTTTTCCTCCAAGTGTTGCCATATCTTGTAATCTAACGGACTCAAATCTGGACTGGAGGAGGGCCAGTCTTCGTGCCGGATGAAGTCGATTTCACGCGCCGCCAGCCAGTCTTGTGTGCTCTTCGCTCTATGAGCTGGCGCCGAATCTTGTTGGAATACCCAGTGCCTGTTATTGAACATGGTAAGAGAAACAGGTTCCACAAGGTTCGTCAGGACTGTATTTTGATACACAACTGCATTCGTTTTTACACCTTTCTCACAAAAATGTACCTCTGTTAAGCCCCAATAAGAAACTCCCAACCATACCATGAGCGAGGATGTAAAATGACCTCGTTGGACACGCGGAATACGGTTGCTCGCTTCTTCACTACTGTGTGCGTACACCTTATCATTTTGTTTGTTGTAGCTCTCTTCTACGGTAAAAATGTTTTCATCCGAAAAAAGAATTTCTCGATATTTTTTTCTCGCGTACCGCTTCAACAAAGCGCGGCATCTCTTCAGTCTCAGGTCCATTAGACGAGCATTTAAACGATGTCCTGTTTTTCTTCGATATGCCCGAAGCCCTAAGTCTTCATTTAACACCCTTTTCACCGTGGTTCTGCTTAACCCCATCTGAAGGGCCAACAGTTTCTGCTTACGTTTGGGATTTCTTTGAATTCGCGCCTTCACAGCTTTTATCACTGTTGGAGTCCTAACAGACCGAGGGCGACCACTTCTTGACCTGTCATCTACGCTAGAGTCTTCATTGTATCGTTTGATGGTACGATAAACGAATCTTTTGGTTATATTCAAATTTTTCAGTATGTCAAAAATTTGAATTGGCGCGTAACCGCAACGATGCAACGCAATAACTGCAACACGGTCTTCTTTAAGCGTCCACTCCATATTTAAAAATGAGTAAAATTCTAAAAAGTATACATTTTTATTTTCATGAACAATTCGAAATTCGAATTCAATAAACTTTTTTGTGGCCAGCATTCTAAAAGAAAAGTTTTTACTGTGTGACAATACTTATGACCTGATGTGTTTTTGAGACAAAAAAGCTTGCTTTTTAAAAATAGAATAACTAACTAGCTGTGCCCTGAGTCCAAGGTACCTATATAACAAATTTCAGCTCAAAAAGTTTACCCGCTTAGGCGTGTAGACGCACGCACGCACACACACAGGCGGGTGAAGGTACAGCGGGTAAAACTACTGAGCGTAGCTAGTTAAAATATGATTTCGATTTAGTAGGAGTCTTCCTTTGCCACAATAGGTATAATAAAGCCTTTTATTTTGACCCAGGAATGCGTAACGCGTCATCATCCCACGCCGGAGGGTGCGAGGCGGTATGTGGAACTCCCCCGCGAAAAATGGGTGCGGCGGGGATACCTACTAAAAAACTTGTGGGTGGTCCTGCGGGACGCCATAATGCCGGGGCAGCGGGTACTCCGAAGCACTGATACACGGCCAGGCATAATAAAGCCTAGCCTATACTTGACGGTAAAGGTAGGTACCTATTTAGCGGGGTGCGGTGGTCGGAAACCTCCTCGCGGTGCACCCTGGGTATTGGCTCTGAAGCCGGCCCCCTGGTGGAGTCGACTTCAGAACCAATAGCGAATATCCGGCAAGGAGGTGTAGTTCTCCTTTGTGAGGATGGACGGTGCTGCCTCTCCACGTACTCCTATGCTGTTATCATAGGAGACAGTGGAAGGGGAAGCATGAAGAGAAAGGTCCTTTTTAGGACCAGTGGACTGTCCATTTGGCAGTCGGTGGATGGCAGGCTGAGTCTGCGCAGAGAAGGAAGCGTCTTACGCTTGCATCTTCTGATGCATCGGGGGATTGTGTTTCGGCACGGTGGTTTGGGGCCCTTTTCAGGGCCAGCGGCGGCCTTCGGGTTGCGTGGGATGGTGGACCTCCAAGGTCCACGGCGCGGCGGGCCAGCAACCGTAAACCCGGTTGCTGGGTGAGTTTCGGCTCCCTGTCGGGCAACCTGTTATCCTAGGGTATGCGTCCGTTGATCATGTCTAGCGGTATACTCTGGGACCAGGGGGGCTTGCCTTAACCGGCCGGCCCCGCGAGGAAGGAAAACCTCAATAAAAAACCCTCAAGTCTCTGTAGTTGGGATACGTGGCTACAGAGGGCCTTCGGGTGGTGGTTAGAGTTGTAACCACCAGCTAGCGCCAACCCTGGGTACCTCCCGACCCCCAGGCGTATTAGGGTTATCCGGGTGCAGAGGGCACCGCTCGGATGGACCGTCTTTCCCTCCTACTCGTGGGATATGCATGGATAGTTCATTAAAAAAACAAACAAAAAAAAGGATGAGCTCGAGACTGAGCAAGATGAAGGACAGCGGAAAGAAGGACACCGCTGTGACAGTGCTGGAGGACCTGCTGTTAAAGCCAGCGGAGGAGGCGTCCTGCTCTTGGGCGGGGCGTAGTGAGGAGGATGTAGGGTCGGTGCGGATGTCGGACGCCCCGTCCGACTCCGAGGCCGAATTTGATATGGGTGGGATTACATTGTCGGGGGCGCAACCGAACCGGCGTCGGTCGCGTGCCGACCTTTCGCCATCACCCTCGATTTCATCAACCGAGGTCGAGTTGATGGGACCTCCGCCCCCCAAGGTCTTTATTGACCGTAGGGCGGAGTTCCGCAAGGTGGAAATTAAAAAAGAGAAGGTGGAGCAGACAGTGGAACAGTTGGTCCGCGAGCTCGATGACTCCATGAGCTCGGTGGGTGCGGTTGGTGATCAGCCCGCCGACGTTCTTTTAGTGCAGGCTAAGAAGTGCCTACAAATTAATAAGGCGGTGGCTGCACGATCCGGTAGTCTGAAGGGAGGCTTTGTCAAAGGCCTTAACCTGACGTCCCGGGTCGTTTCAGACATTGTGGAGGCTCTGGTGAGTAGGAGCTCCACGTCGGAGGTATCCATCCTCAAGGCGGAGAACGTCCGACTCCGCACGGAAGTGGCTGGCCTCAGGAGCGCGGTAGAAATGCTCCGGATTGAGGTGGCGAGGAACAGGGAACCTCCTGCGCCTGCACTGACGTCACCGCCCTCGCCGACACCTGCTCCCCGTAGAGCATCCCCGATGCTCTCGATGCTGACTCTTGTGTGTGTTCCTCCTGCCTTATCGCAGGAGGAATTTGCGAGGGGGATCATGGTCCAAGTCGGAACGATGGTTAATGCCCGGCTTGGGGAGGTGGAGCATCGGCTCCTACCAGAGAAAAGGCTGGCACCCCCACTTGCGGCCCGACAGAGAGTTGCAGCGGCTGCTGCAGCAGCTCCTCAGCCAAAGCCAGGGCCTTCGACGGCCCCTACACCGGTGACTGCCCCGCGGCATCTATCCGGAAAAGGTAAGGGCAAGGGGAAGGGTAAAGGAAAGGTGACCGCCGCCGCTCCCGAGCCCGCACCTCGTTCCCTTCCACCGGCCCCGCGGGCCATGAATAAGTCGTGGTCAGCAGTGGCCGATCGAGGCGTCACCCCTCAGCTAGCACAGGCACCTGTGCAGGAGTCGGGTTGGACGGTAGTGGGTAAACGCGGTGTTAACAAACGTGTTACCGCGCCGGTGCCAGTCAAACGGCAAGCGAAGCTGCAAGCTCCACGGTCGTCGGCTGTCGTGATATCGCTGCAGCCGGCGGCAGTGGAGAGTGGCGTCACATACGCCGATGTGCTGGGCCAGGCGAGAAGAGCAGTCGACCTGGCCAGCATCGGCATCGAGCAGGGGCTCCGCAGCCGTAAAGCGGCCACAGGTGCCCGAATTTTAGAGGTGGCCGGCTCCACCAGCGGCGAAAAGGCAGACTCCCTCGCTGCAAAGCTGAGGGAGGCCCTGGATCCGGAGTTGGTAAAGATATCCAGACCCGTAAAGACTGCAGAGATGCGGATATCGGGTCTGGATGATTCCGTCACCTCTGCGGAAGTGGCGGCGGCGGTGGCGAAGCGCACCGGCTGCTCTGAGCAGTCGGTGCAGGTAGGTGAGGTGCGGCGCGGCATCAGAGGGTCAGGTTCGGCCTTTGTGCGATGCCCGGTCGTCGCTGCCAAGCAGCTGTCTGCGGGTGGGAGGTTGCTTGTTGGCTGGGTCTCGGCACAGGTCACTGTGCTCGAGTCCCGGCCGATGAGATGCTACAGGTGCCTGCACACGGGGCACGTCCGTGTGGAGTGCTCCTGCACGGTGGACCGCAGCGATGAGTGTTACCGCTGCGGTCAGAAAGGCCACATTGCGGCCAAGTGCCCCGCCCCCGCGCCCAAGTGCTCCCTGTGCGCGGCGGCGGGAAAACCATCGGCGCATCGGATGGGTGGCAAACAATGCCATCCTCCAAAGCCAAAGAGGAGCACCGGAGCGGCCGCTCACATCCCGGCCGCCCGGTCTCCCCCGCGGGTAGTGGAGGATATGGAGACCGCTGGGGACTAATATGGCCCACCAGCTTCTGCAGGCGAATATCAACCACTGTGCAGCAGCGCAGGATTTACTCCTGCAGAGCATGGCACAGTGGTCGATAGAGGTCGCGGTGGTCTCCGAACCATACTTCATCCCTCCCCGGGATAACTGGGTAGGAGATGTTGGTGGTTCGGTGGCCATTGTCGCTTCGACGGCGTCCGGCGCCCCACCCCCATCGTTTGTTGCGAGGGGGAGTGGGTACGCTGCGGTCCTCTGGCGAGAGTACCTCCTCATCGGGGTGTATTTCTCGCCCAACAGGAGTCTCGCCAAGTTCGAGTCGCTCCTGGACGGGGTAGGGACCCTTATTGGGCAGACTCTACCTCGTCCCGCGCTCGTTCTGGGGGATTTCAACGCCAAGTCCGTGGCGTGGGGATCTCCCAGAACTGATGCGCGCGGCGAGACTCTGGAAGAGTGGGCGACGATAGCCGGCCTGTCGGTACTCAACCGCGGGTCGGTGAACACGTGCGTGCGGCGGAACGGGGGGTCCATCGTGGACCTCTCATTTGCCGCCCCAGCTATCGCACGCCGTGTTCGGGACTGGAAGGTGGTGGAGGATGTGGAGACACTGTCGGATCATCTCTATATCCGATTCAGTGTCTCCACAAATTCCAGTCCCCGTCGCCCGAGGACGACGCCGTCGTCGCCGAGGTGGGCCATAAGGAGCCTGGACAGGGAGGCCATCATAGAGGCCTCCATTGTCCAGGCGTGGCTGGCCCCCCCAGAGGGGCCAGTGGATGTGGAGGATGAGGTCGAGTGGTTCCGGGAAGCGATGTCGCAAATATGCGACGCTGGCATGTCCCGGGCCAGACCTCATCCTCCGAAAACGTGTGTGTACTGGTGGTCTCAGGAAATCGCAGCCGAGCGCTCCCGCTGCGTGGAAGCGAGACGCCAGGCCACACGACGTTTTCGGGGGAGGCGCAGACTCGCCAGTCAGCAGCTGCATGACGCGTACACGGAGCGCAAGAAGGCTCTGCAGCGGCTGATTGGCGACTCCAAAGAGCGGGCTAAGGCGGAGCTCCTAGAGTCTCTGAACCGCGATCCGTGGGGGCGGCCCTACAAAATGGTCAGGGGGAAACTCCGACCATGGGCCCCCCCACTGACAGAGACTCTGGAGCCCCGCCTTCTGGAGGAGGTGGTTAGCTCGCTCTTTCCCTCCGGGGTGGAGTACGAGCCCCCGGAGATGGCGCCTCCCGAGAGGGCGCGCCAGGAGGACACTGCGGTGCCACCGGTGTCGGCGGGCGAGCTGGGATATGTCGTGTCCCGGATGCGCGGTAAGCGCAAGGCTCCGGGGCCGGATGGCATTCCCGGCATCGCCTGGATCCTGGCGTTGGACGCCCTCGGGGACCGCTTCCGAAGGCTCATGGATGCCTGTCTGGAGTCGGGGCGGTTCCCCTCGCGGTGGAAGGCGGGCAGCCTTGTGCTCCTCCGAAAGGAGGGGCGCGCAGCAGACTCTCCCGCAGCGTACCGTCCCATCGTCTTGCTTGACGAGGCGGACAAGTTGTTTGAACGGGTGGTGGCTTGCCGCCTCGTCAAGCATCTCGCCGAGGTAGGCCCGGATTTGTCCGATCGACAATTCGGCTTCCGGGTGGGCCGGTCGACGATTGACGCGATCAAGCGCGTTAAGGCCCACTCGGACATGGTGGTCGCCCGCGGCGGTGTTCTGTTGGCGGTGTCCCTGGACATCGCCAACGCGTTCAACTCCATGCCGTGGGCCGTCATCAGGGAGGCACTGAAGTACCATGATGTGCCTCCCTACCTGAGCCGGATTGTCGGGGCCTACCTCTCGGATAGGTGTATCACCTATCCGGGCGACGATGGGCGGACGCTGCGGAGAGAGATGTCGTGCGGTGTTCCACAGGGCTCAGTCTTAGGACCGCTCCTGTGGAACATCGGATACGACTGGGTGCTGCGCGGGGATCTTCCCCCGGGGGCCAGCGTGACGTGTTACGCGGACGACACGCTCGTCATGGCCCCGGGGGGGACATTCCAGGAGGCTGCCCGCCTTGCCACCGTGGCGGTGGGGGAGGTGGTGGCACGGATAGGGAGATTGGGACTCCGGGTGGCCCTCAATAAAACCGAGGCCCTGTGTTTTCACGGGCCTCGGAGGGCCCCGAGTAGGGGTTCCACTATCCCTATCGGGGAGGTCTGCGTCGGGGTCGAGCCCTCGATGAGATATCTTGGACTCGTCCTCGACGGGCGGTGGAACTTCCGGGAGCACTTTGCCCGGTTGGCTCCCCGCCTGATGGGTGCGGCGGCCGCTCTCAAGCGGCTGCTGCCGAACCTAGGCGGACCTCGGACCAGCTGCCGTCGCCTGTACGCGGGAGTCGTGCGGTCCATGGCTCTGTATGGAGCCCCCGTATGGGTGGATGCCCTGACGGAGCAAACCATCGCCCATCTGAGACGTCCTCAGAGGGTGATGGCCGTCGGGGTAATACGGGGTTACCGCACGGTCTCCTACGAGGCGGCGTGCCTCTTGGCAGGATCTCCCCCCTGGGACCTGGAGGCGGAGCTGTATGCGGCGCGCTACGAGTGGCGCGCCGCGCTCCGCCTCCGCGGGCTCACCGCGTCTCCCAGGGAGGTAGAGAGGTGGAAGGAGGAAGCCAAGGAGGCACTGCTCGAGAGGTGGAGTACGCGTCTGGCCCACCCTCGAGCAGGCAGCTGGACAGTGGTGGCAGTCCGTCCACTACTCCAGCAGTGGACGGACAGAGAGCACGGGTCCTTGACCTTCCGGCTCGTGCAGGTGCTTTCCGGGCACGGATGCTTCGGAAAGTACTTGCACCACGTAGCCGGCAGGGAACCGACCCCTGCTTGCCACCACTGTGGTAGCGACGTGGATACGGCGCAGCACACACTGGAGGAGTGCCCAGCTTGGGTCAGTGAGCGTCGTACCCTCGTCGCTGTTATGGGGGGCGAACTCTCGCTGGCAACTATGGTAAGAGCCATGGTTGCGAGCGGGGAGTCGTGGCAGGCCGCGGTTTCGTTCTGCGAGAGTGTCATCTCGCGGAAGGAGATCGCGGAACGCGAACGGGAGGTCACCACCGACCTCCCGATGCGTGCCCGGAGAAGGGGGCGTCGGAGGCGTATCTTCCACGCCCTTCTCCAGCCCCCATAACCTGGGTCTAGGCGGCGAGTACGGGGGTACTCGTCGCCGCAAGCACAGACCCACGAGGTGGCGCGCGCGGTGTTTCCGCGCGCCCCTTGAGAGGGTGGGGTGAAACTCCTCTTCACCCCACCGCGGAGGGGTCCTCCTATCAGTGAGGACCAAACGCCGTCGGGGCCGCGGATGAATGCTTCGGCGTACCCGTTGCCCCGGCATTATGGCGTCCCGCAGGAACACCCCCAGGTTTTTTTAGTGGGTATCCCCGCCGCTCCCATCTTTGGCGGGGGAGTCCCACATACCGCCCCGCGCCCCCCGGCGTGGGGTGATGATGCGTAACGCATTTTTCCTGGGATAAAAAAAAAAAAAAAAAAAAAAAAAAAAAGGTACCTATTTAGCAGTTAGATATTTTGACCACCCCACATTCATCCTTTTGTCTCCAAACCCCAGTTTAAAATGAAATTCCCGGTAGTTGGGGAGTTCCCGATTGTGGCAACACCGACGCGCGACCGCGACTACTTGCCAACTGCAATAATGTAAAGTTTACTGGATTGTTTTGGGGTTACCATTAGTTTTCGAAATAGTCCTTTTCATGACAATCAGCATGTGGTGTATCCAGAGGGCCTAATGGCTAATTCTCACCCACTACGATTGATGACAACTTCGATGTACATTGCTGCGTTTGTTATTATACTCAGATCAATGAGGAGGTTTAAGCAAGTAATGTACGCAAAATTGTCAATGGGTTCGAGGGTTTTACATGTCGTTTGGCGATAGCCAATAGGCCCTCAGTTCCATCATCAGACCTTAGTATACCATCATGCACCAAAGTAGGTCAAAACGAATCATAAGTGCACAAACTCGATGGGGTTGTGTCGTTTAATTAACAAGTGTATATGTTACCTACATCTTCCAGCTCCATCATCAAATCAGCTCCATGTCATAATAATTTTGCATTGTCATTTTTTGCATTTACACATTATGTATGCAAAATTTCAGCTAGATCGGCAACCGGGAAGTGGATCAAATAAAACAAGATTTATTGATTGCAGATATAAACATCGAGACAGATGAAAGTAAATAAACGCTTGTAAAAAGTATAAGAAGTAGAAGTAAATAAAAGTAGACTAGAGATGTAAACAAGTGAAATTAAAAAAAACTTTTCAAAAACAAACTTTTATTAATATTATCATCTAGCACCATAAAGTACTCGTCAAGACGAATCAAATGAGCCCAAATTCGAGGGGGTTACGTCGTTTAATAACGGAGTTCCTATGACCACCTTCCAGCTTCATCATCAGATCAGCTCGATGTCATAAAAATATTGCATTGTCATCCGATTTATACAAGCATGCAAAATTTCAGCTTAATCGGGCACCGGGAAGTGGGTCATTTTAAACTTGCAAGATTTTATTACAGACAACAGACAGGTGAAAGTAAATAAAAGCTTGTAATAAAGGCATGTTAATGAGAAAGGTACGATTTAGACCTAAGGCACTTTGGGAGAATAGAATGAAGGACTAACCTTTAAATCCACGCAAGCAGCAGCAGATGCAATCCAGCACGGCAGCCCTGCACGTTCAACCATCACTGCACTCCAAAAATGAACACTCAAAGATTCACAATTTACAATAAGAGGGGTTCTAAAAGAAACATAACACGCGCGCGGCGACGACCTCGTAAAATCCGGCAAATTAAAGAATTAATATAGAACGATAAATGGTACAAAATTTTGGCACAACTCTCTCGGCATACCCGTGAGAAGAGGTATAGAATAGAAGATAGAAGAGAAAAAATCGTGAGCAAAAGCAACGTACATCCGTCTCAGCTCCGTTATGCACACGCACTGACTCCGTTTTCGACAAAAAACGCATTGTTTTAAGATGTTGGTGGAGCTGTTTTTCAAACTACCCTCCGTAATGCAAAGACTAATAAATAATATTTTTGTAGCCTTAAGGTGAACGCATAATATATTATCTGAGCCGAACTCGCTGAACGAATCGAATTTTAAAAATTCTGTTGGCTCGGAAAATGCGTTCACCTTTCTAGTGATTTTGTATAATCTTGACGTAACATCAAATGTAAGGTTCCATTCGAGAAGCAATAGTAACAAATCACAGAGCGTTCGGTTAGTTGTACAAACAAATAATTAATCTGCAGGCTATAGTTTAATTGCTTGTTTGAGTTTGTCTTGTTTGTAGTGTTCCTACGGAATCTGACTTTGATTTACGACGCGTCTGTATTTTGTTTGGTTAGATGTTTATTCTGTGATCGCGGTTTTAATTGGCTTCTGTGAAAAGTACCTAATTAATATGGTTTTTTTTTATATGTTACATCCATTGTAGATAATAGACATAACAATAAACTACAATCTAGCCTTTTCAGGCTAATAAGTAATTTAGGTCTAACATAAACTGCTAAGAAGATATAACTAAGAAAGTGTCCAATAACACGTATTCTTACTGTCTCTATTTTTGCGAAGTCACTTTGTTCATGTGTTCTTTGTACACAACACTAACACTATATAATTTCACTAATCACTACACTTAAACTAACTCGAAAGGTTTTTTCCTTTTAAGTCTTCTCACTAGTCCCGTGGTATCGAGAAGCTGGATTGCCTCGATGTTACGTGATGGTGAAGCCGACGCTGGTGGGCTTCCGCGAACTTTTTGATGACGTTGGTCACGAAGTCCACTTTCAGATCACGGTGGAGGTCTTCGTTTCTGATGTACCAAGGGGCGCTCACTATACCTCTCAGAACTTTTTTTTTTTTAACTTAATTAATATGGAATGTAGCACAATAATTATTCAAGTAACTAAGAGAGCCACACTACCATGGTGGTACATGTCGGTTTCATATTATAAGAGCTGCGCCCTGCGGTTTAACCTGCTGCGCTGTACTTATAGTTTGTGTTATTCCAGGGTCTAAGCTATCTCTATACCAAATTTCAACTCAATCGGTCCACCCGTTTAGGCGTGAAAGAGTAACATATTATATCCAGACTTCCTGTCATCCAGACATCCATAATACATTCTTACAAACTTTATCGTTTATAATATTCTTAAGATTTAGCATGTCTTAAATTTTGAGTTTTAATATAAGGAAACAAGAACTATGTTTGACAGCAGCATTGCTTTAACAAAGCTGTCAGCATTCTGGGGACGCTGCCATCTGACAGTGGTTTGGAGACAGCGGTTGTATTGTTTGTTTATTTTTTTCGCAATAATGCCTTTATTGCCACAAAAATGAGACATAATATTTTCATCCTATACCGTCATCACATTTTGTCAATAAAATCAAATCCAGTATTAAAATTAAATTGTTTATGTCATATTTCAAGTAAAATAGGCGTCAACAGTGAACCGACAGACGTGGTTCCTACCAGCAGTGACCGCGCACACTTCTTGTGACGTCGTCTTGTAGCACACGTGGGATGCGCAGGCGCATGCTTGGAACTGGAAACAGACAAAAATTTTATGTATTCCTAGCTGCGCCTAGCGGTTATATCCGCTTTACGGTAACCTAAGGGTTATTCCAGGGTCTAAGCTAACTCTATACCGAATTTCAGCTCAATCGGTCCACCCGTTTAGGGATGGAAAGATAACAAAACATACATCCATACATTACAAACTTTCACGTTTATGATTTTTAGTAAGATTATACCTTCTTTGAGTGAGATAAGACGGGCAAATTCACCGAGCAATTTTACCGGTAGGTAGACCTTTGCAGGTCCACTATGTGCCCCAACAGTGCCAGTTATTCAACCGTTTGAGCACTGATGATGTGCAAACACTACTGTGCTTAGGTAGGAGGGCACTGTAGCTAGTGAAGTTACTGGGCTGAAGAGTCTTTACATCTTATATGACTATTGAGTAGTGCATTAAAAATTCTACAATATTGCACAACTTCTTCCTTCTGGCTTCATTTAAAATCATGCTGGAACACGATCAAATTGACCGTTTGACGACACAGTTTTGTCCAGTGGGTGGTAACCAGCCACGACCAAAGCTACCACCAGTAATTTGTTCTTGCTTAACATGATTTTATCAGTACCTGAACTTTCTTCTCCCTCTTCCCTGTCCGTCGTCTAATCCACAAGCATTTAGGTCTTCTGAAGATGCACCTACATCGTTTGTTCCTTCTTGCATTTGCATTCTCTTGCATACGAGTCTTATATGTGGCCCACGAGAAGTAGCGCGGTTCTTCACATGAACAGGTTACACCTGGGTTATTTAATTAATTATACATCCTACGTAATATTATAAATGCGAAGGTTTGTACCTAAGATCATCATCATCATCATCAGCCTGTGTTCGTCCACTGCTGGAAATAGGCCTCCCCCATGGCACGCCACTCAACTCGGTCCTCCGTCTTCCTCCTCCACCCGCTCTCCGCGACCTTCCGGATATCGTCACCCCGTCTCGCCCAAGGACGCCCTACACTACGTTTGCCGAGACGCGGTCTCCACTCTAGAACCCGTGTACCCCATCTGTTATCGGTTCTGCGGCAAATGTGACCAGCCCATTGCCTCTTCAACTTGCTAATCCTTTCGGCTATATATGTACCTAAGATAAGGATAAAGATTCTTTATTAGCATAAAACATGGTACAATTACATAATGCATGCACAATTATGATGATAACAAATAAACTCAGGTCCAGCATGTTTTGCCTTGAAAAATGGCAAGTCTTTAAGAATGTATGGATGTCAAGATATCTGAATATATGTTTGTTACTCATTCATGCCTAAACCGGTGGACAGATTGAGCTGAAACTTGGTATAGAGATAGCTTAGATCCTGGAAAAACATAAAAGCTACTGTATAGCGAGTAATACTGCTGGAAGCAGCTGGTAGGAACAATAAAACTATTTTAGTAATATTGCCATAGCTGCCCAAACGATGGAACACGTCCTGAATTGTCTTTAACTGTCTCATAATTAATGATGTCATATTACTAATGAAGAAAAAATACTTGAGAAGATTATAAAAAGAGAGACGACGGAGGTAATTTCCTCGAGAACTTTCCGAGAACATTTTTCTAGTATTTCAATAATATATAAATATAGGGTTTTTGCTAGTTTACCCATTCTTTTAGCTCAACACCTGCGCCATTTTCTTATTGTCATAGCCTACCATGACCATCCAGATTCACAAACATTTTTTATACGTTAAAATGAACGAGGCTCACTAAATAGTTCGCGACTCCATCCTATTATATTTACAGTAACTGTCGCAGTCCTAGGTATTCAAACAAAATCCAATTCAAAATTTCCCCTTTTGTCGGTAATGTCGATAAAAAAACGCGTTAAGTACGTTCGCGAGGGTAAAAGTACTCTAAAGGAAGGTTATGTGGGACTCCAAAGTGGGAGTCCAAAGCCAAAGTCCTTTCGTCTTTATAATGAAGGACTGGGAATCAGCAGAGCCTTATTAACACCCCCCAGCCTTATGTGAAAAACGTCAAAATCGAACTACCCAATAAAAATTAAAATATTTTTCAATCCACTAACATTTTATCTCTACTCCCAAGATACCAAACCCGAGGTAAAAGTTAGCGGTGCCTTTAAATTAATTAAAATTAATTATAACTCCAATATCATGGCTTAATGTAATTAACTGAGAACCTCCTTAATTACTCCGTAGATCAATGGAGATTAAATTATTAAGAGTATAATCCTTGATCTAAAATCTACTTTAAAATTTAAGGTGAAATTGATCAAACCGCCGTGCCATGAAAAATGATACTTTCGATTTAGGGTACCGAGCATCTTTAAAACTAGCCAATCCTAATAAGTTTATACAAGCTTTTATTTATTTTCACCCGTCTGTTGTCTGTCTGTCTGTACTTAAATCTTGGAAGTTTAATTTGATCCACTTCCTGCCTTCTAAGTTAGTTGAAATTTTGCATGCATAAATCGAATGACAATGCAATAATTTTATGACATCGAGCTGATCCGATGATGGAGCTGGAAGGTGACAATAGGAACTCCGTAATTAAACAACGCAATCCCCCCGAGTTTGGGCTCTGATCGCCTTGACGTAGATGCAAATAATAATAAAATAATAATAAAATTACGAACTCGGTCACCATGGTCTCTCATGTTCTCGGAGCGCTGGCCGAATCTCCCGCCACTCCAGTCTCAACGACATCATTCGCCGGGCTTTTACCAGCGCCAATGTAGCAGCCATTCTCGAACCGAATGGTCTGATGCGTGACGATGGTAAAAGACCTGACGGTATGACTTTGATTCCCTGGAAGTTAGGTCGGCCGTTAGTGTGGGACGCGACTTGCGTTGATACACTGGCGCCCTCACATCTTCCAGAGACTCAAATTGCGGCTGGTGCGGCGGCAGTTTCTGCTGAGCGGCTCAAGCGGCGTAAATATGCTAACCTCGATAGCGGTTACATTTTTGAGCCGTTTGGGGTAGAGACTTTGGGTCCTTGGGGTCCGGGAGCTCACCGCATTTTCCAAAATTTATCTGAGCGCTTGGTCGAGGCGACGTGTGACCAAAATGCTGGGGTATATTTGGCCCAACGTATAAGTATTGCCATTCAACGTGGCAATGCTGCCAGCATTCTGGGCACTCTGCCAACTGACAGTGGTTTGGAGCACTTGGATTTTCTGTAGATCGGCTTGTGGCCGATCTGTGGTTAATAAAAGTGTTCTTTACTGCTGTAGTAGCTGTAGTATTGTTAGTTTGTTTTTCTCAATAAAGGCATTTAAAAAAAAAAAAAAAAAAAATAATAATAATAAAATCTTGCTTAAAAAAATCACTTGTTATTGGCTTCCTTTTCACGCTTAAATGGTTCGTGCTTAATGATTTGGTAGGTAGAAACTTATACTCAGGAATAACCTAAAACATTTTTTTCATTTTTAGTAAAATAGTTTTGGAGTAAAATATTTGATTATATCACATTTTGCATTATTGATGAAAGAGTCCCTTGAAGATACCAACTTTTTTAATTAAAAAATTTTTTTTTAAGAGTAACCCCTCATTGGATAAGACAAAATTGTTCTTATCTACTCTTAATATTTTTGCCTAACTACGTCCAACCAGTTAAAAGTAATACAGTACACAAAACTATAGAATAGTAAGAAACTTGTCCAATATAATGTTGAGTGCGCTCAGTAATTGCGAGGGAAGCAAACAGACCAACTAATCTAAGTTGGATCGGTGGTGTAAGGCTCTGTACATACTTTCAAAGATATTCAACAAACCTGAAAAAACCAAACTCCTTGTTTACAGTCGAATATTGACGACACTATTGACGTTAAACCAAGAAAAGATTTATTATACATTCATGGTTAGAAAGAAAGAAAGAAACACGTTTATTCGATGGCTTATAAAAATACATTCAAAAAGAGAAGCAATTACAAAAATTCACATAGCCATCCACTATTCCGCCGAATGGGAACTGCCTCAGCGTTGTGCTGTGTGTGAACAGTGAAACACACAGCGCTGATATTCTGGCAGCACCCATCGGTAAGGTCGGTAGTCCTTACGTAATGAAAAAAAAAAACAAAATAAATCTAAGACAACTAAAATCCAATAGAAATTAAGAAAAAAACAAACAAAAGAAAATTTTACAGTTTGCAGAGATAGGTGCGTTGTTCGTATCATACAAATCTTGAGTGATGTTAAGCGACGATGCAGACGTAGATCGTAGCAAAAACTGAATTCTTCTAGGTTCATGGGTATAAATCCCTTCCAGGCTTCCCTGAACATCATGCCGGAACACGGTCAGAATGACCACTTGGCGACACGGTTTTGTGCAGTGGAGTGGCAACAATCACGGCCGAAGTCTACAACTAGGCCTATTGGCTAATTCTCACCCACTACGATTGATGACAACTTCAATGTACATTGCTGCGTTTGTTATTTTACTCATATTAAATGAGGAGGTTTAAGCAAGTAATGTACGCAATTTTGGCAATGGATTATAGGGTTTTACATGTCGTTTGGCGATAGTCAATAGGCCAATAGGCTCAGTGTACTTTGAACAGGCGTTTATTTAACATCTGTGTGTTTCTAGCCTTATTCTTATCCCTCTCATTCGCAGAACGTGAGTTTTGATAACTGTTCTGATCATAGTTGCAAATGAGAAAAGTATCGCGAAACCACTGGAACAAATGAGAATAAAAATGAAATAAGTGTACATTTTTGTGTATTTTCTTTTAACTCTTTTAACAACTTTCTCTTTTAACTTTCTTTTAACAACTCTTACAAACGATTAAGACGCGAAGGGTGAATGATGAATAAAATATTAATTATTGTACAACTCTTGTCATGTCCTAATATTAGATTTGTAAAACCAAAATAATATAAATTTGCATGTTGGTGAATCCGCTAAGTATGTAGACACTCATATCGACGCTGGAAAGGCAACCTTGCTGAAGCGCCAAATTTGCGAATATGAGTTATATATATATATCATTGGAATCAGTTTCATCCCGATATCATTATTTTTGATGGTCGTTAAGCCATCTGTGATTTGGATTTTTTTGGTTTATAAGCGCACAAATTTTGGTCTTTTTAGAAATTTTGTATCTTAAGCTACCATTCATTTAACCACACTGGAGCATAAGCAACATTTGTTTTCTATTATTATCCTGCAAATGTTACATAAGAAAATTAGCCTTACCGTAAAAAAGGAACCTGTTTACACATAATACAATTAGCCCTGCTTAAGTCTACCATAGTTTGGCACTTAAGAAATTTAGCTTTTCTGTATTTAAGCATGGTGCTTGGAGATAAGCAATTTCAACCATAGATTAAAACTAACCAAATTTGTCTGTTATATAAGTTTAAATCTACAAGAATAAGAGGTTAAATAGAAGTAAAATATCTATGTTACACTTTCAGGTCAATTGGAAGCATAGAATTCCTAGCAAGACCGCTAATGAATATAAGCGAATTATGCCTTTCGACCTTTTTGAATGAACGTGCAGATAAAACATTTTGCTTCGATAGGAATAGCATAATTTTGATGCATAAGCAAAATGTGCAGCAACATGATGAACTGCCTCATGTCCTATAAGAAAATTAGCCTTGCTGGAGACTCCGGGATTTATTGCTTAACCGCCACCTAACTTCGCCCCTCGACATTTTTTGGTTAAGCTTTATAGTTTATCTGTAAACAAACCTTTTTCTTGAAATTCTGACCAAGTTTTAGACAATTTGGATAAAAAATGGATTTTATAGGATTTTTTTTTGATTTTTTCTAACTTTAAACCTCTCTCCTGTAAAGTTGCTAAATGGTGGATAAGCAAGGTTGCTTTTCCAGCGTCGATATATAAAACGCTAACACCTGCATCTACTGTACCATACTTTTGCCAAATAAATGTATTTCATTTCATGAAAATGAAGGCAAAATTTTGGAAAATATGTACCGGGGCGGGGGTAGACTTCCTTTGTAGAACGTCGACAGGGTGGGTACCCCAACATTTAGTTATTCTACCGACTGAGAAATGATGTGCAAAAATTACTTGGCACAGGTAGGAAGGCAATGTATTTACTGGGCAGAAGAATCTTAACATCTTATGACTCTAGAGTAATATTAGAATAGAATAGAATAGAAAACTCTTTATTGTTCACACAAATACAACAATATATACTTAGAAATAAGATTACACAGAAAGAAGTGTGAATATTAGTTTAGTGCAGTGCCCCTAATTCTACATTATTGTGAAATCCTAGGTAGCGAGTAGCACTGTACTTATTATGGGCAGCGTAATGTCTTCCATCAGGAGAGCGTCTAACTCGTCATTTTCCTTCGTTGTATAAAAAAGTGGGTGAGGTGATAAATTTGTTATTACAAAAAAGAGATGTCCCACCCGAATTCATCATCATCATCATCAACCTACGTTCGTCCACTGCTGGACATAGGCCTTCCCCATGGCACACCACTCAACTCGGTCCTCTGTCTTTCTCCCCCAGCGACCTTACGGATATGAAAATGAAGTGAATCGACCCATCTCAAGGATACCCGAAATTCGCGGTCACTCAATTTTCAGCCATAAAAACCGTTAAGTCCAGAGATACTTACATTATTTTATGCAATAAATTGCACCAGACAAAACTATCTGCTCGCGAGCACATCAGTCCCTTTTGTTTTTAAAACAATGCACGTCATATGCAAACTTTTTAGTGTTTTTATAACAAAACCCATTGTTTTTCGGCTTCATTGCAATATTTTACGCTTTTTAAGTTAGTTTTTTGTTGGAATTGATAATGGTTAGTTCCGCGTTGCGTGGTCTAGATTTTTTAACAATATAGGTAGAGTTCGTCCAATTTTAAAATTACCCTGACTGCCTTAGTAAAGCTTACGTCACACTGAGCGAACAAAGCGAACGCGAACCGGGACGGAATTTTTGTAATGTTCTAGTTTGTACGTGACCCGTCACACATAAAGCGGACGCGAACCGGCGCGGACCGGCCTGCCGCGCCGGGCAGATCGCGTTGATGACAAATGACAACTTGTTCGCGTTCGCTTTGTTCGCTCAGTGTGACGTAAGCTTAAAGGGTAAAAATTAGAAAAAAGGTGTTCTTGTTTTAGAACGACAAAAAGACCTTATTTTGAAAGTTTTGGTGTTGACTATTTTGGATGATGACTTATGATATTTTTTTAAAATATTATAAAATAAAGTCGCTTTCTGTGTCTGTCTGTTCCTATGTATTAGATCTTTTTTATTCATTGTAGGTAGGCCTTTGACCTCGATCTCGCCGCAAAGATGTGGCCGTAGATGGCAGGAGACTAAACCTATAAGGCGGGATAAATCCCTCCCTGGCTCGACTGAATCATGCTGGAACCCAGATATTTGAAACAATGCGTTTTTAAAAGTACTTAGAATAGAATAACACTTTATTTGCATCAAACATGGTAATAACAATTAATGATCATTTTTTTTTTTTTTTTATACGAGATAGGCCTACGTTTGACCACATCCCACCTGATGGAAAGTGAAAATGCGGTCGACGATGGATCACGTAAGATGCCTAGAAAGGTACCTATTCACTCGTGCCTTGAAGATACCCAAGTTGTACCGCTCGGGAAACACGGATGACGGCAAAGTGTTCCAAACGCGACCAGTTCTCATTAAGAACGACGAAGCAAAACGCTTGGTGCGGGCAGTAGGTAACGCCACTAAGTAAGGATGCCGCTTAAATTAAAACCCCTCATAAATTAAAACTAGATAGAGCTTTTCAAAGAACGCAATCCGGTCTGTGTCCGTACTTGTATTTTAAAATACCCCACTTAGTTTTATATAGAAACGTGTAGATATCACAAATTCCTTAACAATTTCCAATTCAACAGCAATCTCGCAAGAATTTGCTCCTTGAACGCTCCTCAAATTGCATCTTGTTTGCATTCTGTTCCACTTAAACTCAATTTGTTGTACGACTTTGGACCTTATATCTAGGTACTAAAGATCTAAATTAAAATTGTTGTTGTATTAGTGTTTTACGTTTGGACTCTCAGAAATCTGAGGACGATCCTTGATTTCAAATTTCTAGTCTGTTTTTGTTGTTTTTGTATTTTTTATATATTTTAAGACTAGTTTTACCATGGTCAAATCAGGTCAAATTTGTTCTGTGTTTTTATTCATTTAATGGTCTATAAGCTTCTACTATCAACTTACAAAATAAGCTCATTCTGCTTAGCTATAAAGATGTGAACGCAAGCATGATTGAGACCACCAGTTGTGAATTTTCTAATGACTCTATTTTTTAAACGGTTTTATTTATTTTATTCTAATTTTATTTAGCGTTTATTTTTACTGTAATTTTTTGTATAATTCATCGTTGACATTACAACGATCGCATAAAATGCGAACTGCTCAACACAAAGAAGAATGGCACGAAGCAAAAGGGAGGTAGCCTTTGCGCCTAGTGTGTGTGTGTGTATGTTTGTTACTTCTACACGCCTAAACGGGTGGACCGATTAAGCTGAAATTTGGTATAGAGTAAAGTGATAGCTAAGACCCACATAGGCACACACAGGCTACAGTACAGCGGGTAAAACCGCTGGGCGCAGCTAGTTGTATATATAATTTCCGTATTTTAAGTTCTTGTAAAAAATGTAATGTTTCAATAAGGAGTAACCCATTATTCGTATCTAAACAGACTTTTATTGACCATACAGCTGCAGAAACCATACAAGTCAACGTTAATAATGCTCCAGTATACCAATACCCAAACCGTATGAAATCCTTTAATAAAGCGTCAGTAAAACAATATGATGGAACAATAAGGCAGACAGCTATTAAGGCTGCTATTACACACACCTGCTAAACGGTAACCTCGCGTAGGGTATTAGAATGTACATTCACTGGAAGAGACATAATGTAGATACAACTAAGTAAGAAAACGAGCAAGACGCTCTCCTGATGGTAAGAGATAACGCTGCCCATAATTAGTACAATGCCACCCCACTGCGCCAACGCTTCATACTTGAGAGTCATAAGATGTTAAGACTCTTCAGCCCAGTAATTTCACTAGCTACAGTACCCTCCTACTGAAGCACAGTAATATTTGCACATCACTGCTCAGGCGGTAGAATAACTGGCACTGTTGGGGTACCCTCTTAGTCGACCTCCTGCAAAGAAAGTCTGCCCTCGGTAAAATAAATAAATAATGGTAAACCCCCGGTAATGTAGATATATGGCGAGGATTAAGTCTGAAGTGCGGCTAAACCTAGGTTTAGCCGGTTAAACCTACATGTAGCCGACCGCAGTGGTTATGTTAGGTGTGAACAAAATGTTTGTAAAAAAAACTTGTTTTTATAACGAATAACTCGATGATCTGTCTTCCTCCTCCACCCGCTCCCCACGACCGGATATCATCACCCCATCTCGCCCAAGAACGCCCTACACTACGTTTGCCGAGACGCGGTCTCCACTCTAGAACACGCCTTCACGCCCATTGCAACTTGCTAATCCTTACGGATATGTCGGTAACTCTGGTTCTCTGTCGATCACCGCATTTCTGATGCGATCCTGTAGAGAGACGCCAAGCATAGCCCGCTCCATAGTTCGCTGAGCAACTTTAAACCTGTGAACCAGTTTTACCGTAAGTGTCCACGTTTTGGTTCCGTACGTCAGAACAGGTAAGACGCATTAGTAGTCTTCAGACACTACGTTATACGTGACGAGAAGACTCGACAAAGTTCTCCAAATGCAGCCTATCCCAGCTGTATCCTTGGATTTTTATAAACTTTAATGGATGATAATTTGTCGTTAATAAAGCTTTTCTTTCTTTCTTTCGAATCTAATCTACAATAACGTTGTTTCAATCATTCAATTATACATAGGTATGTTAAAAATCATACTCAAAATATGCACTAGTTTCCATAATATTTAGATTTCAAGCAATGATCCACAAAATATGAGGAATCTTGGTCTAACCGAAGACACAGACCACAAGTCTAGTTTCGGATAGAGCTGTTTTCACCATCATGACACCTCTTTATTGTACCCAAATGTTTCTTTATTATGTCGCTCTTAAACACTCTTAGCCCGGGCCTTTTATAGGCGTACACGGAGACAAAAAAGTCCAACGCGCAGAGGCCCTTTTGAGCTTTTAATATAAATGTTGACACTTATTGAAGTCACTTATTATTATTTCTGTATCATTAGATTTAATGTACCTATTTTTATGAATAAATTATTTAATTTTTGCTATTTTTCGAATAGCAGCAAGCCACATCCAATATCTTGAACTCCTTGCTGGTTACTAATGTCAGTTGAAACTCGGGATTATTTCCCGACGTCTTCATTCCATGTTATGTGAGCTACGTGTGTATTCTTATCTGCGGTTACGTTTCATTTGTAACAACATATTATACTCGTTCTTGTTTAGTATTTAGGATAAAATTAGCGTGGGTCGTTAAGAGCACTTCCGCGTTACATCTGATACTTAGTCCTATATAATGAATGTGAATCCTGTAATCTCTTTTCACTAAAATATTTTGTTATGTTAATAATAATAGTAGAGTAGATTGTTTGTTAATAATTTTCACTTACTGGAAAATAATGATTGTACATCTATTTGATAATAATCCCGCTAATGACTTTTTTGTTTAACTCGACTAACATCTACGTTCGAGCATGGGATATGCTGAAAACCAGCGCTGCGCAGGATTCCCTCGCGCTGCACTATGCTGAACTTATCGTAATTGACTACAAAATTATGTGTAACTACTACATCAGAATCTATATACAATACAATACTCTTTATTGGGACAAAAAAGAGGTTCTATGGACAGCTTTACACTTCGGTCGCAAAGCCCGTTGACAGCTTGGTAGGAGATCCAAGAGCCAAACTGTCCCGACATTATACTGAAGATATCCCGGACATCAGTCTTTACGAGATTAGGATGGCCCTGAAGCAGCTTAAGAACAACAAGGCGCCGGGCGAAGACGGAATCACTTCAGAGCTTCTGAGAGCGGGTGGAACACCGGTACTTAAAGTCCTCCAGAAACTTTTTAATTCCGTCTTGTCCGATGGCAAAACGCCTGAGACGTGGAGCAGAGGCGAGGTGGTGCTGTTCTTCAAAAAAGGTGATAACAGCCTATTGAAGAACTATAGGCCCATTACGCTTCTGAGCCATGTTTATAAGCTGTTTTCAAGGGTCATCACGAACCGTCTCGAACACAGACTTGATGACTTCCAGCCTCCCGAACAAGCCGGTTTCCGAAGAGGCTTTAGTACCATAGACCACATTCATACGCTGCGGCAAGTTATACAGAAGACCGTGAGTATAATTTGCCACTATGCTTAGCGTTTGTGGACTATGAAAAAGCCTTTGATTCGGTGGAAACATGGGCGGTGCTCGAGTCACTTCAGCGATGCCGTATTGACTATCGGTACATTGAAGTTTTAAAGTGCTTGTATAAGAACGCCACTATGTCAGTCCGAGTACAGGAGCAGAGCACGAAGGCGATTCCATTAAGAAGAGGCGTAAGACAGGGAGACGTTATCTCTCCGAAACTGTTTACTGCCGTAATGGAAGACACCTTCAAGCTCCTGGAATGGCAAGGACTTGGCATCAATATCAACGGCGAATACATCACTCACCTTCGGTTTGCCGACGACATCGTAGTCATGGCAAAGTCGATGGAGGAACTCAGCATGATGCTCGATGACCTCAACCGAGCTTCACAACGGGTGGGCTTAAGAATGAACATGGACAAGACGAAGCTTATGTCAAATTCCAATGTTGTGCCCACCCCAATACCTGTTGAAGGATCGGTACTCGAAGTTGTGGACTCGTATATCTATCTAGGACAAGTAGTCCGATTAGGTAGGTCCAACTTCGAGAAAGAGATCAACCGCCGAATCCAACTCGGTTGGGCAGCGTTCGGGAAACTACGCAATGTCTTTTCGTCCGATATACCTCAGTGCCTCAAGACGAAAGTCTTTAATCAATGTGTGTTACCAGTGATGACTTACGGCACCGAAACGTGGTCCTTCACCAATGGCCTCATCTCGAAGCTCAAAGTCGCCCAGCGTGCTATGGAAAGGGCTATGCTCGGGGTTTCTCTACGAGATTGAATCAGAAATGAAGAAATCCGTAGACGAACTAAAGTCACCGACATAGCCCGGCGGATTAGCAAGCTGAAGTGGCAATGGGCAGGCCACATAGCGCGCAGAGCGGATGGCCGATGGGGTCGAAAAGTGCTCGAGTGGAGACCACGGACTAGCAAACGAAGCGTAGGACGTCCACCCACAAGGTGGACAGACGACCTTATAAAGGTCGCCGGAAGACGCTGGATGCAGGTCGCTTCCAACCGGTACATATGGAAGTCCAAAGGGGAGGCCTATGTTCAGCAGTGGACGTCCAATGGCTGAGATGATGATGATGGATGCTTTTCTTTCTTTGATGTCATTTACTATTTGTCGCTGTATTTTTTTGTATGTCAATAAATTAATTTTTACTTTACTTACTATCCGAATACGATAAATTGACGAATAATGGTTCAAAGACGGATAACTGGCTAAAACAGTAGGGTACTTTTGCAGCCGTCAGGGCCACGAATGAGTGCTTCGGCGTACCCGCTGCCCCGGAATTATGGCGTCCCGCAGGAACACCCTCAGGTTTTTAGTGGGTATCCCCACCGCGCCCATCTTCGGCGGGGGAGTCCCACATACCGCCCCGCGCCCCCCGACGTGGGGTGATGATGCGTAACACATTTTTCCTGGGTCAAAAAGAACTACGCACGTACTAACGTACTTTTCCAAGTAGATTTTAACAAAGTTTTCAGACCAATTCAGAAAGCATTTATGAGAGAAGAACGGTTCTACTGGTGGTAGGTTAGTTACCACCCACTGAACAAGACCGTGTCGTCAAGCAGTTATTATGTCTGTGTTCCGGCATGATGTTCAGTGAAGCCGGGAAGGGATTCATCCCACCTTCTAGGTTTAGTCTGCTGAGTAATTCTGATACTAATTATGGACAGCGTTATCTCTTACCATCAAGAGAGCGTCTTGATCGTCTTCGTACTACTTTGCATTGTATTTTTATTAACTAAAAACAAAAACGGCACAACTCACGTCTAATATTGTCGAGAATATCTCGACCACGGTTTCGGACAATTACGATGTCCTTCATCAGGAGTTCACGCCTGCAATAACAAAACAACACAACAATACAATATCGACAATATCAACCCCCACTCGACAATATTAGACGTGAGTTGTGCCGTTTTTGTTTTTAGTTATGGAGAACACTCGCGATAGTTTTAAAAATTGTATTTTTATTACTTACTAGCTACGCCCAGCGGTTTAGCCTATGTGTTATTCCAAGGTCTAAGCTATCTCTATACCAAATTTCAGCTTAATCGGTCCACCCGTTTAGGCGTGAAAGAGAAACAAACATACATGCAGACATCCATACATTCTTACAAACTTTCACGATTATAATATTAGTAAGATAAATAAAAAGAAAATCCAACTTTTCTTTACATTATTTCTCTAAATCCATAATCCCTCAAATATATTACAGTACAATAACACTCAAACTAAACCCGCCCAAGATGTTTCTAACAAAACTAAAAACGCTAAGCCGTTTGCGAGGCTTTGTTTAAGCTCTTCGACAAAGGACAGTTCCGTTCGCTTTGTGCGCTGCCCATTAATAATTTATATGGCTGTCGCGGATAACAACCTCTGTGGATTAAACTATTGAATAAGTGAAATTGAAAAAAGCTTTTTAAAAACAAGTTTTTATTATAATTACCATGTAGAACCAAAGTACTCGTCATGACGTATCAAACGAGCCCAAATTCGATGGGATTGCGTCGTTTAATTACAGAGTTCCTATGGCCACCTTCAAGCTCCATTATCAGATCAGCTCGATGTCATAATAATATTGCATTGTCATCCGATTTACCTATATAGGCATGCAAAATATCAGCTTAATCGGATACCGGGAAGTGTGTTGAATTAAACTTGCAAGATTTGATTACAGACAGACAGACAACATACAGGTGAAAAAAAAAGCTTGTAAAATAAAACCTTCTGCATAGAAATTTTCCTGATCGTCCAGTGAATTTTGGCTCAGTATCGATCTGTGTGCATACTGCAACAAAGACATCCACTAAGGAAGGTGCAGGTGAAGCTGCGAGCATAAAGTAGTCTTAAATAATTATTTTTCATATATATTTTTTTGTATGTACTTAATACTTAATACTATAGGTTGGCCTTTGACCACAGTCTCGCGTGATCAGAAGTGCTGATGCGTTCGAAGAAGGTGAGACTAGACCTAGAAGGCGGGATAAATCCCTCCATGGCTTCACTGAACACAATTTTACATTCCCCCTTTAGCTTTTAACTTTATTATTACCTAACTTAAATTACCTAACTATCTACCTACCTTTATTATTACCTAACTTAGATTACCTACTTTTAAACCCTCGACGCAAACACGATGAGGTACACGGTGAGGTGGTGGCTCTGTCTGTCTGTCTGTCTCTGTCGGTTTGAAAGTAGAGTTAGTCGAGAGTGTTCTTCGCCATGTTTGGTGAAAATGGATCCAAGATGGCCGCCGCTACAAAATGGGGGATTACTTTATTACTACAACCCCCTCAATATGGGTCGAATGAAAGGGTTTAATTCGTAGAATGCTACGACTATTATAGGTTTAAAACCCAAGATGGCCGCCACAACATTACGGTGAATTACATATTTTAAAAACGTTGCGTTGGGGTTTTTTTTAAATTAAATTCACTTGCGTACCTATATTTTTCTTTAATATTATGTGGCGTTGTTGCCACACAACAATTACAATGTACACTGTGTGTAAATTGTAATTGTTGTCTGTGTACACTGTGTACATTTAGGCATTCTTTTGTTCTCTTTACTAACCAAATTGATATTTAATTTTCATGAAATCATTCAGAAAGCACATTTCCGACATCCCATCCGATATGATGTACAATCGGAATACCTAATCTACTCTATGCAGTTCATAGAGCATTCCCTTTGAAGCGTATGACTAAAGCTAGGTAGGCACTAGGCACCTTTTAGGCTTTAGTATTAGTTGCACAGAATATTAATTATTGTGCAGAAATTGTTACTCGTATGTAGGAAAATCTATTATTATGCAATAGGACCGTTAATTAGATCTTAACTAAATAACAATTTAAGATAAATAACTCTTTATTTATATATCCTAAAAAAGTAAATAATCAACCACAAAATTAAAATAAACAGTATAAGTACCAATTGGCAGTCTTATCACTCAATGCGACCAGACAACCAATCAACCAGACAACCGACAACCAGACATCCGTGCAGGGAGAGGAAACATACAATACTGGAAGGACTTTAAACTTGGTTGTCTGGAAAAGATCGCCATAAGCGATAAGATCGCCATAAGCGATAAGATCGCCAATTGTAACACTTTTTAAATCAAATGTATTTAATGTTGAATGTTTCTGCGTACATTTTTTACAAGCTTTTATTTACTTTCACCTGTCTGTTGTCCGTCTGTCTGTCTGTCTGTAATCAAATCTTGCAAGTTAAATTTTATCCACTTCCCGATTTCTTATTGAACTGAAATTTTGCATGCATCTATAAATCGGATGACAATGCAATATTATTACGACATGAAGCTGATCTGATGATGGCGCTGGAAACACACCATAGGAACTCCGTCATTAAACGACGCAACCCCATCGAGTTTGAACTCTTTTGATTCGTCTTGACGAGTACTTTGATGCGAGATGGTAATAATAATGCAAGCTTGTTTTTAAAAAAGTTTTTTTAACCCCCGACGCAAAACGACGGGGTGTTATAAGTTTGACGTGTCTGTCTGTGTGTGTGTGTGTGTGTGTGTGTGTGTGTCTGTCTGTGGCATCGTAGCGCCCGAACGGATGAACGGATTTTAATTTAGTTTTTTTTGTTTGAAAGTAGAGTTAGTCGAGAGTGTTCTTAGCCATGTTTGGTGGAAATCGGTCCAAGATGGCCGCCGCTACAAAATGACGGATTATTTTTTTCTTCCACGACCCCCTCAATATGGGTATCAAATGAAAGGGCTTAACGAGTTGAATACACCCCACTATATAAAATTTAAAATCCAAGATGGCCGCCATCAAAAAAAGGTGAATTACGTATTGCGTTGGGGGTTTTTTAATTAAATTTTTAATTTAATTCACTTGTTTTCAAAGTGCACTTGTCTAACCCCTTGCGCTCATCTCGCCTAATGTGGGAGTCGGACTTAAATATGATTCCCTTTCCCTTTAATAATTATCAAAACCCTAAGAAGCTAATAGAATGTGACAAAGTCCCTAAAACACACGTACATTATACATTATACAAGCAGCGAGTAATTATATAGAATCAGTGCGAAGTCGAAACTCAAACCTTGTCGGATCGCAGGTAGAATAAATTAATGTGGAGACGACGAGAGAGTTGCGGATTCAGGAAGGAGAGGTTAGTTTGGATGTGGCTTTGGAAAGTTGGCATTTAAAATGAAAATGGAACAGATTTTGTAGTGGAATGCCTCTTTTACAGAGATGCTTGGGTAAGTAACACACCTTTGCCAGCTATCCAACGACTGGACTCGACGAGATTCAAAAGATAATGTCTCAGGGTGACATGCAGAATTTTAAATTTGAAAACACCGGGTATCGCTATACTGTGTTTGATATTATGAGTAATCATGCTTACCATCACGCACCTGATTTATTAATCGTGTTACTCATTCGCTTCGGTGGTACCACAGATCAGAAGAATGTGGGTGGTAGGCTAGTTATCTCCAGTGACAAAAATTATGACCAATGGAATGTTGCATGGGATTTATGGTGGTTATCAGAAAGTCTAACTACTTTTTTGAAAGATGCTTTTTAAATATACTCGCGTAACTCAAGTGTGTTTCAACTCACCATAAAACTCCCCAACAAAAACGGAGCCTAATCAAATTACCAGCTCCATCATTTCCGTGATCGTCGTCACCCCCCTACCCTGGCATATTGCGGGCGTAATCTACATGTCATTACGTGTCTCGGTTCATCCATAATTCACATAATAAGGCCCGCAGTGGAGACGAGAATGTTTTTGAAAGGTCTTTGGATTTGAGATAAAATAACTCATCGTCTGGACGTGGGTATGACCTGTATGTTAATTTTAAATTGTGTTAACTGGGTGCCGGTTGTCTCCTATAAAATATATGGCACAAACATATTTTGTCTTTGAGGAGACAGTTATAGATTGGAGTCAGTCGTCGTTGATAATGTTGCAGGCCTTGTAGATGTTGGATTGTAAAATATGGGTTGCCCACAATACACAACAACACTCAATACACAATATGGGTTGCATATTTGTGATTTGATTCTGACTGTAAGAGAAAGCTGTCCCTTGGAGAGTAAACCGCTTTCTCGTATCCAGCGGGATTCTGCAATCTTAAGGACCAGGAAGACAAAGTCGTATGTCCAACTAGTGGGAGGATCCGCTACCTCTTCTAATGTAGAAGTTTAAATTCTAATAACTTGTACTTTTCTTCTTCTTCTTCCTGCCTTTTATCCCAATAGCTGGGATCGGCAAAACACGTCTTCCTTCTCAATTCCTCTCTATCACCCGTCATAGCTTGATTCAATCCCCTAGCACGCATATCTTCTTTCATACAGTTTATCCAATAAATTAAGTTCGTCCTCTTCCCACATTTTCACTTACCACCAAATTCATGGCCTTTTTTGGCACAGGATATTCCTCCATTCACCTTACGTGCACTTTTTTCATCAGTCATCATCATAATACCTCAATAGAATAACACGTTATTGCATACCAATGGGTACTACTAGTTGTATATATAAAACAATCTTAAAAACTAAAGGTAAACTGGCGGTTTAATCGCATAAAGCAATCTCTTAAAGACATCCTGATTAATACGAAATTTAGAGTAAATACATTACCATCATCAGTTTATTAGGCCACGAGTCACACACTTACACACACCCACTTATTTGATATGGAGTTGGTACTTTACCCAAATGGGTCTCATATAGAAACACCAATTGAAACACCAGCAACTCAATAGATTTCCTTCGCCTAAAGACAAATCAAAGGCATTTGTGTTCCCGACGATGTAACTGCATACATTATTAAGCAGAATTCTAAACTCTGATTAGCACAAAAAAGAAACTTTATCTCATTGAAATAAAGGTGATTATTGCATTTACAAAACGTAAGAGACAATCTAAATTGGGTATATCGTTACAAAATTTTCTTGCTTTTCAGATGTGTTCTACTTCAAAGGAATAGGGTTTGAGTTTGTGTGAATTGTTTTTTAAGTTCGATTGTTAATTTTGATAAGTCCCAAATTCGTCAAGTTTGCTCCGAATGTTGATATTTCATATCCTAAGCCTTTAATGGTCCGTGAGTTTGTTTTAAGGTTTGTTTGACTTTCGTAATTTTGTTAGCGATTTATGTTAGGCTTTTGAATGATTTTGTTAATGTATAGAGGTGTAATAAGTTATAGAAAACCTAGCCAGTATTAATTTTTAGAAAACCTAGCCAGTATTCTGGCTTACTGATGAAAACCTAGCCAGTATTTTGGCTAACTGATAAAACCTAGCCAGTATTCTGGCTATCTGATAGTGCAGGGTAAGGAGCACTTGTGTTTTCTATAGATATGCGGGTAGTCGATCTGTGGTTAATTAATACAAGGGTTCTCTACCTTCGGTTGTAGTATTGTTTCCTTGTTTTTTCTCAATAAAGGCATTTGCCTCAAAAAATAAACCCACAAATCCGATTGAGATATGACTCTGATTTTACCGGGGGTAGACTTCCTTTGCAAGAGGTCGACTAAGTGGGTACCCCAAGTGCCAGTCATTCTACCGCCTGAGCAGTGATGTGTTAAGATTACTGAGCTTCGGTAGCAGGGCTAGTGAAATTACTGGGCTGAAGAGTCTTAACATCTTATGACTCTCAAGTAATAAGCGAAGCAGGGAAACCAGAATTTTACCTTGGTAAAATCCTGGGTAGCACTGTACTAATTATGGGCAGCGTTATCTTTTACCATTAGGAGAGCGTCTTGCTCGTCTTTTTACATCGTTGCATAAAAAAAATTAAGTGTTGAAGTAGGTAACCCGTTTCTGCAGGAGTATAAAACTCATTTTTTTATATACCTAATTCCGAACCTTATATTATTATTTAAGCAAAAAATCTCTATTCTTTATCATACTTTATTCTTTATTTTATAACAATAACAAGTGAATTCGGAAATCTATTCCAATCACTTTATTCGTAATATCGTCCTGCGATATTTTAGTTGTTAAACTTTGTCATGGCTAGCATTATTTTTGGTAGTAACATTGCTTTTCTGTTCGGAATACAGTTATAAAAAGGCACCATAGGTAAAAGTACCTCCAATGTTAAATTCCTTTTGTCAATAGAATCTCCTCAATTAGCCTTAAATTCCCGTGTAACGAATTCAACCATAATGATCAGAGAGGGACAAATATTTCATTTAACCCCGCTAGGTTTAAACAATTATATCCCTGTTACGGACGCCAAATTGGAGCGGTAAAATAATTGTCTCTCAGGGAATATTGAGATGGACTTATTTAAAGTGATTTTGACACAAGTGCAGAGCGGATGGCGGATGTAAATTGGTATCGCGGACGATTGCTTTGGCCCCGGCATTATGACGTCCCGCAGGAAAACCCGCAGGTTTTTTAGTGGGTATCCCCCGCCGCGCCTATCTTTTGCAGGGGTGTCCCACATATACCATTCACCCGAAAGTAGGTGACGATGTGTAACACATTTTGTCTGGGTGTTTTTTTACCCATTTTTACATTTACAAGTAATGTCTTCTCTTCTTCTTCTTAGTCGTTTTCTTCACAAAGTGAAGGTCGTGCCTAGTCTGTAGGATTTGCCATCACTCTTCGAATAACACTCTGCCAGGTTGTTCTATCTGTCGCTGATCTCATGGCCTGAGCCACTGGCATATAACAGATACTAGAGAGCCTTGTGGTGATTTTAAGCTGGTTGAGAACAGATACGTTGGTCTAACGGGCTGTCCATGGTATACGCAATATGCGCCGCCAACACCACATCTCAAACGCGTCAAACCTCTTCCTGTCACTGGTTCTAATCAACAAGTAATGTACAGAATATTAAATTAATAATGAATTTTGTATGAAAGTAAGTATCAATTATATATCAAAAGACACATAATATCATATGTTGTTGTTTATGATGTTAGCTGCTTGGTCTTGCGAGGTTAAGACCTGCATTTTAAAAATAACCCAAATTGTAGGTCTTAACACTCGGAGGGATCTCTTCTTCTTCTATTCCTCTTTTTAGCGGAGGTCTTAGTCTTAAAATCTATTGGTATGTATTCCAAATTTGAGTCAGAATTCATTCCAAATTCTTTTAACTGAAAGAAAAAAGAAAGAAAGAAAAATCATAGACTATAGAACAACAACAACAACAACTGACAACGATAACAACTGTAAATGTGAGCTGTTCTAAAATTATTAATTTTAATGTTTTTTTATTCAAGTTATAAAAACGTCGTTTGATCATCATTTTTACCAGTAATGTGTCAGAACGCTACCCGGCGGTGCACAGTTTTTGCGTGCGCCGGTTTCCGCGCTAAGTCAGCGTTTTTTCAAGGCGGACTCAAACGAAATTCCGCTTTATCCTGTACATTCCTATTTACATTCAGCCAGGATTGGATAGCTGCAGCTTTTAATGTTATAGATTTGGAGGTACTGGAACGTTCGCTTACAACGGTCACTCTAGATCACTCTAGATAAATCTAAATTTATTTATTCTTTACATATTATGTTACCTTTTTTTGGTTATCGCCAAGAAAAATACATTACGCATACCCTCCTACCGGGGGTATGGAAGGGTTACGTGGGACTCCCCGTGCAGAGCGACTGCACCGTATACCCACTAAAACAAATCGGCGGCACTCTTGCATCGTCTTTGTGACGGAGGACTGGGAATCGACAGAGCCTTGGCATCCAGTAACCTTTCACTACGATTTTATCTGACCTTAAGCGATGATGCAGTCAAGATGGTAGGAGACTAAACATAGAAGGCAGGATAAATCTCTCCCTGGCTTCACTAAACATTTTGCTGGAAAATTAGTAATGACCACTTGGCCAAGGTTCTTTATTATACTGTTCCTTTCTAGGAAAGGCCGCCATAAGGTCATTATGACCGTGTACCGGCATATTGCTCAGTGAATCCAAAAAGAGATTTATCCCACCTTTTAGGTTTATTCTGCAAGCATCGTGGTCAAAGGCTAACCTATAATCACACTAATATTATAAAGGGGAAATTTGTGAGTGTGTACGTTTGTTACTTCTTCACGCCTGAAAGGGTAGACCAATTGAGCTGAAATTTTAAAGAGATAGCTTAGGCCCTGGAATAACATATTGGCTACTTTCATCATCATCATCATCATCTCAGCCGTAAGACGTCCACTGCTGAACATAGGCCTCCCCTTTGGACTTCCATATGTACCGGTTGGAAGCGACTTGCATCCAGCGTCTTCCGGCGACCTTTATGGTCGTCTGTCCACCTGGTGGGTGGACGTCCTACGCTACGCTTGCTAGTCCATGGTCTCCACTCGAGCACTTTTCGACCCCATCGGCCATCCGCTCTACGCGCTATGTGGCCTGCCCATTGCCACTTCAGCTTGCTAATCCGCTAGGCTATGTCGGTGACTTTAGTTCGCCTACGGATCTTTTCATTTCTGATTCAATCGCCTCTTGATTGGCTACTTTACAGCGGGTAAATCCGCTGGGCGCAGCTGGTATATTATAAAACCCGAAAATAAGGAAATGTTCCAGTGACTCCCAAACTAGTCCCGGATTGGATACCAGCAGTGTTTAATGTTTATGTGAAGCCTTATTTACCAGACGGAGGAATGCTTAGCCTGAGCTTCAGGACTTAAACGCTTTATAAAACACGACGCCTTCAATCTCTATGATTTGAATCTTTAAAAACTCGTGGTTTATTACAAAAAAAATACAAAATTCTTTATTTCGTGAAAAGAGTAGTAAACAAAAGCTAGTATGTAATAAAACAAGACAATGGCGATTATCCATTTGTTCGACGGAGCCAGCGATATGCGGTATGCGGTTATGTACCTATATGCCGAATTTCAAGTTAATCCGCTCATAATCTTAACTTTCATGTCCTATTTCATGCAGTGTTGTAAAGGACTTCGCATCTTGACTAAGACGAAGCTGGATTTATATTGTTTATTTTCTTGCATTAAAAGTTTTTAAAGGATAGTGTCTTAAACATAAACAAAGTAATGCTTTAGAAGCCAGCTGCAAGCAATAGAAAACGCCAAAAGATTGATTGATTTTTTGAACAAATTCCATAATTTACGAAGCGTGGTGCAAGATTACCATGGTCTTGCCTCACGCTTGATAATTACTTTTAAATTTATTATAGGTAGCCTTTGACCTTTTACCACGAACGTAGCAGACATAACCTAGAAGGCGGGATAACTCCCTTCTTAGCTTGTCAAAAATTTAATTAAGTATTTTTGAAGTTTCTATTTCCTTTACATAATGAATTTTGTGACAAATATACTAAAAAAATAATTTATGTTTACGTAACACTCAATATTTTGACGAAACCTCTCAAAAACACCCAACAACGGATTCGATTTAGAATTTCCCATTCCCATAATATTATCGAATCATACTTTGAATGGAATCTACATTTCAATGGTTCTTCTAAGGTTAAGCCCGTATTTTGAGCACCTTCTCTTTATTACCACAAGGCATAATTTCCTTTGACAAATGTGGCTTTGGTGATTGTAATTTTAGAGTAATTTATATCTTATAGTAATGTAGTTAGAGTATAGATTAGCTTGTTAGTTTAGGAGGCGGGGAAGCGTGGAACACTTGGTGTAAGTGTAAGCCGCAATCTGCCGACACTCAGGTGGTACGAATGGTATAAGTTTACGGAAACGGCTTTTTAGTCTGTAAAGAATACTTTGGTTGATATATTTGATGTACTTTTAAAATTAATGTACGAATTTTATCTTGAACTAAGAGATTATAATTATAAATAACTCAGAAACAAGTGAAATTATAAAAAAAAACTTTTATTATATTTACCATCTATCATCATAAAATACTCGCCAAGACGAATCAAATGAGCCCAAACTCGATGAGGTTGCATCGTTTAATTACGGAGTTCTATGGCCACCTTTCAGCTCCATCATCAGATCAGCTTGATGTCATAAAAATATTGCAATGTCATCCGATTTATACTTGCATTTAAATTTCAGCTCAATCGGAAACCGGGAAGTAGATCAAATTAAACTTGCAAGAAGAAGACAGACAACAGACAGGTGAAATTAAATAAAAGCTTGTAAAGAGAGAAAAACCTCGGACATGCAGTGGAACGATGCAGATAAAGTAATTTTACAGAGTAATATCCAAATCAACAATATACAAGACTTAATGTAAATAGCTCTTTTTGTGTGTACAAACATTACAGTACTGACCAAGAAATCTAGTATTGCTACCCAAGATATCAGACGATAATTTGAAAAACTGTTCAGATAAAATCGACAACATTTTCTAAACAAAAGTATAAAATTGCGCTCGAATCGAAATTGCAAAAACAATACAAAGATCACACGTTTTGTTACTAACCTCTTATTTGAAAGAAATCTAAAAAAGCAACACTGAACCCGACAAACCATAATACCATTAACATTTGAACAAAAAAATATACCAGAATCCTGTACTGAATGCGCCAAAACAAAAACATTTAAATTCAGCCACATTTAACTAGGTACCTTTATGAATTTGTTGAGAACCACTTGGTTCTATTTTGTTTCTTTTCATCCGTTCCGTTGTTCCGGACCGTATTTCTCTTTTGAATGTTTATAATAATAAGAAGCGTGACTGACTTACTGATATATCACTGCCAATGATTCAAAAATCACTATATATTTTTGACCGCTAAAGATATTGATTTGTCACGTAGAGATCTGCTAAGAGGATTCCTTGATGGAGGACCAAGTTAAGTGACGAACTAAGAAGGCCTATGTCCAGCAGAAGACAAATCATTACCACGGGTGATGATGAACAGGAAGAAAGCATTGATGAGCTAGAATCATAGGAAATAAATAAGACTTAAAATGCCAAATTAATGATGGAAATGCCAGTAAGTCACATACTTTTAGATCAGAAGTGATCGTGGGCAAAAATGAACTTACAATGAACAAAAAAGGGCGCTGATCTACTGTTTATGTCAAAAACCGTGTTTTTTTCTGCATTCAACAAAAATAAAATAAGAAATTATTTATTGAAACACTCCATTATAAGTATATACAGAAAACTTATAACTAAAACACAAATTCGATACTTTATAATTCTCGTATCCTATACCGACTGCGCCAAACAAAACTTCACTATCAGAATATTTTGAACTGAATTCAAAACCAGAGGTTATATACTGGTATAACTGTACTCAATTCTAAGCCACAATTTAAAGCACGATTTTTACTTTCCTTTTATCCTTATCTCCCTACTATTGCAGCCAGTTTATCTGAATCCAGCCAGATCTGCCCGTGAAATATCGAGAGCGCGGGCAGAATGCAAAGAGAGTCGCATTACCATATCGCTTGACGTTTCAGTGCCAATTTTATTGCCAGCGTTATCGACGTGGTGAAGGAATTTAAACCGCGCATTAAGAGGGAAGCTCTGTTTTTGAAGATGTTTTGTGCTCTTATGCATATTGAGCAGCTAAGGTATTTGTGGATAATTCAAGCTAAATCTCGTTTTGATCCTGCGTTTTGGTCGAATGGTTTAGAAATTCGTGAGCGAGATATAATTTCCTCGCTGTGAGTTTCGATTTTAAATAATTTCTTTACCATTAATTGTGTTTTCCTTGTTCGTAACTTAAGAAACAATGAACAAAGAAAGATAATACAAATAATGTCCAAATAGTATATTATGAACATGTGTGGACGTGTATGATTATGGTAGTTTTCTATAAGATCTTCGTCTTGATCTTGGATCTTAAACTTGGGCTTTCTTCAGTTTCACCTTGTATGTGGTAGTCGCTATGTAATTTTCCTACTGCTATATTCTTTTATTTTAAACAAAAAACAACTGTCTAGTTATCAACCGTTAGTTTTAACACATTTACTCTAACCAGAATTGAGTTAGAATTCAGCAAGCAGACGCTATTCCATGTAGTAATCTGGATTTTAATTAAACTTTACAAATTAATTCGAGGCCGTTTATTTGTTGATCCGTTCGCTGCGTGATTTGGTTACGTTTGGAAACCTTATGAGGTAGACCGAATCGGGAATTACACATTTATATAATTCTAAACTAAGGATAAATATAATTAATTAAGTTTTGTTTATGGAACATACATACATAGTATCTAAATTTATAAAAGGAAAGAGTGACTGATTAACTGACTGACTTATCTATCAACCACTGGACGGATTCGGTTAAAATTTGGAATACAGATAGGTTTTATAACGTAGCCTTCCGCTAAGAAAGGATTTTGCCATGCGGGCAAAGCCGCGAGCATAAGCTAGTAGTAAATTTGTGTAATCACGCTTGGTTCCCAATGGGGTAGTCAGAGACCATTTCCCTCCATTTGGTACGATCCTGATACACCTCTTTCGCTTCTTAAATTTTCATTACACTGTCATTTATTTTATTCATTTCATTCATTTTTTTCTTTTCGTCTTCTTTTTTTTTAATTTTGGTTCATGGAAGTCGTTAGAAAATGGTTACAAATAAATGCAGACATATAGGCCTACTCATACACACATACACATAATATTGTGTAGTATCAATAAAGTGATACTTATCTCTGTCTTTTTATAGATTAGACACACCAATAGTGATTAACCTTACACAGTTAATAGAGTTTTGTTGAAGTATAAACCAAATTATGATTTTCTGGCTAACCCATACGTCAAACTTTTTACATAACACGTAAAAATTCACGCAAAAACCACCTCAAAATAACAAGCCCCGAAATTGGCGCCGTGATGACAATCTAGTTGGATACAAAGCTGCGGGATAATTGGAAACTGCCCTGCATTGGACGGACAACGTCACGGGAGGACAATGTTGAATGAAATGCACTGCTCCGGCCGCTACGTGTGTAGTTTGGAACTAAATTGACTATTATATCGAAATATATATAACAAGAAGACTCGCGAGTACTTCGCAACCCGTAACAGAAAATTATCAGTGTCTCTACTATAATGTGCCTCAAGACAAAAATCTTTGAGCAGTGCGTCCTACCCGTAATGACTTACGGAGGCGAAACGTGGACACAAAACACTTTTAAAATGTGTGCAATAATACTATGAAGGGCTGATCTTGAGGAATTTTCAATAAATAATTCTTTGAATTTATTTTTAAAATTTTGTCAAATAGTGCGAGCGAGAGAGCGTCACTCGATATATACGCTCTTAACACATAGACTGCTCCCCACTCGGTACCGAGTGGGGCGGGGCTCTAGTAGCGGCGCCGCTTACTCGGAACCGAGTGAGCGTTCCGTTCATTTTGTAGTAGTCAGTAAACCGCCGGGGTTTGAGGCTAATCCACGTTGCTTTAATCGGCCACTCTGGCAATATAGTCAACTTACGAAAACAAGTATTGGCGTCATTCATCTATATTTACTTAATCAAAATTTACCTAAAAATGTTTTGGCACCCAGCAAGTGTTTTTCATTTTTTTTAAAGCAGTCAATGTGTTAAATCTCTCTGTAATCATGTCATCTTCAAGGCACAAATTAATATGTACCTTTCTAGGTATCTTACGAGATTCATCGTACTGCATCTGCACTTTCCATCAGATGGGATGTGGACATAAGACACTCACATAGCCATTATATATTTTACTCTTAATAAACCTTAACTCTCTCTTAACAAACGTATATCATAAACGTGAAAGTTTGTAAGAATGGATGTCTCGGTGTCAGGATGTTTGTTACTCTTTCATGCCTAAACGGGCGTACCGATTGAGCTGAAATTTTGTATAGCTTCGACCCTGGAAAAACACATAGAAAACACATGGAAAATCACTTCTGTTGTGGCCATAGTTACCACTTACTGGACAAAACCGTGGCACCAAGCGGTCATTGTGACCGTGTTCCGACATGATGTTCAGTAAAGCCCTCTTCACCCCACCGCGGAGGGGTCCTCCTGTCAGTGAGGACCAAACGCCGTCGGGGCCGCGGAATGCTTCGGCGTACCCGTTGCTCCGGCATTATGGCGTCCCGCAGGAACACCCCAGGTTTTTTAGTGGGTATCCCCGCCGCTCCCATCTCTGGCGGGGGAGTCCCACATACCGCCCCGCGCCCCCCGGCGTGGGGTGATGATGCGTAACGCATTTTTCATGGGTCAAAAAAAAAAGGGAGGGATTTATACCGCCTTCTAGGTTTCATCTGGTACCATCTTCGACGGCATCGCTTAACATCACGCAATACTGTGAACAAAGGCTAAACTATAATGAATAAAAAAATAATAAAAGTTTGTCTTTCCAACCGTGTGACGTATTCACGCCTTGTTGCGAGTATAAAGGTGGTACCTACATCACAACCGAGTGACCTAGTTTCTTTAGTCCTTATAGTGCCTAACTGACTAAAAAATAAGGAGGTTTTTATTTAGGAATAATAATAAAAAGTTACTCTATCTTATTCTGATACCCACACATTACATTATACTCAAACATTCCGTTATTTTATAACCAATTTCAATTGGTTCAATATAAATTGGAAAAAAATATCATCCCCTATGTATAAAAAAATTGGGTATCAAATTTTGTTTAAGCACAATCACAAACAAATATTACACAATAATCTAAATATATAAAAGAAAAGAGTGACTGACTGATCTATCAACGCACAGCCCAAACCGCTGGACGGATTGAGTTGAAATTTGGCATACAGGTTTTAAGGCGTAGACATCCGGTAAGAAAGGATTTCTGCACGCGGGCAAAGCCGCGAGTATAAGCCAGTATCACATAAAAAGTTTTTTTTTACTTTTTAACACTATTTTTACATGCCTTCTCCTTTTAAAATTATTTTATTTTGACTCTGTAAAGCATACCTAAAACTCAAGTTAAGCTATCTATACTATCTGTAGCATATCTTTTTATCTCTCCATCCATCCATGTGCCACATTTCTCTTCTGCATTATGAGGTACATCCCAAACCGAGTGACCTAGTTTTTTATAAAAGCCTTTTTATCCGGCACTGAATACTAGATTCCCTACAGTGCTTTTGCTAATTTTTTTTGCTGAGTTTTAGTTTTTGCGGAGCTCTAGGTCTCGCGACCTTTTTAGGTCATTATAAAGCTGGGACTATTTAATTATTAGCATTTGGTTTAGTAAGCGGGTTTTAATAATGAAGAAGGGAAAGATTTTTGGTCATTTCGGCTGAATTGTTCCATTTTGGGAGACGCTCTATAAACCTGTTTTAATGAAGCTCTAAAAGACTAAGATTTAAAGGCTAACTAAATAATTTAAAAATAAATATAATATACAATTTTCTAGTGCAATAAGACCGCCGATTGTTAACCTAGCATTAAGATATCTAGTTCATTAAGTTTCTTTGTAATTGTTTGGTATGCAATCAAATATTATTCTATTTTATAATAGCTAGCATTTATACGAAAAGACCACACATCCATATGCGAAAAATATGGATGGATATCGATTCACATTAACTCTCAAGTTTATAATAATACTAGCTGCGCCCAGCGGTTTTACCCGCTGTACTGTAGCCTATGTATTATTCCAAGGTCTAAGCTAACACTATACCAAATTTCAGCTCAATCGGTTCACCCGTTTAGGCGTGAAGAAGTAACAAACATACACACTCACAAACAAACTTCCGCATTTATAATATTAGTGTGATAATGTAATTATAAAAAAAAATTTAAAAAAAAAAATGTAATTACATAATGTAATTATAGGTCGAATCTCTATAAAAATATTTAGAAATTTTGATTGAGCTTATTGCCTTATACATAAGTAGCTATTTTCAATTTATTTCCTTAACCAAATTTGTGTTTTTGTCTTTACTGAAAACACTTATGTTAAAAATTATTAAACACTTATGTCGTGATTTTGTGTTATAGTTTTAAGTTTTCTGTATGTTTGTAGTGTTTCAAGAGTTTTCTATTCTATTCTATTCTATATACTCTCTTTAAGAATGTAATTAATTTTAAGGAAAATAGCAAAAAAACAGAAGAAAATACCATATTAAAGCTTATAAATTTGTTAAAAAGTGCGAAGTCATAACTTGCGAAGGGAAAGTAAAATTATCACCGTCAAAAAATCATTTGGCGGCAATCTTCAATTAAAAACTGTTTCCCTTCAGCGGGAACCCTCCTACCCTAATTACAGAGATATAAGCAAATAGCTTTGCCAGCATTTCACATTTAAATTCTTGCAACTAACCACAATTTCATAGCGAAGATAGGCTGAGAGCCAGATGTTGTTACTGCACTTCAGTTTACCAGATTGTAAGGAATTGTCTGGAGTTGTTTTCTTTTGAATTGCGAGTCTGGGCGACTTACAATTATTGCAAACTTTTATTTATTGACGACCTCGGTGCGGTGGCGCGGTGGGCTAATACCCACCTGCAACGCAGAAGGTTGCGGGTTCGATTCCCACATGGGACTAATGTTTGTGTGATCCACAGACATTTGTTTCTGGTCTGGGTGGTTTCAATATCTATTATAAGTATGTATTTACAAAAGAAAAGTATATAAGTATTGTATCCGTTATCCTAATCACCATAACACAAGCATTAAGTTGCTTAGCTTGGGGTTAGGTGGCGCTGTGTGAAATGTCCAGAAATATTTATTTATTTACTTATTTATCTGTCTGTTGTCTGTCTGTCTGTAATAAAATCTTGCAAGTTTAATTTGGCCCACTTACCGGTTTCTGACTGAGCTGAAAATTTGTATACGTGGGTAAATGATGACAATGCAATAGTTTATGACATCTAGCTGATCTGATGATGGAGCTGGAAGGTGGCCATAGGAACTCCGTGATTGAACAACGAAATCCCAACGAGTTTGGGCTCATTTAGTTCGTCTTGGCGAGTACTTTGCTGATGAATGGTACCTAATAATAATAAAAGTTGATTTCTTAAAACTTTTTTTAAATTTCACTTGTTTTTAAACTACCTGCGCCCAGCAGTTTTACCCACCGTACTGTAGCCTATATTCCAGGGTCTCCATACCAAATTTCAGCTCAGTCGGTCCACCCGTTAAGGCGTGAAAGAATGACATACATACCATCCAGACATTCATACTTCTATACAGACCTTCACGTTTATAATATTAATAAGAAGTAAGATTGTGCCTCAAACTTTTGCGAAACAGACTGCGACCAAAACACAGAATAAAAATAATAAATAGAGTTTAGACTACTACAAAAGCGTAGAGCCTTTATTTAGTGGTAGGCTTCAGCCGTGGTTAGTTAACACCCACTGAACAAAACCGTGTCGCCAAGCGGTCATTATCGTGTTCCAGCATGATGTACGGTGAAGTTAGGGAGGAATCAATACCACCTTCTAAGTTTCATCTGCTACCATCTGCGGGCGCTTCGTCGCTTAACATCACGGCAGATCGTGGTCACCTTAAATGAATAAAGAAAATAGTCATAATGTTAGTAATGCTAGAAAGATCTAAATGCAGCTTAAAATAATTTGAATCTTTGGCAAGGTAAAAAAAATAGGGGAGTAAAAAGTATTCGCTTTAATTAATTACGAATTAGAGGTCAAAATACAAACTTTCCCCAATTCGCACTCCATCTCTCATCTCACATTTCATAGCAATGTTTGGCCGGGAGCCAAATGGCATTGGTTTTTAAATTTTTAACTCGTCCAGAGGTAAAGCGGTCAGGATTGATGGCAACATTAATATTTCATTTTGCGTTGAAAACTACACTGTTTTTTCAGTTGTCAGCGGAGAATACAAATTACTAGACTTTGTTACGTTTAAACAGAAATGAAGAAATCGTAGTAAGCTCAGTCGCTTGTTACACAGACACTCATGATGAATTCACTGCTTATTTTTTCATTGACCTATGCTCCTGTTCTGAGATTTTGCAGATTTGTTGTTATTTTCTTTTTCTAAATATATATAAAGAAAGAGTAACTGACTGACTGATCTATCTACGCATAGCCCAAACCACTGAACAGATTCGGTTGAAATTTAGTACACAGATAAGTTTGAGGACTTTTTTTTATATTAAGAGCGGCAAACAAGCAGTCGGCCCACCTGATGTTAAGTGGTTACCGACGCCTATGGACCCCTTCAACACCAGAGGCGTTAATGGAGCGTTGCCGGCCCTGGTAGACTTTATAAATACCCCTTTTGAATTTTGGTAGATCGAAAGATTGAGGGAAGACCCAAGAAGGAAGGTCGTTCCACATTTTACAGGTGCGTGGTAAAAACGAGCGAGAGAACCGGGACCACAAAGAAAGGGTTTTGCACGCAACTAAAGTCGCGTTCTTAAGCTAGTTAAAATATAAATTACCACATAGCATAAAAAAAAGTCGCACACAGCGTCTGTCTGTCACTATATTTAAAACTACGCAACGGATTTTGATGTGTTTTTGTTTTAATAGATAGAGTAATTCAAGAGAAATGTTTATATGTATAATACATGCATAATATAGTAGAAAAACACTAATATTTTTCTATTAATAGCGACTAAGTGCGCGCTGGTCCACTTGTACAGTAATAATGGCATTACGGCTTCGAATAAGCGCTCTCAACGTTGTGTTGCTTGTGAAATATGGTAATAATATATGTCTGGGTAGGCAACATGTGCTTCATTTTTCGATAAATAATAATAATTGGGGTTTATACTCCAACAGAACAGGTTACCGTACTTACACTGTCAGAGTCAAATCACAAATTATAGGTCGTGTGGCCAACCTATATGTTGCAGTTTCAGGTCGAAGAGATTCCTACAAGGCCTGCAATATGACCTGACGACTGCCTTCTACATATCTTATAGGAAACAGCCGGGACCACAGTTTTACGTGCCTTCCGAAACACGGTAGCGTCCAGGCGAAAATCTTTGCCACACTGAGATTTGAACCCAGGACCTCCGGCTTACTAGTCGGAGGTATGACCACTGGGCCACGGACGCTACAAGCAAGCTCATTCCAATAGCTTTATTTCTCAAGGTATACCAGAATAAATGTGTACCCGAAATATGTGGATTTACATTTCATTTCATATGCAGTTAGCCCGGAACAGATTGGGAGAGCATGAAATGTATCAACGGTTTTACAGAAAACTAGTCCAAAATGTTGTTAGTTGTTACTTTTTACTAAAAAGAGAATTTTTAGTTCAGTGATTTTTATTTTATCTGATTTTTATTTTATCGGAAGAAATTATTGCTAAACTTGGTGTTTTTCATACCTTTTCAACCCAAATAAACAATATAAGTAGTATCTAGTCAGCATAAAACGTGATCTAACAGATAAGGTTTTCATCGGGTTAAGCCATTAGACATAACTATAATCTCCTTACCTAATCTTATAATATCCACCAAACAACCAACAAATAAAACAACAACCTATCAACCTCTTATCAATCAACCAACAACTTATCAACCACCAACACAATCAGCAGCCCTTTGTTTTATCAAAATTGGTTCAGTAACACAGCTGAAAAAAGGACTGGGAAACTTTAAAAAGTACCTAATTTCATTCAGTTCGCTCTTGTTGCTCAGTCGATTAATTATTAAAGAGAGTACTAAACCTAATTGTCCACTTGCAAACCGAGTATAAATTCAACATAGGAGCATCCCGTGAGCAAACATGGCCGACTTCTATGAATGCTAAATGAAACAAGCAATTAATGCCGAGGTTACACGAGCGAACGAGCGCGTTGGTTTAGGCACTTTGCTGACAGAGCAATTGAGATTTTAAATAAAAAAAAACAACACAACAACAATCATACACTACAACACTACGATGTCTACAATTTAGATTATAATTAGAATAGAATAATACTTTATTGCAAACTAAAATTATACAATAGAACTTATTATTACTATATTATGTTATAATAAGGTAAACAATCGGCGGTCTTATCGCACTAGGCAATGTCTTACAGACAACCTGGGAATGGAAAAAAAACAAAACAGACACACATACTTTTTTAGATTATTAAAAAACATTACACACGATTTTTTTATCTGATAATAATCGTGAGAGATTCGACGTACTAAAGTTGGTTATTGGTGGGAGTGATAGCATCAAATGTTATACTAGAACCAGTACAGAATGTATAAAACATTGTGCCCAGGCAAAAATCTTTCTGTTATTAAGATTTGAACCTAGGGTCTCCGGAAAATAAGTCTGATACGTGATAATACAGTTATGTATCTAACGATAAAAATAGTTTTATGCAAAGAAGAAGACGATTAAAATGCTGTTATGCTGGTAAGAGATAACGCTGCCTATAATCAGCACAGAGGCACCCAGAATTTCACAATGGTGTAAAATTCTGGGCGGACAGCACCAACGCTACTTACTCAAGAGTCACTAGATGTAAGTGCACAGTAATGTCTGCACATCACTGCTCAGACGGTAGAATAACTGGCACCAAAACCCACCTAGTAGACCTGCAAAGGATGTCTACCTCCGGTAATATAAACATTAGGTACCTCTAGTAGAGGCCCATACTGCAACAAGTAGGACAGACCCCTGCTTTAATCTCGTAGTGTGAAACCTCGCCTTAACTTTACACGCTGTCGCTCGTTTATATAACCTAATTTGTCTAGACTTAGTGATTAGATGCCTTAAGAGAGCCTGTAGTAAATAACCTATTAATATTATATTCAATCTTCCTTCGCTGTCAATGAGATACAAAAAATCGTAATGGCTGTATTGTATAACCTTTCTTATTTTTAAAGTGTGTTATTAATATGACTATGAATAGACTGAAATTTGGCATAGAGATAGCTTGGACCCTGGAATAACACATCCTATAGCGGGCGTATAGGGCAAAACAGCTGGGCGCAGCTGGTATAATATATTTATAAACAATATTATTGCACATAAATATTTAAAAATTATATTATGTATTTTACAATATTATTGTGCAATAATATTGTGAATAATTTGAAAAAAAAAAAAAACTATTGATATTTTGCAATAATTTTGCAAATTATATTGAAAATAATATTGTACGATAAATAATTCTATCGACAATAATAAATAGTAAACCACAAACAATAAAATATTTACTTTAAAAAAAATGCAAAATAAAGGTTAAATTTTAATTTTTTATTGGGCAGGCGAACTAGAAGAGCTTAAATTTGTTGCGAGAGACAGAACATTAAAGATTTACAAGTATTTGAAATAAAGAATAAATCCATCATATACAATGTACCGAAACAAACTATAAGCAATAAAAGCCAGACTATGTAATTCCACTAACCGAATCGACGGGAGTATCGCCCGATGCGGGCACCCGATATTCCCAATGATATGGCTACAAGCGTTCAGAGATCCGTTTGAACTGGGATAGTTGGTATTCCACTTGCTCAATAATATACAACGTACCGAAACATGTGTTATTCCACTATCCAAATCGACGAGAGTATCGCTCGATGCGGGCACCCGATATTCCCATTGATATGGCTATAAGCGTTCAGAGATCCGTTTGAATTGAGATAGTTTGTATTCCACTTGCTCAGTCATATACAATGTACCGAAACATGTGTAATTCCACTAACGGAATCGACGGGAGCATCGACCGATGCGGGCATAGATCCGTTCGAACTGGGATAGTTTGTATTCCAGTTGCTCAATAATATACAACGTACCGAAACATCGCCGTCCCCGGTGAATAAACGGATAATCGCCATTGTTTTTACTTTTATTGCATATTCAAATTAAATAGGTCCAAATATACATCTACTCAATTTTTTTATATTTACTTTTAATAAATAAAAAAGTTACCAATAAGTCTTAAAAGTTCTGGTTTCTGGAACAAATTATTTTCTAACAAAAATGTTTTTTTTTTTTAAATATTTCCCGTAAATTAGAGGTTTTGCAAGTATCCATTTCAAACTCAAACTCAAAATTCATTTATTCAAATAGGCTACAATGGAGCACTTTTGCAAGTCAATTTTACATTTTATTTTAATATTCTACCGCTCGTTCGCAAGGCACCTATATGAGAAGAACGAGCAAGAAACTCATAGGGATTGTTTTTTTTTAATATGTGTTTATAATTTTTATCTTGGTTACATAATTTATTTACAGGTGGTTGCAGAGGTTTCCAGGCATCTTTGTCTTCTATGTATTGGCTAATTTTATAATAGGCTTTCTTTTGTAATATGTCTTCGCCGGGGATGCAACATGTGTAATTCCTCTTCAAAAAAAAACGAAGTATAAAGGCAGTTTATTCAAGTGCTTAGGTGTACCCCCTGCCCCGGCGTTATGGCGTCCCGCGGGAACACCCCCAGGTTTGTAGTGGGTATCTGAGGGGTTCATACACTGACTTGAGTGATGCGAAATGTATTTTTCCTGGGCCAAAAAAAAAAGAGATAAGAAGACAATACTTTATTGTACACCACATAATGTTACAGAAAATACATAGGTAAATAATTAAAATTTAAAAACTAAAAGTACAAGTTGCGGTCTTACCACTAAAGAGCGATTTCTTCCAGACAACCAATGGAAAACCAATGGGTCAAAAGAAGTTTAATCATTTGCATTTTTTTATTTGTTCCAGTAGCTATCCTAACATAAACGTGGCATAGCCTGTAACAACATGTTATCTAGGCGCGCGGTCAGGCGTCCGTTGCGGAATGAATTCCCACCGTACTGCGACCGCTCCGACTTCACTATCTGATGAATTTAGGAAACACTGTTTTTGGTACGTTTCTACGTTGATAACGGTTGATAACTTTATCTCCACTTATTGATTGTTCAATTAATAAGTTTATTGTGAAAGTTTAAAGTAATTTTGTTATGAACGTAACGTACGTTATGCCCGATAGGTTATTCTCACTTGGCACGAATTGTCTAATTTTCGAACAAAATAGTGTGGAAAAAGAGAGTTTGGCTTAGGATACCTATTTACTTTTTTTTGAGACAATCGATGTGTATCGAGTATCGATTGTTAGGTTCAAAGTATATAGGTAATATCCGAAAAACTCAGACATCCGACCTAACGTCGAGAAGTTATTATTTTATTTTCAAAGGAAAACTTACCGCTAGGTACATGTTCGATTTCATAAAATAGTTATTTTAAGGCCAATTTACAAGTTTTCACTGATTTATTTATTTATTTAAGGACATCCAACGGATTAAACACATGCAATGTGTTTTCAACAAACAACCACCAAAAACATTGTTTCCTAAATTTACATTCAATTTCATAAGAGCAAATTTTCATTAAAAAAAATATGGACGGAAATATTTGTATGAAAGTCAACTATAGTTTTTTAGAAAAAAAAAAACCTATTTATATTTGGCACATTTTCGTTGCCTTAATCACTATTTACAGTTATTTTATCCAGTATTTTATTCAATATCTAGTTTGTTACATAGCTCTCTAAACTGACTAGGCTGAAAAGTTTAACATCTTATGACTCTTGAGACTTGAGTAAGAAACGCAGTGCTCCTAGAATTTCACACCATTGTGAAATCTTGGGTAGCACTGCACTAATTATGGGCAGCGTTATATTTTACCATCAGGAGAGCGTTGCTCGTCTTCTTACTTCGTTGTATAAAAAAAACTTTTTTGCACTGGGAAAAATACTTTGGGTGGGGCTAACATTCAAGTTACTTTTCAGCAGGAAACCCACTAAGTAATTTTTTAATGATAAAGTGGGTGTATTCAAAGTCATATTGTAATTTAAAAAAATATAAAAGTGTACCTATCTAATAAAAATACGAATGTTAAAAAGAATTATGGAACACTTATAAAAATAAAAACATTCAAAGAAACTTACTGTAGCAAATTCCAATCTTCCAGCAAGCTAATTCCAGTCGAGTTTATTCCCATAGTGTCGGGGTGTGCCGCAATTGCATCGCTTGTTGTATAGATGCAAATTGTACAGCTGTGCCCGAGCGGCCCTAGTTTTGTACCTACCCATTGCAACGAAATATATAAATATTACCTATTACTACTGTTCGGTCTTTGCAATTAATAATGGAGGGTAGTTTTGAAAACTGCTCCACCAACATCTCACTACTGCGTCTCGTCGAAATCGCAGTCAGTGCGTGTGCAAATCGGAACTGAGCCGGAGGCACGTTGTCTTCGCTCCAAATTTCTGCGAACGCCCTCAACTCAGATGTGTGCCTAGTGATTCAGTGCCGTGCATTATTCCTAAACCTGCCGAATTCTAAGGCGCCTTCGCCGTGTGCGTGTGATATACTATTTGGAACCCTTCTTGTCCGTGACAAAACTGTTTGCGATCCTTTGGAGGTTATTCTTGGAGTGCAGTGGTTGGCCAACCTGCAGGACTGCCGTGCTGGACTTCGTCTGCTGTTGCCCGAGGCAGCGTGGATTTAAAGGTTGGTGGTGCCCTTCAATTCTATTTCTCCAAAGTATTTTGCGAAGATCTGAATGGTCGTTCCTCACCTCATATACACGTACATATACCTCATACAGTCCACTAATATCAACCGAGATAGTGTGCAGATTGCACAACTACATTACTACTGGAAGTAGCATTTCTTTAACAGAAGATTGACTTACCACCTTAGTAAACCAATCTCTGCTCACTGTCTTACGTATTTAAACCAATAATACTGGTAGCCTGCAAGTGGGGGTAGACTTCCTTTTGCAGGAGATCGATAAGATGCCAGTTATTGTACTGCCTGAGTAGTGAAGTGCAAACATTACTGTGCTTCGGTAGGAGGGCACTGTAACTGGTGAAATTACTGGTTCCAAAAGGCTAATTAACATCTTATGAGTAACAAACTTTGATGCAGTGCACCTAGAATTATACATTATTGTTAAATTCTGGATGGCACTGCACTGTTAGCGAGTATATTTAACAGGCAGCGTTATCTCTTAACATCGATGAACGCCTTGTTCGTCGAAAACAAGTTCGTTTTTGTATCCATTGGTACAAAATATAACTATGTACTATATTTTGTAAGTCACTAGTCAAATAAAATTGTTTTATAATGAGAAGTCGCATTTGGAACACTTTGCCGTCATCCGTGTTTCCCGAGCGGTACAACTTGGGTATCTACCCACTCAAACGTCCCGACCGCTATAGCGGACCGAAAAAAAGTTGAGTTAAACGTTACAGCCGCTACAGCGGCTTTAGAGACTTAATACTTTAAAAACATGTTTTTATCTATGAAAACGCTGAAAAGTTGCGAAAATATGGTTGTAAATGGCTTTGTAACAAATATTTTAAATCTGTGGTCATTAAATCTGAAGCTAAGCTCTTGGCAACATTTAAAATTTATTTTTTGAAATTATAGTTTCGAAGTTTTCATGCGTGCCAGAGAAATCTGCGTTTAAAATGTTTCTAATTCACCCTATTTTATTAAAATTATATATTATTATGATCATCATGATACTATCTTTCGGAACTGGTACAGATATTAAGGAAATAAACACAATCAGGACAATTTTACATGTTTTAAAGTCGACATGTAAAATTTTTGTCGCGTATGCCGCGTTTCCGTAATATTTTTCCATGATTAATTTCAATTAACTATTATTTTATCAAAATACAACTTAAATTTAGAATAACAGTTCAACATAAATAGTTACGTATACCTAACATTAAAATATACAAACTAAAATAGTTTGAATTCATTGATTTAATATAATATCCATTTTCAGGATTTTGTTCTAAGCGACTTCAGCGTTATACACGAATGGGTGGTTTGTTTTGATTTATTGTGCTACACTGTACTTTCCAAGTCTAGTTCCAAGTTTATATCAAAACAAAGCTTTTATAATCTAGTTTGATAATAAGCAGTTAAATACAATTTTTTTTTTTATGTTATGAAGTAGAAGACGAGCAAGACGCTCTCCTGATGTTAAGAGATAACGGCTGCCCATAATCAGTACAGTGTTACCTAAGATTTCACAATTATGTGAAACTCTAGGAGCACTGCACCAACGCTTCTTACTCAAGAGTCATGAGATGTTAACACATTGACTGCTTTAAAAAAAATGAAAGAAACTTGCTGGGTGCCAAAACTTTTTTTGGGAAAATTTTGATTAAGTAAATATAGATGAATGACGCCAATACTTGTTTTCGTAAGTTGACTATATTGCCAGAGTGGCCGATTAAAGCAACGTGGATTAGCCTCAAACCCCGGCGGTTTACTGACTACTACAAAATGAACGGAACGCTCACTCTGTTCCGAGTAAGCGGCGCTGCTACTAGAGCCCCGCCCCACTCGGTACCGAGTGGGGAGCAGTCTATGTGTTAAGACTCTTTAGCCCAGTAATTTAGAGGTGTTTTTAAAAAAATACCTAAAATAAACACATATTGTGTTAATATTTGAATCAAAATTTTCAAATATTTTATTTCTTTATAGATTTAACTATATAATGCATTTTTTTCATAGAAAATCGTTCAATAGTTTGCTAGAAAATAGACGTTTAGTAGGTATCAGTAGTGAGCGATCGACGCGATTCGATTTGGATCGCGGACGCGGACGTTCAACGCTTTTGCAGCAGCTGTCAAGCGCGGACGTGTGAGTGGCTAAAAGACACAAGTGAATATTGCCTGAAAAGGTAGCTATCTGGCATCTTACGTGATCCATCGTCGACCGCATTTGCACTTTCCATCAGGTGGGATGTGGTCAAATTTAGACCTATTTTATATGAAAAAAAATATTTCGTGATCTGTGATATTCAACACTCCAAAGTACATCGTGACTTCACTGGCCGAATTCGGGTACATTTTAAACCAAAAAAATACATCTCTATTTAAAAACTTAAGGCTGCATCTTGATCTAAAATTTGCCTGCTATATAGAATTCAAATGGTCTTACCTATAACATACCTATGTACATAATATACTATACATAGATGCTACTATACATGCAAATTGTGTGCCAGCTGTTAGGTGGCCGCCTGCACCCGCTCTATTTGAATTTAGAATTGGTATTATTATGTTACACGTAAACCTATTTGCTTATACCTAAAGGGCGGGTTAAGGGATGATTGAATGCATATATATAGCATTAATGGACCCGTGCGCATTTTGTTGAGACTTATAGAAAATGACAGTGTTTCTCTTCTATGTGATGCGATGCATATTATATTTTTTGTTCACTTTTGGAACGAAGTTCCTTATCGCGCGTTGTGAATAGGGATGAAAATTTCCGGAAATATTCCGAAAGTTTCCATTACTTCCATGAAACTTTCCAAATTTGACAGAAACAATGGGGAATAAACCCCAAATCAGAAATCTGATTTTTTAAATGAAAATGCTAAGTAAAGTAAAATTACTGCTGATAGGATAGTAGGCTTAGTGCCTGTCTACAATACTCAATCAAGAATTTTGACAATAAAATTAAATTTCTAACTGATATACCAAGGAAAAGAAATACGCTGTTTATTGATGGAAAAATCATACCAATTACCAAAAAAACATTGTATTTTTGTTTTACTTTGTTAAATATACTTATTTTTGTGCATATGAAAGTATATACACTATACACGTGTCTGTATGTAAAGGGTGAAACAGTGCAATGACTGATTCACAAGTAATAACCTGGCTGCTTGGTGAGCTAATGTTAAAACAGAATTATATGAATTATGTTTATATAAGTCGGTATCAATGCCCTCTTTGGTTGTTTATAATCTTTATAATTATAAGTCAAAAAAAATGATGGGTTCAGCTATCATAAGTTACCAGTACCTATCATAGTTTTCACTTTTTCTTTGTATATTTCCATCGTCAATTAAATATTCATGGCAATTACCATCATTTACTATAGTTTTGAGATAGATAAGTATAATAACGAAACAAAAATAAACACAGAAGGCCGTAGTAGTCAAAAAAACGCATACAAAAATTCAGTGTTAATCTGGAAATTTTGGAAAGTTTCCTGCAATGTTTCCCTATATTTCCGGAAACTTTGGAAGTATTCCTGGAAAGTTTCGGAAACATTCGGACATTTTCATCCCTAGTTGTGAAAGGGGGCTAGACGGAAAAAATTCTTACGAAAAGTTGTCACGACACTTTTTGCTATTGTAAGCTATTGTAAGCTGTGCGGCGTGCGCATGTTTCTCTCTCTCTTATAGAAAGCAAGCCAGATATTTTCATTTCTATTTCGCATTGAACAGTGTAGTGTCGCGACGATTATTTTTGTTGAGTGTATACAGGTTTTTTATAAATAATAAAAAATAAAAATTTATTACAATTCCTTCACTAATTAATCGAAAGGAACTTCGTTCCATCCGGGTGTCCCTTGACACCTCTCAAGTTTTTTAATTAAAATACAGGACATTTCACACAGCGCCATCTAACCCCAAGCTAAGGAACTCAATGCTTGTGTTACATAATATAAACTTTCCTGTTGAATCAGTCTATCTGTTAAAAACTCATCAAAATCCGTTGCGTAGTTTTAAAATTCTCACACATAGGGACAGACAGACAGCGGAAGCGGCTTTGTTTTGTACTGTCGCGATACATGTAGACATGCAAAAAACGCGTAACCAATTTCGATTTGTCGAAATTCATAATTTTAGGATTCTATAGGACTATTAGAGGTGAGGTGACGAATATTCTAGATATTATTCTACTAATATTACAAACGTGAAAGTTTGTAAGAATGTATAGATGTATGTTTGTTACTCTTTCACGTCTAAACGGGTGGACCGATTGAGCTGAAATTTGGTATAGAGATAGCTTTGACCCTGGAATAACACATAGGCTACAGTAAAGCGGGTAAAACCCCGCATCTAGTAAGAAAATAATAGTAGAGTTGCGTGAAGTTTGCCGATGACGGAGTGTCAGTTCATTTTAACAGTGGACAGGGTTGGAATTAGTTTCTCGGAAAAAACCGAGTTTACAATAACTACATAGTTTAAAACAAAATCGTTTCCAGTCTGTCTGTCTCTCTGTCCCTTTGTATGCTTAGATTTTTATAACTTCACAACGGTTTATGATGGAGTTTTTTCTTAAATAAATAGAGTAATTCAAGAGGAAGTTATATAGAAGGATATGTACAATAATATTATCTGTTAAAAGTTACGATTTTCCGATTTCGATTTGTCAATAACAAAAACTCTGACGACTTTTACAGGCAAGTTTTTAGTGGTGCAGTATCTGATAATTTACCTTACCATTTCGCACCTGATTTGCTCATCGTCAATTTATTATTACAATAATAAAAAATATAGAAATGCGCCTGTAATGTGATAGCGTAACATCGAGCTTTGTTTATCTTCTTGCATAAAAAATCATACTGCAGTATTAGCTTTTTGCTTTCGTGAGAAAATTGGATCTAATTTTATCAAATGGCTTTTTAAATAAGTTAGTAGTTTATATTATACTAAGAATATTTGTAAAAACATAGGTTAGATTTTGAACACATACATACAAGTATGTGTACATATCTAAATGTTATTATACTTCTTAGTAGAACAAACCCAAACGACGAGGAAATTTTGTTTGGCTTTAAAATTCCAAATTTATTATCGTTTGACCACGAACTCGTGTGATATAAAGCGACCATGTGTCAGAAGATGGTAATAGACTAAACCTAGAAGGCGGGACAAATTCCTCCCTGGCTTCACTGAACATCTTGCCGGAGCTCAGTCATAATGAACGCTTGACACAGTTTTGTCACGTGGGTGGTAACTAGCTACGGCCAAAGCCTACCACCAGCATAGCGAGCAAAAACAGAGTTTTACACGAGTATTATGGTCCATTCTAACTTTAAAACCTGATTCCATAATCAATTTAAATGTGAAATTAGAATCTAAGGTAGATAAGGATACTGATATTTGAAGCCAAGGTCTCCAATTACAAGCCAGCCGTACGACCACTGGGGCCACGGACGCTGTTACTTTAAGACTTAAAACTGTGTGTGTGTGTTTTTTATTTAAACGAGTTTAAAAACTTTAAAATCAAATTTAATCCAACTTTAAAACCTACCACAATCAATTTAAATGTGAAACTAGAATCTAAATAGATATTGATGCGACAATCAGCCGGCTATCTGAGGGAGCAGCTGCGTACCACTAATTCCGGACGGATCTCGGTCGTGCCTCGTTTGTATCTATCCAGTGAAAGGGGGAATAGAATAGAATAGAAAACTCTTTATTGTTCACACAAATACAATAATATAGCTTAGAACTGAGATTACACAGAAATAAGTGTGACAATTGGCGGTCTTATCGCTAAAAGCGATCTCGGGAAGGAGTTGCATTGAATAGAAAAATATGTATTTACAGCGACCCGAGCACACTTTGACATTGACATAAGACTAGCAACTCCCGTCCCAATGTCAAGTACGCCTGCAGTACCCGAAGGTCACGTGACCTTTGGGTCCTACAAGCATGAATTCCTGAAGAAGGACCGAAACCGTGATTGAGATATTCTCGACAATATTAGAAAAAATTAGTACCTAAGTTGTGCCAACTTGTTATTTTGTTATGGAGAATACTCGCGATTGTTTTCAAAATCATATTATAGTAGAATATAGTGATAGGCATGTTCCAGTGAACTAGCCAATACAAACGCTCCATGACTCCTAAACCGAAATTCATATGTGGCTGCACCGCTCATATTGTTCAGGGCTGTCACGACCCGGCGATCGCAACGGAATTAATGCGTTATGCTTTTTCATTCCTTTTTTTAGAGAATTGTGCGAAAAGAGAATAGGAATGAGGTCGCGCATGTTATACTTAAATAGCTTGTACTACACACACACTATGTAAGCTTAAGCTGTAAGATAGAGCCAATAAATTAAAATTATTTTCATTTCCGCGCGCGCATAAAACCTATATGGGTTCCAAATTTCAACCCAATCCGTTCAGCGGTTTGGGCTGTGTGTTGAATGATCAGTCAGTCAATCAGTCACTCTTTCCTTTAATATATTTTGTTGTCTTGAAGAGATCGCTTCTAGCGATAAAACCGCCAATTGTAACACCCTTGTATACGATGTAACAATATTTTAAAGTTTTTGTTTTCATGTGGAGTTTCAATAAAGAGTTGTGCATTGTATTGTATTGTATATTTAGATGTTACTCACAAGGCACAACAATTCATAATAAACTCCACGAGTCTTATTTTCCGCACAAACATTACATCCATTTTGGCGTAGTTTTTCGACTTTAGCATCCGGACATCCGGGGTTTTGCGGCTGAAACCCAGTTTTTAATTGGGTGACTGGCTTTGGACTTCGTATAATGAAGAGATTTTGTAAAAGGATTTTAAGGAAGAACATCTCTTTTGCTTTTTGTGAACGTAATCATGTTAATTAACAGACTTTTTCTTGTTTGGAAAAGTTTAATGTTCAAGAGAAGTAAATACCGGTTATTATTTAATATTTTCAAACCATGTCGCCAAGCAGTCATTATGTCCGTGTTCCGGTATGATGTTCAGTGAAGTCAGGAAGGGATTTATCCCAACTTCTTTATTTCTTTTATTTATATGGGATAGACAGAAAACCAGCGCTGCGCAGTGGTTTCTCCCTGTGCCGCACAAAGCTGAGTCTATCCCATTTGACAATAGAATTGTTCAAATTGTATACTTTTTTCTTGTGAATCTCTTATGTTTTTTTACTGTCAATCAATTGCTTTTTATTCTTAAGCTACCATCATCGGCTGCAATGTCACTGAGCGTCGATCGTGGTCAAAAGCTAGCCTTGAAAACATTTAAGAAAATTGAGTCTTGTACCCTGAGGGCCTATGGGCTATAATTATGCTTATACATATAGCTTATTTGTGACTGTCATTATTAATCGACAAAAATGAAATGTTCTAAGAGTCATAGATACAGAGCTCAACAACGTAACCTTAGGAACACTTTGTGTACCTACTAGTTTAAGACCTGGGCCTAAATTCTGCATAAAAAAGAGACGACGGCCCAGCAAAACTTAACCGATTCGTTGCGTATGGCACGTTTCAGTGCCATCACTTTTTTGAAAATTACTTGAAATTACTACAAATTTTGAAAATACTGTTTTCTTTTCCGCATGCCAGAAGACACATGCGTGTCATCAAATCGTATGGCGCTGGGCACTGAACAGTGTCACGTTATTTTTGTTCGACGCCACATTTAAAAGTTAGACGTCGCAACGAATCGGTTAAGCAAAATAATAACCTATAAAACATATTTTTATTTTCAAAAACGCCACTTTGAGGTGACCCAAAAAATGCTAAATTAAAAAAAAAAATGTTGCATTTGATTAAGTACTGGTATTGTAAGAATTTTCAAGGTTTTTTTCAAAATTTTGTTAAAATTTGACAGTGGACGTTAGCAAAACGAGAAGCGATGTTGGTCCGGAATAACCCCGCTTGTAAACCTAATTCTAAGGAGGCTTATAAACTATTGAGTATTGTGGTACTTCTTTTGTCGTAGACGTCTAACATAGACATCGGAAACCACTCACCATCATGTGGGACGTTTGTTTAGTATAGTTTAGTTTCTGACCGTTGTACTCCAAGAATCGGCGAGCGTGTATGAAGAATGTGATGAAAGTTGAGGAAGCGAAAGAGGTGTGTCAGGATCGTACCAAGTGGAGGAAAACAGTCTCTGCCTACCCCAACGGGAACTCAGGCGTGATTATATGTATGTTGTGTCTGACATAAAAAAACATAACACTTAAATTATTCCTTTCTAAGATAATCCTGAATATTTCCCTCTACATTCTTAAAACTACCTCATTAAGGTCTCAGTATGGCGCTCTAATTAAGGCTCAAGTATCTTTATTAAGTAACAGGATAGTAAAACTGAACTGAGTCTGCTTGAGTTTGGAAGGAAATTCTGATTTCATATCTCTCCTATACATTCTCACGGGGTTTTCCGTCTTAAAACTACCTACATTCCTTATTAGTAGCTTGCCTAAATATCTTTCAACCATGTTTGTAACTTCTTCACGCCTAAACGGATGAACCGATTGAGCTAAAATTTGGTATAGAGATAGCTTAGACCCTGGAATAACACACATAAAACCGCTGGGGTCCATATTATACACACAAACTTTCGTACATACAATATAAATGCGGTAGTCTGAGGTTATACGGAGAATTAAAGAAATGTAACAGCTTTTAATTTTAATACTTAACTAAAATAACAATATTTTCTTTAAAAATATAGGTGTTTTATAAGGGAAGAAAAGTTCATAATTATTATTCTTCGAAATCTTTTAAAATATGTTTACAAATTACAAAGAGAAGAGGAATCTGCGGCCCTAGCACATAAAAAAATTGACATGAGAGTAGAAACTCCCGTCACACTGTCAAGTATGATTGACGTTTGTAAGAATACAATGAGATTGGGAGAAGCTCTGCAAATTGTACACAACGACAGCGCGAGTAGCAAGTAGCGTCTTGCGCCTAAATTCTGCACAAAAAAGAGACGCCGGCGCTGCAAAACGTAAGCAAAAAAAAACCTATAAACACATTTTTATTTTCAAAAACGCCACTATGAGGCGCCCAAAAGATGCTAAATTAAAAAAAATTGAAGTTGCATTTGAGTTTGTACTGGCATCGTAAGAATTTTCAAGATTTTTTTCAAAGTTTTGTTAAAATTTGACAGTGGGCGCCAGCAAAACGAAAAGCGATTTTGGACCGGAATAATCCTGCTGATATATTATGTCAGATTAGGTACTCTTGACAATGGGACGGGAGTTGCTACTCTTATGTCAATGTATTTATTATTTATGTGATGAAGTAGAAGACGAGCAAGACGCTCTCCTGTCTCCTGTTAAGAGATAACGGCTGCCCATAATCAGTACAGTGTCACCTAGGATTTCACAATTATGTGAAATTCTAGGAGCACTGCACCAACGCTTCTTACTCAAGAGTCATAAGATGTTAAGACTCTTTAGCCCAGTAATTTCACTAGCTACAGTGCCCTCCTACCGGAGCACAGTAATGTTTATGTGTTGTATTTATGTGCTCGGGCCGCAGCAAAAAATAAACACTTTTCAAATGTCTATGTATTTCTGACAATCCTTAAATTAAAAGCCACGAGGTAGAGTTCGTCCAGATTTAAAATGTATCTCTCAATCATACAAAATGTTTAGTGCAACGCCGTGCATTTAAAGACTGGATATTTTCTAGTTATTCCATATAATGTATAGCATTAAGCCATGAACAATAAATTAGTGGATTGATCTTGCAGAAATAAGAAATGAAGCACTCATTAGTAAGCCCCCACTTGCTTGTCACTTGTCACAAGCATTCAAACTTAATAATATTATGATGGTCGCACACTGCATCATTACTGTACAATGGCTATATCGGTCTGCCATAATCAGAATGACATAGACACAGAAATCGATTTTTTAAAGTGAGTGTAAGCTAAATAAATCATAATATAAAATGTTTTACGACTACGCTCTTAGGAAAAGCATCTTAACTACGCTGGACCATTATTAGACGGATTCCGATTCAGAGAGCGAAAGCCCTCTTGGTGTTTGTGTGCAAGTTTGTTCAGCACCGCTATGATGCGCACCTCGACATAATCTCGCGCGAAATTTGATTTAATGTGAATCATGCTTTATGTTACTGTTATAAAGTCGAGTTTTACATGCTACAGAATCATTTTGACATAAGAGTTTTGACGACAAAATGATCTCACTGGCATGTAAAACTCGACCTTATGCCATCCACATAAAGCATTATTCACATTAAATCAAATTTCGCGCGAGATTATGTCAATGTGCGTATCATAGCCCCGCTGGTGTGCGTTCGTGAAGATAATTACTCGATAATAATAAAGAGAGGGAGGATAAGAATATCGCGACGGGTAGGTAATCATACTAATATTAAAAATGCGAACGTTTGTGAGGGTGTATATTTATGACTTCTTCACGCCTAAAAGGGTGGACCGATTGAGCTGTAAATTTGGTATATAGATAGCTTATACCCTGGAATAACATATAGGCTACGGAACAGCGAGTAAAAGCGCTGGGCGCTTGTCATATATGTGCAAGCGTCTACAAAATTCGTCGTCGTTCGGTCGTCACTATGAAAACGTGGATGCTTCACTCCAGTTTACGAAACTACTTCCAGTTTTCGCAATCTGTGCATTAATCTCTGCTTCGCTTACTATCCTAACGATGTCCTATTCATTGTACCAAGTGCAAGTCTCTTTAAGTTTAGATTTTAAATAAGTTGAAAGGACATCAAATTGTGAAGGAATTCTATAGCAATCCTGAGGCTTTTCAAATGCAGATAGTTAAAATGTTATAGTTAAAAAGTAGTTAGCCTTCAAGGAATGATGTATAAATATAGTTTTTTATAATAAATTTCAAATATATTAAAGCGATTTTGAGATTACTCTTAATAAACGAAAACAAGAAGAAAGTTCTTATTCGTAACTGATTTTATAATTACAAAACGGATTTGATGCGGATTTTTTAAAATATATAGAGTCAAGAGATTCAAGAGCAAGGTTTATATGTGTAACTAACTAATAGTGGACCCGCGCGCACTTCGTCGCGCTTAATAGAAAATTATAAGTGTTCACACACGGTGTACAAAACACACATACACAAACAAAACAAAACACACACACACACACAAACACGACACGTACTTCTATACAAAATGGTCTCAAAGACATTCTCCGCCAAATGACAGAACTATTACTAATTAATGGAAACTACTTGAACTAGGCTATGGATGTACATTCTAATATTATCATGTCGCTCTTAAACACGGGCTGAACCCGGGCCTTTTTATAGGCGTATACGGAAACAAGAAAGTCCAACGCGCAGAGGCCTCTTCGAGCTTTTAACATAAATGTGATGGGTGACACTTATAGGAGTCTATCTGTGAGTCCATCTATTGAAATGAGTTCAAAAACAGTGTCCGCCAAGTGACAGAACTATTGGTAATTAATGAAAACTACTTGAACTAGGCTATGGATGTGCAATGTGCTTCCATAGTCTAGAGGCTATGGATGTGAATTCTAATATTATTATTATACCTATAGCCGAGAGAACTCAGCAGAACCTTAACATTCAGTCGCCATAATAAGGGCTGTAAATCCCAATGTAGTATGTAATAGTTAAAATGGAAGCATACACACAGCAGCCGCAGCTGGAGCTCTGCCAAGACATGTCGGGACACTCCAGCACCAGTAATTGTTACACAAGTTATTGGTATTAATTGCTACATTACATAATGCAATAATATGTTTTCTAGATAGGGTGGCCAAATGCCTTGAGAAAAACAAACGAACAATACTACAGCTACTACAGTTAGGTTTTTGCTGATTATAATTTAATATATACGTAATATTATAATAAAATTCCAGGTTTCCAGAAGTAGTATTTTTCCGGGGTCTACGCTACTTGTATACCAAATTTCAGTTCTATCGATTCAGCAGGCTAGACGAGAAGCGATACAGTTGGACTTTTTAGGTAAAACTGCTGAGCATAGATAGTTGAAAATTAAAATCTACAGCAAAATATAAAAACTAGATCAAAATCCGTTCATCCGTTCGGGAGCTACACACACACCCGTCGTTTTTGCGTCAGAGGTTAAAAAAAGCACATATACAGTACGTCCATTGCAGTACAAGTTCAACATTACATAGTGAAACTAGTTGAACATAGAATTGAACAAATGTTTGTTCAGACCCGCCAATGTTTGTTCGATGGAATAGCTTCCTTAACTGTTTCAACCCTATCGGGAGTTTTTGACTTGTCTTTAATTTTATTATAAAGGTAACGTCAACCTCTTTTTACCACAGTTTTACATGCCTTTAAAACGAAAAAATACATAATTTGTTTTCTGGACACATTTTTTTTGCCATTCCAAGTGACAAAATGGGAATACTTAAAAAAAATATTCATATAAGCAGGTTGCACATGTACGAGATTGGCACAAGGCAGGGTTAAGTAGCATATTACATGAAGGAGGCCTAGCAGAGGGATGTGGATGATGATGATGATGATGCTGAATTGATTGATATCGATGAATTAATTTCAAGAGTCTCACCGAGAGATATTTTCAACAAAAAGAAACTTCAATAATTTTTATATTTCATAGTTTTTTTATATGGTTTTAGCAAGTAGAGACGAAACCCTTAAGAAAATTTCTCAGCAGGAGCCAAGCCAATACGTAAGCTAGTTTTCACCATACCGAAACGGAAAACCTACTTTTATTAGTTTTTATTTAACTTCACTCCGCTAAAATCGAAAGCCTCGCTAAAATATGAAGTAAGTTCGGAATATTTTCGAATCGCGTCGAAACTTCTCGAATAGTTTACGAACTTCATCTGGAAGGAATCTGGAGAAGAGATTTTTGATAGAAAATTAACTTCGAGCATAGTTTGTAGATTCTTCGAGATATTCGATCAGCAGTTCACTAACACTTCGTAGGATTTCTGGTGTGATAATCTGGTAAATTCTTTTTAAACCTCTTCACAAAAATGGCTTTATTGATATTTTGACTTATGACAATCCGAAAATATAAAGGGCTTAAATAGTGCACAAAAAAGAGACGACGACTCAACAAAATGTAAGCAAAAACATAACCTATAAACACATTGTTATTTTTAAAAACGCCATTTTGAGGCGAAAAATTAAATGTTGTACTGGTATAGTAAGAATTTTCAAGATTTTTTTCAAAATTTTGTTAAAATTTGACAGTGGACGTTAGCATAACGAGAAATGATTTTGGTCCGGAATAACACCGAAGGTTTTTGTCTCATAGACAACAAAGTTGTGAAATGCCTTTCAACCATAGAGGAAAATATCCACTTTTAACATTACTGTTCTATACCTCACATAGGTCTCCGCTTTAGACTTCCATATATGGGTATATGGAAGTGAGTGTGTTTGTGTGTGTATGTTTGTTAATTCTTCACGCCTAAACGGGTGGACCGATAGAGCTGAAATTTTATACAGAGATAGCTAAGACCCAGGAATAACACATAGGCTACAGAGTACAGCGGGTATAACCGCTAGTTGTCATATAAAAACAACAATGTCGCTGACCCACCGACCGACTATCGAATATAAACAACGCAAAAAATAACACATAAATTAACGCTTTAAAAGCTCAAAACAAACAAAGCGAAATCATCCACGTTAAAGAGCAAATCCCTAATTACTCTCCCCATCTGTGTTCCCAAATAAATCATGCTTTACTCGCAAATCATTAAATCCGAATAATCCGACAACTCGAATAATCGTAGGTATTCGTAAGAGCTCTCGATTACACCGAATTAATCGGGTATCGACATAGATTTAAAAAAATAGGAAGATACGGTACTGACGTTTCTGATATGGTCCCCTTCAATTAGGCCCAGGGCACAATTTTACTTTAGGTGACGACACACATAAGACGGAAAGCGGTCACGGTGCGGGACGGAATTTTTGTTATGTTCGAATATGTACGTAGCCTGTCGCATATAAAGCAAACGCGGGCAGGAACAAAATGAAGATCGCGACCGCTTTACCGCTCCGTCTCGCCTCTGTCTGTCGTTAGCTTTAGGCGCGAGTCGGCTCGGCAACCGACACTTACCGATCTAACAGGCCCAAGTTTGACATAGCACTATGCTGCATCTTCCCATTTTACTTTTGATCCAAGGGTATCGATTACAATATTCGAATTGAGTGCAAATCGAATAAGTTTCGCTGGAACATTGTTCGAGGTTCGTTAAAGAATTCTTGGAAAGACGTTATTCAATCTACATTGATCTTGAAGTGAGGTTTGGAGTAGGTGTAGTTCAACCACTTTTATATTACAGATCGAACGAAAGGCGTCGTGAAAATTTTGTTTGGGTTGTAGTCGCAATATAAAAATGGTTTGCCTCACACTGCTTTAGGAAAAGTTTGGAATAGGTACTTAGACAACTTGAACTTGACAAAAAATATACGTACACTGTAAGTGTACGTATACCAAATTAAAAAAAAAACTAACTAAAACTAATTTAAAAATAATAGCATATCATAATATCATAGTCTCAATAAAATTAATTTCAATAAAATTTAAATGATGCCATCATCCTTTTTACACGAGCTTTTATTACAAGCTTTATATTACTTTCACCTGTCTGTTGTCTGTCTGTCTGTCTGTAATCAAATCTTGCAAGTTTGATTTGACCCACTTCCCGGTTTCCAATTGAGCTGAAAATTTGCATGCGTGTGTAAATCGGATGACAATGCAATATTATTATAACATGGAGCTGGAAGGTGGCCATAGGAACTCTGTCATTAAACAACGCAACCCCATCGAGTTTAGGCTCATTTGATTCGTCTTGACGAGTACTATATGATGCAAGATGGTAATGATAATTAAAGCTTGTTTTTAAAAAGTATTTTTAAAATTTCACTTGTTTACTTTCACCTGTCTGTTGTCTGTCTGTCTGTAATCAAATCTTGGAAGTTTAATTTGATCCACTTCCCGATTTCTGATTGAGCTGAAATTTGGCATGCATGTATAAATCGGATGACAATGCAATATTATTATGACATGAAGCTGATCTGATGATGGAGTAGGAAGGCCATAAGAACTTTGTAATTAAACGACGCAACCCCAATCGAGTTTTGGCTCATTTGATTCGTCTTGACGAGTATTTTGGTGCTATATGGAATGGATGGCAATAATAATAAAAGTTTTTTTTAATTCCACTTGTTTTTTAAAATAAAAAGTGGATTTAGCCACCAAGTACAACTACAACTTAACACTAGTGGATGCAAATAGACTTTTAAAATATTCTATTTCTACTGTTATGGTAATCCGAAGAAGGAGTACTCCAAGCAACAATTATAATAATTTCAACAATTATATACTCCAAATTATCTACTGATGAAAAAATTATCTACTCAAAATTGTATAATTATTTTGAATCTAATGAAATATTAATATCAAATCAATATGGGTTCAGGAAGAACAAGAATATTAATTTAGCTGTCTATGATTTTTTACATAGAGTAATGACAAATGTTGACAAACGAAAACCAACACAAGCTCTCTACATGGACATGACCAAAGCTTTTGATCATGTGGACCACCAAATACTTCTAAGTAAACTTGACTACTACGGAGTCAGAGAAAACGCTCAAAAACTTATGCAATCATACCTTTATAACAGGCAACAAATAACGCACATAAATAATATATCTTCCTTGACCAAAACTGAGACCGTTTATCCGTCGAGCACTAGAAACATAAATTTTGGAGTTCCTCAGGGAAGTGTTCTAGGACCATTACTATTTTTAATCTATGTATATTAATGATTTTCCAACAGCTACTCATTATCACATGACATTCATCACGGGCAACTCAAATATATTCTTTTATGTCAGACTAGGGTAACCTAGGTATGCTTGAATCAAAGCGAATATCTCATCAACCATGCGTGATGTCATGCGGAGTACAACCATAGAACGAAGCATTCGACAAGGTAATGGCAAAATTGCCAAATTTGGTACAGAGGTGGTTAGAATCCCCAAAAAGGATATGGAATAAGTTTTATCGGTTTGTACGACAAATGTCCAATATCCAAAATGTCCAACTAGTATTAATGTCCAATACTAATTTGGTCCAACATGGCTTACGTCCAACTAGGAAAAATGTCCAACACGAATAATGTCCAAAATGAAATATGTCCAATTAAGAATAATGTCCAACACGAATTGGTTTATTTTTGACGCTGTCATAGAAGAAATGAAAGGTCTTGGGGAGATCTACCTTTCAAATGACAGCTGTCAAACTTGAAATGTCAAAATCTGGAAGATCTTTAAAGTTTATTCATTTCTTCTAAGACAGCGTCTGCTTAGGACGAGTATTTTTCGAGATATTGACGTTTCAAGTTTGAATGCTGTCATCTGAAATGACAATCTCTCCAAGACCTTTAATTTCTTCGCTGAACGCATCAGCCTAAGACGAGTATTTTCCGAGATATTGACGTTTCAAGTTTGACAGCTGTCATCTGAAATGACAATCTCTCCAAGACCTTTAATTTCTTCTATGAAAGCATCAGCCTAAGACGAGTATTTTCCGAGATATTGACGTTTCATGTTTGACAGCTGTCATCTGATATGAAGATCTCTCCAAGACCTTTAATTTCTTCTTTGACAGCATCAGCCTAAGACGAGTATTTTCTGAGATATTGTCATTTCAAGTTTGACAGCTGTCATTGCATTGGAAATAAAGATTGTTCACTAGGTACGTGACACTTTTAATAGGACTACGGGATTAGCTATTGATAGAACCACGGATAAAATAAAACTTTATTGGACATTTTTACGAATGGACATTTTAGAATGGACAATTTTTAAATTGGACCTTTTTACGAGTGAACTATTTTCCGAATAGGCATTTTTATGATTGGACGTCTATGATATTTGTCATTTTTTATAATTGGACATTAGTCGTATAAACCTGGGCTTTCGATCGGTGTCGGCTCGTGCGGTGATAAAAGCGCGATGCCAGAATCAGGACGAATCAGGCCGAGCCGGGGTGGCCGGGTCAGGTGAATTCTTCACTTTAGAGGTTTTTTCTTTCTTTCTTCAGACTTTTATTAAAAGTCATTATTGATTTAATTCAAAAACAAATGATTTTATTTATTGTACAAAAATACCATCTTTGTAGCGGGGGTGAAGCCGTGGGTTTAGCTAGTATACAAAATAAATATAACGTTACCTAATCCAATGCGAATGCAATAAACGACCAAAATAACATTGTTTCAGTTATGCCTAGTTTACCCTATATTTTTATGTATTTAATGTCAACTAAAATCGAAATTATATAATTTGGTTTAAAATAATATTAGTTAGCTGTGATAAGTTTTTCCTGCTTTTTACTGCCTTCTTTCCATTTTTACACCAATTTACCACACAAAAGGTCATTTTTGTCCGTAAACTATATTATTTTGGATATTTTTAAAAATCAAACGATGCGTGCATCTGTCACTGAGCGCGTTGTGTGACTGAGCGGCGGGTGAGTTGTACTTTTTACGCCCCGCCCATATAGTTGTACTTTGCATTGAATCACTTTTTGAGCTGTGTTCGATTTCTATTATTTCCCTAATTCGTTGATTGTATAACATTTGTATTACATAGCAATAACTAATCAGACATGATAATTATTTTGACTTTCTTTTTCATAATGAATATCTTAAAATAATTGTAATCGTATTATAATTTTAAAATGAATATTTGCATGTCACCAAGGCAGAATATAGCTGACCATTATACTGTTTCTACCAACTAGACAAACCTGTATTCGCAAATAAAGAAATTTGTATTTGTATTTAAGCAATAATTATTCCAATTTATTCGTACCCCATTCCCGTCCTTCAAGACGTCAAGTAAAAGAAATGGGCATCATTTGCTTGGATCAAAACAATGCGTCGCCGAGATCCTATTCGTGCCAATTTCCGAAATATCTGTAAGCGGTCGTGCGAGAAACGGCATGACATCGTTTACAAGTGGTCGGCATTAGGGATGGAACCATCCGGCATGAATTTATGCCGATAATTTTATAAATGAATTTTTGGCCCTTGCTTAATTAATTATTGAGTGCACCTATTATTCTCTCATCTTTTCGAGCACTTAATAATATGACAAATCACTAATAATAAAAGTCATAAAAAAATTACTAAGGCCAACTAGCAAAACTGTCTGTATTTTTATTTTCTTCTAAAATTTGTGAAATATCTGCAAGCGGTTGTGCGAGAAACGGCATGACATTGTTTACAAGTGGTCGGCATTAGGGATGGGACTTGGGACCATCCGGCATGGATTCAATTTATGCTGGTTCTGTTGCATAAAAATTAAATAAATGGATTTTTTTACTCATTGAGCAGATTTATATCGCGAATAACAATAAAAATAAACGTTATTATAACAATGTCAACAAGCGAAATTGTATTTTTTGCTGTTTAAAATCAACAATCGGCACATTACTAGTCTTTACTAGTTTTCGTACTTCATGGTTCCGATGGGTTGGTATTGAAAATTAGTATGTTTGTCAATGCAATTAATTATGCAGTTTATTTTTGTGAATAGGTGAATCAGACGAAAAATAAATGTTCTTTGTACGGATAATTAATTAGGTTTTAATAAGTTTTCCATATCAAAAGATTTAAATATTCTTGTTGGGTTATGAAAACAAAACGAATCCGGAATTATTCTACGTAGGGTTGGGATGCATACAAAAATATGTCCGGCTAAAACTTCACAGCACATCACTATTGAGGGATATTTCGGTACAAACCCTTGGATATTCGATATAATACAGAATTATTTTTCCTTTCATTGGCCGGACAATACGGATCATAAAGTTTTATAGAGGGGCCTGTGTTTAGTGTCGCGGGACGGAACAATTTGAGGTTATACCTTTAACCGGCGGTTAGGATATATTGGGACTTTAACTGTGTTATATTAACGTCCATGGCGTAGTGGGATTGTCCAGTTTAAAATGTTATTTTGTCGACAGTGGAACTTATTATCTAATCTAAGCAATAGAGCACGTCAATTTTACTATTAATAAATCATTTTACAAGCTTCTATTTACTTTCACCTGTATGTTGTCTGTCTGTTTATCCGTAATCATTGCATGTTTAATTATTATTTGTCCCATTTCTCGGTTTTTGATTGAGCTGAAATTTTGCATGCATGTATAAATGGGATGACAATGCAATATTATTATGACATCGAGCTGATATGATGTTGGAGTTGAAAGGTGGCCAAAGGAACTCCGTAATTAAACAACGCAACCCCATCGTGTGTTGAGTTTGATAAATAACTTAAACAAGTAAACAAGTTACTTGAAAATAAAACACACTGTTATCTAAAGCTTTAATTGGCAGTCTTTTCGCTGATAATAAATAAATACCGTGCAAAGTTTTTGGCTTCATTTTCGTGACAAGAACTTACTTTTTTTTTATACAAAATAGGCCTACGTTTGAACACATCCCACCTGATGGAAAGTGAAAATGCGGTCGACGATGGATCACGTATGATGCCGAGAAAGGTACCTATTCACTCGTGCCTTGAAGATACCCAAGTTGTACAACGGGAAACACGGATGACGGGAAAGTGTTCCAAATGCGACCAGTTCTCATTAGAAACGAAGAAGCAAAACGCTACTTGATCTAGATTAACAAAAAATTGTTAGTCCAGTGTAACCAGCCCTCTTTCAGCAGCTTATTACCGATCGTCCCATATTCGGGATTAGTGTGGAAAGCACTTAAGATTTTATTTTTCGTCATTTCTCTCGTACGTCGTAAAGTGTGCACGTGGTTCATTCATGGCGTCTCATGGCTTTCTTATGGCTTGTTGCTTATATGTTACACCCTTTTATACTGTATTAATAATAATGTTATTTTTTTAGTTATCACTATAATTTTCTTTGTTATAAATATCTGTTTTTTTATTTATTAGTTACGATGCGGCCGTAGATGGTAGAAAACTAAACCTAGAAGGCGGAATAATCCCTCCCTGGTTTCACTGAACAACATGCCGGAACATTTTTAAATAGTCTTTGGTATACTAATCACAATAAAGAGTATTTCTATTCTTCTCTTTAAAATTGACTTGTTATATCAACCCTATAGGTGAACAAATAAGTGACAGTTGTTTGTTTGTCTGGAAGAGTCACTATTAGCGATAAGACCGCCAATTGTAACACTTACTTTATTAAAGATCAATAAAAAAACTTCCCATTTTACCTTTATTTTCACTAAGTTTTTTTGCTTGCAACGCAGAAGGTTGCGGGTTCAATTCCCGCATGGGACAAATGTTTGTGTGATCCAAAGGTATTTGTTTCTGGTCCGGGTGGTTTTTAATATCTATTATAAGTATATATTTACAAAAGAAAAGTATATAAGTATTATAATTTTATGTATATCCGTTATCCTAACCACCATAACACAAGCATTAAGTTGCTTAGCTTGGGGTTAAGTGGAGCTGTGTGAAATGTTCTGAAATATTTATTAACTAGCTGCAACCCGCGGTGTTACCCGCTGCAAAATTTTCGATGGCCGAAGATTTTGGCCAAGTGGGTTTACGGTGAAGATTTTTGCCAAGTGTGGTTACGTTGAAGATTTTTGCTAATTTGGTTTACGGCGATGATTTTTGCCAAATGGTGTTACGGCTAAGATTTGCCAAGTGGGGTCGATGGTAAAGATTTTTTCCAAGTGGGGTCATTGTCGAAGATTTTGGCCAAGTGGGGTTACGGCGAGGATTTTTGCTAAGTGGGGTTTCGGCGAAGATAGCTAACTTCACCGAAAACCGAACCGAATAAGAAACCGAATTTGGAAAAAATGGAAAATCGAAATAAATTTGTCAAATGCTAACTTCACCGAAAACCGAACCGAATAAGAAACCGAATTTTGAAAAAATGGAAAATCGAAATAAATTTGTCAAATCCTAACTTCACCGAAAACCGAACCGAATCCATGTGGATTCTGTTCGGTTCAGTTCCGAATTAAAAAATATCAACTAAGTTAACTACGAAAAAAAAATGGAAAATCGAAATAAAAACTTTGTTTACGGCGAATATTTTTGCCAAGTTGCGTCGATAGCAAAGATTTTGGCCAAGTGGGGTTGATGGCGAAGATTTTGGCCAAGTGGGGTCGATGGCGAAGATGTTGGCCAAGTGGGGTCGATGGCGAAGATTTTGGCCAAGTAGGGTGGATGGCGGAGAAGTTGGCGAAGTGAACAAACTAAAGATCATTAAAATCGGTCCAGCCGTTCTTGAGTTATGAGTATTGAAACTTTTAAGAAGTACCAGGATATCAGAAACATATAGGAGATGTTCGGGTCATTTCGTGAGATTTCGGTTAAGTTCGGAATTGACAATTGCGTCATCAGACGTATTCGAATTCCAAAAATAATTGTAAATCTTTTTTGACAAATGACAAATGTCAGACTTCACCGGAATTTCACGAAATGAGCCGAACATCTCTTCATGTTTCTGGTATCCTGGTACTTCGTAAAAGTTTCAAAACTCATAACTCAAAAACGGCTTAACCGATTTTGATGATCTATGGTTTCTTCGATTCGTCTTCTTCTCGACTATATGCATGTTAAAAAATTATGTACGAAAAAAAATAATGAAAATCGAAATAAATTTGTCAAATCCTAACCCGACCACACCATGACCACGCCCTGACCACACCACAACAACCCGACCACACCATGACTACGCCCTGACCACAACCCGACCACGCCACGACCACACCACGACCACAACCCGACCACACCACGACCACAACCCGACCACACCATGACCACGCCCTGACCACACCACGACCACGCCCTGGCCACACCACGACCACACCATGACCACGTCATGACCACACCATGACCACGCCACGACCACAACCCGACCACGCCACGACCACACCAAGACCACGCCCTGACCACACCACGACCACGACCTGACCACATCACGATCACAACCCGACCACACCATGACCACAACCCGACCACACCATGACTACGCCCTGACCACACCACGACCACACCATGACCACGTCATGACCACACCATGACCACGCCCTGACCACATCACGATCACAACCCGACCACACCATGACCACACCATGACCACACCACGACCACAACCCGACCGAAAACCGAATCGAATAAGAAACCGAATTTGGAAAAAATTGAAAATCGAAATAAATTTGTCAAATCCTAACTTCACCGAAAACCGAACCGAATAAGAAACCGGATTTGGAAAAAATTTAAAAGATTTTGGCAAAGTGGGGTTGATGGCGAAGATTTTGGCCAAGTGAGGTCGATGGCGAAGATGTTGGCCAATTGGGGTCGATGGCGAAGAAGTTGGCGAAGTGAACAAACCAAAGATCATTAAAATCGGTCCAGCCGTTCTTGAGTTATGAGTATTGAAACTTTTACGAAGTACCAGGATATCAGAAACATATAGATGTTCGGGTAATTTCGTGAGATTTCGGTTAAGTTCGGATTTGACAATTGCGTCATTAGACGTATTCGAATTTCAAAAAAAATTGAAAATCGAATATTGAAAACAAATTTGTCATTTGTCAAATCCGAACTTCACCGGAATTTCACGAAATGAGCCGAACATCTCCTACATTTTTCTTGTCTCCTGGTACTTCGTAAAAGTTTCAATACTCATAACTCAAGAACGCCTGGACCGATTTTGATGATCTATGGTTTCTTAGAATTGTCTTCTTTTCGACTATAGACCTCCTTAAACTTTCTGGTATCCTGGTACCTGGAGGTAATAGGAGCCACCATTGAGACGCCAAAAATAAAGTTGTTTTTTTGATTTGACATCAATTCTCTCAGATACTGTTTTATTTATCAGGATAAAAAGTAGCCTATGTGTTATTCCAGAGTCCAAGCTACCTTCATACCAACTTTCAAGTCAATCGGTGCATCCGTTTGAGCGTGAAGAAGTAACAAACATACACACACACACACTCACACACTCACACACATACACACAAACTTTCGCTTTTATAATATTAGTAAGATTATATTATTTTAGTTCTTAAGTTCTTTTTTGTGTATTTTTGTATTCCAATAAAGTTTTATCTATCAGTACGCATAGAAGATAGGGCAACTCGCAAACTAATTTCCAAGCAGTGATGGCGCGTATCGAAGTTGCTGGTATTTGGAGAGGCAATCTCGGCGACTCGTGGAACAATGCCGATCACACGCTGGAATTTCATGGATACAGGGTCTATTTACCTACCTATATATCGCACTCCTAGCCGGAAAAAATATATTATCTTAAAATATGTTCATTTAAACTAAGCTAAACTTAAACTAAGGTCAAAAACACTGTCAGGGGAAAAGAAAAAATATATTAAAGTTTTGTATGTATTCAAACACTTCAGTCCTTTTACGTAGAATTTTTATGTTCTTAAAAATATCACATTATTATTTTGACATCACACTATAAACTAATATTATAAAGGCGAAAGAGGTGAGTGTAAACGTTCACTTCTTCACGCCTAAACGGGTGGACCAATTGAGCTGAAATTTGGCAATTCAGCTGAAATTTGGCAATTGAGCTGAAATTTGCCTTAGACTTTGGAATAACACATACGAGTAAATAGGCCACAGTACAGCGAGGAAAAACCTCTAGGCTAGTAATTAATATTTTCTTAAAACATTATGTAATTGTTTAGTAACCATAATCTACAATAAATAAATTTTATTTTAAAAAAATATTTTCATCCCATTAGATAATATTTCAAGAATACGATCTTGGTGGAAGAAAGTCGCAAATTTTTTTTTTCGTGAATTAAAACTTCTATGATTCAAAAATTATCCGTTTAAAACAATTCGCTATCCTAATGTTATGCCCAGTGTTGCCAACTATAGTAACACGAAATGTGCTAAAGTGATGTAAAAATAATGCCAAAAATATGCTAATTTTTTAAAAAAGTGCTAAAATAATATGCCAAATTATTTTCAAATAATTTTAATATAAAAAGGAAAAAAAAAGAAAAGAAATTCTGCCAAACGATTTCGAAACTTAGTTTATACTAAGTTTATTTGTCTGAAAACAAGTTCAATCTCTGCGTTAGAATGAGGTAACGCCAACAGAGATATAATTACGAACTGTGATATATCAACTAAGAGGTTATTGCCGGCTGCAACTTTAAATTCTATGACTTTGTTTCAGACTTTTTGAAGAAATAAATATTTTAAACGTAATTCATAATAATATTGTAACGAGAAAACAGAGGAGGTTTACAAGTGGATGCATGTACGGTGTTTTTTGAAGTGAAAACTTCTTTAGCGGCGCTGAGCACTTTTTTGTATGGGTAAAAACTTTCAAACTCGCGTCAGGGTCACGTGATGCTGATCGAAAAAGCGTAAGATCGAGGGGAAGGGAGAGGAACTAGTATCTCCCACTCTTTCTACCGTGCCTGAGTGTGCTGCTCTGTTTAGGCGGCACAGGGGGCTTAGATTATATTTTATATTTATCTTATTAATATTATAAAAGCGAAAGTTTGTGTGTATGTGTGTGAGTGTGTGAGTGTGTGTGTGTGTTTATATTTTATATTTTTTTTATTAGACACTTAAATAGGTTCGAATCAAAACTGTTTGTTTCTTACTTCAGTTATAATAAACCAATTGTATCAGTTGTAAAAATTTGCGATGATGATTCTGATAGTAACGATGGTGTAAAAGTCGTCGAAATTATGGATGGAAGTTGATTTTTATGTGAGATAAAATTTAATGTTATATATAAATAACGATATAATATTATAAATAACAACATATAAATTGTCATATTTGTGTACGATAGCGCAATAAATAAACATTGTATTCTACCTCATAAATGATAGTATTTTTATACTTATAATTAAACACAACGTTAATATTGAAGTTTTCACTTCTGCCGGCACTCCCGAAGTGCTACCTTTTTTTTTTTTTTACCATCACTCCGATATTGCGTGATGCGTGGGCAAATACTCCGGAAACCAAGGTAACAACAAGAGATAACTGTTATCCAGCAGAAATTAGGTCACTTGTAGCTAAAAAAAGGCAACAAAGAAAGAAGTGGCATACCACAAGATCCCGTAGTGACAAAAACCTTTTTAATAAGCTCACTAAGAAACTTAAAAGGAAAATTCAAAGATACAATGATCAAGTTATGAATCATTCCTTAACACAACTTACAAGTGATCGCACAACAGACTACTCTCTTTGGAAAACGGTTAGAAACTCAAAAAAACCTTTAGCACAAGTTCCACCTATTAAAGAACTAGATGGGCGTTGGGCCATAAACAACGAGCAAAAGGTCGCTAGATTTGCACAACATCTGGAACAAATTTTCGAACCTAATGTAAATTCAACAGATACACAAGATACCTTACAACTAACTGAAGAAGTTCGGGAAAGTCACATAGAAATAAAGCTAGTCACACCCAAAGAGGTTCTCAGTGAGATCAAAAATATGAGCCGAAAGAAATCTCCAGGCTATGACCTTATCACTGGTGAAGTGCTACAAAATCTACCCCGCAAAGCTTTAGTCAAGCTTACCACGCTCATTAATGCCGCATTTAGACTGCAACATGTACCGGATGTCTGGAAAATTGCAGAAGTAATAATGATAGTAAAGCCTGGTAAACCGCCCAACGAAGCTACATCGTATAGGCCGATATCTTTATTACCAATTATGTCGAAACTGTTCGAAAAATTGCTGTTAAAGCGATTAAAACCCATCATAGAAGAGAAACATCTTGTACCAGACTATCAATTTGGCTTTAGAGAAAAACACTCAACGATCGACCAAGTTCATAGAATTACTAGTATAATAGAAAAAGCACTAGAAGAGAAAAAAGTTTGCTCCACAGTTTTTCTTGACGTGGCACAAGCTTTTGATAAAGTCTGGCATGAACGGCTGATCAATAAGTTAAAAATCATGCTGCCACAAAAATTTTCAACTCTCTTAGAATCATACTTAACGCAAAGAATGTTCAGAGTACGTCAAGAAGACGCTGTCTCAGATCTAAAGTCCATAAAAGCTGGAGTCCCTCAGGGAAGTGTACTAGGTCCGGTCCTGTACTTACTATACACCTCAGATATTCCCGAGCTACAAAACAACACAATTGCAACCTTCGCCGATGACACAGCTATTATAGCCACAGGCGACACTCACGAGGAAGCCGTCGAAAAAGTGCAGTCGACTATTAACACTATATATGCGTGGACAAAAACATGGAGGATCAAGCTCAACGAGTCAAAATCTATACATATAGACTTTACCAACAAAAAACCTAGTTATCATCCGGTATATGTAAACAATAATACTATACCATATGAGAACACTACAAAATATCTAGGAATGACTCTAGACGTGAAGCTTCGCTGGAAAGCACACGTTAAGAAAAAACGTGATGAGCTTGAACTTCGGTATAGAAATATGGAATGGCTATTGGGTCGTTACTCCTCATTGTCTGTGCATAACAAATTATTATTGTACAAACAAGTTCTCACACCAATTTGGAAGTATGGTATTCAGTTATGGGGGTGTACCAAAAAGAATAATATCGATGTAATACAAAGGTTTCAAAATAAAGTCCTCCGGGGTATTGTGAATGCCCCATGGTACATTAGAAACGAGGATCTTCACCGGGACCTGAATATAGACCTCGTAGCCACTGTGATAAGAAAATCTGCTGAAGCCCATGAACGAAGGCTTCATCATCACGTAAATGTCGAGGCCATCCAGCTCCTCGACAATACGGACCTAGTGCGAAGACTTAAAAGAACAAAACCTTTTGAGTTGTGTAATGTCAGTGTCAGTAAAATGTAGTGTTATATTTATCAGTGTAGTGCTACCTATTGAGAACACATGAACAAAGTGCCTCCCCTTAATAGAGACAATAAGAATTAGTGCCAATGGACACATTCTTAGTTTTTAATTGTTTACATAGCATGTTAAGTTAGATTTAAATTACTTATTAGCCTTTAGATGAAATTAGGCTAGATTGTAATATACAGACATAACCACTAGGGCATGTCAATAAAAAAAAAAAAAAAAAATCACTCCGATATTGATTATTCTGTTTTATATTACCTATGTTGTTCGATAGATTATTTGATTCAACTTCATGCTAAACAAATATGCTATATGCTAAACGACAAAATAATGTGCTAGACAGAAAGAAAATCTGCCAAATTTAGCATATAAAATGCTAAATTGGCAACGCTGGTTATGCCCTTATGATTATGGGCATAACATTTATGATTACTGATTTATGATTATTTTTATGATTACTGTACTGATGTACAGTGTCATCTCGGATTTTACAATGAAGTAAAATTCTACTCTGCACCAACGCTTCTTACTCAAAAGTCATAAGATGTTAAAACTCTTCAGCATAGTAATAATTCTTAGTTACTAAATATTGGTATAGGTTACATGTGAATCCAAGACTTGGTCCCGCCATCAGTAACCAGGATTTCACAATGATGTAAAATTCTAGGCTCACAGCAGCAACGATTCTTACTCAAGAGTCCTAAGATGTTAAGACTCTTCAGCCCAGTAATTTCACTAGCTACAGTGCCCTCCTACCGAAGCATATTACTGTACGGTATCTGCCGTAACTACAACAGTCTGTCCCCGTAATAAACCAAAACATAAACAATGAAATGGGACCCGAAACAAACACGTCTTCACCAAAATAACCGATTTTAGTGTCAGTAAAAACTTTAAAGCTAGAGCCTGTGCGGAAAGTGTAGAATCGTAGAAATAAAAGACGCACATGCCTAATTAGCTACGAATATTTGCGTAATTTTTTTTAAGACCATAAGTAACTAGAGGAGCGAATCAAGTGCGTGATGATAAGCATCATTACCAGAAGGTAGACTCCCTTTTCAGGAGGTCGACTATGTGGGTACCTACAGTTTTACGTGCCTTCCGAAACATGGTACCGTCCAGGCGAAAATCTTTGCCACACTGAGATTTGAACCCATTAGATATTATTAGTTGTTAGCATTTTTAACCCCCCACGCAAAAACGACGGGGTGTTATAAGTTTGACGTGTCTGTCTGTGTGCGTGTGCGTGTGCGTGTGCGTGTGCGTGTGCGTGTGCGTGTGCGTGTGCGTGTGCGTGTGCGTGTGCGTGTGCGTGTGCGTGTGCGTGTGCGTGTGCGTGTGCGTGTGCGTGTGCGTGTGCGTGTGCGTGTGCGTGTGCGTGCGCGTGCGCGTGCGCGCGTGTGCGCGTGCGCGCGTGTGCGCGTTCGTGCGTGCGCGTGTGTGTGTATGTATATGTGTGTCTGTCTGTGGCATCGTAGCTTCCGAACGGATGAACAGATGATTTAGTTTTTTTTGTTTAACAGTGAGTTCGAGGCGGATTGCTTTTTTTCTCTACGACCCCATTAATATGGGTATCAAATGAAAGGGCCTAACTAGTAGAATACAACGCACTATAATAAATTTAAAATCCAATATGGCCGCTACCCCAAAATGGTAAATAACATATTGCGTTGGGCGTTTTTGAAATTTTTTATTTAATTCACTTGTGTTAAATCTTGCCATGCACTGTAATTTTGCTGGCAATATAGCTGAGCCCTTAAGACCGTAACACTCTAATGCCTGCACATAATTTACCGGATGAATAGATGGAAAAGGTGTGGTACTTCCCCAGGCGACCTCAGTAATAGAAGCCTACAAATTTACATTAAGCTACGACTCTACTTATTCGCACAATGTCTAGTACATACTCAGCACCTATTTTACACCTCGCACCTTTTCAACACGCTATAAACCAAAACCGTCTTTTATCTATGGGGTTACGCGTAATTTAACTATGACATTACAAACTTTGTGGTGGCCCACAAATGACTGATTAGGGGCACGGTCGTGTCAGTAGCAACTAGTCACGGCCGAAGCCTACCACCAGTGGAAAAAATTGATAACTAATTGTAATCATTGGTGTGAGGCCGGGATTCGAACTCGGTGATCCAAAATCACATCACAACTACCTACACCAAACACTCAATTGGCCAAGGGGGAAGAGGAACAGGAAAAAAAAAAAAACACTCAATTGGCCACCACCGTTCCACAATTAATTATATTTCAATGCAATTTGAAAACAAAAACTTTTCTTAAACTTTAGAAGAGATAGACTTTAGATAGATAACACTTTAAAACACATAAAAATATCAAAAATGAACTTAAACATAAAAACACATTATATATTATACTAGCTTATGGTCGCGGCTTTGCTCGCATGGCGAAATCTTTTCTTAGCGGAGGTCTATGTTCTAAAACCTATCTGTGTTATAAATTTCAACTCAATCCGTCAAGCGGTTTGGGCTGTGCGTTGATAGATCAGTCAGTCAGTCAGTCACTCTTTCCTTTTATATATTTAGATCTATGTGTTAAAATTGGCTGTCTTATCGCTAAAAGCGATCACTTCTAGACAACCGTGCAGGGAGAAGAGAATATTGCTATACCTACAAATTTATTTTCTTCCTCGATCTTAGTTTTCAAATACAATCATTACATTAAAATTCTAGCAACAATCAAGCAACAAAAAACACGACAAAATGAAGAAAATCTAAACTGAACCTTACGCCTTCGCTATAGGGGTAGTTTAAATTCGGCCGTGTTTTACAAGACATTATATTGGAAGCTAGGAAACCCATTCAGTTCGCAGAAAGTCGTGGAGCGGAGAGGTCGTCTTTTTCGCTCCATTTTCGCGCGCGAACTTCGTGAATCAAAAAGTTTTGAAATATGTTGGTACTGTTGGATTTTTGTGAATAATTGTGTCGTTGATATTTTTTTGTGTTATGGATTGAGACTTAGTGAAAAGGTAAAGTAACCATTTTATTTTAAAATATATTATGAACTAAATAAAATATATTAACAAGCTATGGATTTTAAAATTTAGTCTTAAAAATTTTAATTAAAAGGGCTTTAAAATTTTTAATTTAAACGGCTTTTTTTTTGTAGACAATTTTAAAATGTAGTTTATCTAAAAATTAAACGTATAATAATATTATGTAAGGTTGAATTGCAAAACCTGCTCATATTATTGTCGGTAAAAACTGACTTTAAATTGAATGTGTTTAGTAATTACAAGAAATTATCTAAATTCCTTAATAAATGAAAGTTTTCTAGTAAATACATAAATGTAAATAAGCAAGAAAAAAAATTTGAATACCTTCAAAGGCGGCCAAAAATATATTATATAGGTAATAAAATCAGTTTTTTTATTAAAAAAAATTATAAAGTTTGTAAGAATGTATGGATGTATGTTTGTTACTCTTTCACGCCTAAACGGATGGACCGATTGAACTGAAATTTGGTACCTATAGATATATTTTAGGGCTTAGACCATTAAATAACATACCTAAAAGCAACTGTACACTGTACAGCGAGTGAAATCGCTGAACGGAGTTAGTATTCCATAAGCCGAAGATAATATAAAGTGAGGAATGAATATAAGCTTTAATATGGTATTTCTGTTTTTTGCTATTTTCCTTAAAATTAATTACATTCTTAAAGAGAGTATAATATAAGGAAATGAAAAATAAAACAATTACTTTTCAGTAAAGACAAAAACATAAATTTAGTTAAGGAAATAAATTAAAAATGGCAATTTTATGTATAAGGCAATAAGCTCAAAACTCAAAATTTCAAAATGTTTTTAGAGAACCGACCTACAATACAATACAAAACTCTTTATTGTGACCAAGAAAAAAAAAGAAATTTTCAATAAATGACTTAATATTAAATAAAACTAAGATAACAACTGCACAGAAACTATATAAATATAAAACAATTTGGTCTACAATGGGCGGCCTTATCGCTTAAAGCGATCTCTTCCAGGCAACCGGCTTTGAATGGAGAGGTTGATATAAAGAGTGGGGTGGGATATGGTACATACAATATGGAGATACAATTTTCAATACATATATTATCTTACAAAAAATAAATAAAATATACATACATAAACAATATATACATACATATATTATATACTATGTAATACATACACTTAAATATACTACAAACATATAAATACATAATTTTATACTAGATACAAGGAAATAACTAACTTTGTGACAGATAGTAATTTTTTAGCTGACTTTTAAAACTTATATATTATTATATTTTTATTATCACACTAATATTATTAATGCTAAAGTTTAAAAATGAGTGTACATTTTTGTTACTACATCAAGTCTAAACGGGTGGACCGATTGAACTAAAATTTGGTAAAAATATTTGGTAAAATTTGGTTAGACCCTGGAATAAGACATAGGTACAGCGGGTAAAACAGCTGGGTGCAGCTAGTATCCATATAAAAGTGAACAAGGAATCTTTTGTGTGTAAAGTCCATTCGTTCCTTGTCAACACAAAAAGTTCAAAACTCAGTCAATGTCATTAATCAAGACCAAGTTTTCTCATTATTCTCCAGAAAGTGACTATAATTCAATTGTCCCAAAGTTTTTATTACGAAATAATGTGAAATGGATGAAATGTCTTCTAGAAGGAGCTTGCATAACTTAAGAAATGAAGCATCTATTATAGTAAGCCTAGTCGCACGTAAAAAAATAAACTTTAGGTACCTAACCACATACTGATTTCACCCATTTATTACCATTATTATCATCATAATTAAAAGTTCCATATTCAACTGTCGGGCATCCCACATTATTGTTGTGCGTATGTGTTTGTTTAGTCACGGCTAAACGATGGAACTAATTGAGAATTTGGTATATTATAATAATAATATACCAAGTGCCGTAGTCCTAGCAATAGCCTCATTAACCTTCCATTTAGAATGCACATCCATAGCCTAGTTCAATTAGTTTCCATTAATCAGCAATAGTCCTGTCACTTGGCGGAGACTGTCTTTGAGCCCATTTTCTATGGATGAACTCACAGACAGACTCCAATAAGTGTCACCCATTACATTTATATTAAAAGCGCAAAAGGGCCTCTGCGCGTTGGACTTCTTGTCTCCGTGTAAGCCTATAAAAAGGCCCGGGCTTAGCCCGTGTTTAAGAGCGACATAATATTATGTTTCTTGGACCCTGGAAATTCCCATTTTTGACCGCAACATCGCTTAAGATCCTGCGGTCAAAGATGGGCTAAGGCAACTGGTAAGGCTTCATTTCCGGAAGGAAAAATTGCTGGACACAAGTCGTCATAACAGAATTGAATAGCACTTTATTGCGTAGGTACCAGATTATAACAAATATTAATAAATACAAGAAAAACTACTGATAAAACGAAAACCGGGAAAATCGCACCGGGGGTAGACTTCCTTTGCAGGAGGTTGTCTAAATGGGTACCCCAACAGTGCCAGTTATTCTACCGCCTGAGCAGTGATGTGCAAACATTACTGTGCTTCGGTCGGAGGGTACTATATATAGCTAGTGAAATTACTGGGCTGAATAGTCTTAACATCTCATGACTCTCAAGTAAGAAGCGTTGGCGCAGTGCAGAATTTAACCTATTTGTAAAATCCTGGGTAGCACTGTACTAATTATGGGCAGCGTTATCTCTTACCTTCGGGAGAGCGTCTTGCTCGTTTTCTTACTTCGTTGTATAAAAAACAACTAATACACCACTCCACTAATTAACTACTAATATACTTCACTTTTTTACACTATGTTTACTACTTGTAGGGACATTATTTCTGTTCGAAGAGATAAAAGTGATTAAATTTTAATGACATTTTAAAACTGTGTCAGTAGCGCGGTCATTAAAACTTGCTCATTCATTATTAATTTTCATTTATAACGGTGTGTTAAAACGTCAGTGAACTGGTATCTTTTTTTCGTGGAAAAGTGCTTTTTAAGCTTATTTTGATGTACAATAAAAGGAATAATTTCTTTGTGAATTAATATATGTTTAAATTGTAAAACCTCTACTATTCGTGAAAATTGTTATTTGTAATAAAATATTTTTGTTTAATAAATTGCATTTGTAAAATATATTTTATAATAATAATAATTTTACATGCATATTTAAAATAGACTCTTTATAATTAAAAATATACAATTTTTATTGGATTGGGGACGCGCTAAATTACTACCTAGCACAAAAAAATTTACCCAGTGACGTCACGACGCGACCGAGCAACTGTGTGTTGTTTCTCGCCTCGCTTATCAACTCTACATACCTATAAAAAAAACGTGTCCAATATTTTTTTTTTTCTAGATGAACAAAAAAAAATTTAGTTGACATTATCGGGGTCATATCACTAAGAGCGATCTCTTCCAGGCAACCAAAAGAACAGAAGGAAAGACAGTAAGTAGGTATCAACAATATGTTTATTCTGATAATGGAATGCTACCCCAAGATCGGAAGGAGTAACACGACGCTTCCGTTTACTCTAATATTGGGGTATAATATAACCCCAATATAGGGGATAGGGGTATATTGGAGTCACCGCGTGTTAGCGATGAGATTTTTAATTTTAGATAGTATTCGTAAAACCTTTTGGGTAATTTTAAGGTGACAGGTTTTTACGACCATTTTACCACCTTGAAATGTGAGATTATGTATATGCTTATTGCTACCTTTTGCGGTCAAAACTACTGAAAGATTTGAACATCATTTGCAATATTTCAATTCTGTAAAAAATAGGTATTTTTAAAATGTAGAACCGTGTATACAGTTTAGTAACAGAGCTTCTAGAAAAAATATCTGTGACCACGATCTCGCGTGATGTTAAGAACGTGTGACTAAACCTAGAAGGCGGGATAAATACCTCCCTGGCTTCACTAAACATCATGTCGGAACACGATGACAATGACCGCTTGGCGACACGGTTTTGTCCAGTGGGTTGTAACTAGCCACGGCTGAAGCCTACCACCAGTATTAGACTAAAACTGCCAGAATTGAAATAAAATGAAAATATCTTTATTGCAGACACAGTATACACAAATTATAGTTAAATCTAATTAAGTTTAAATTAAGATAAAGTTAAAAAGAAAAGTTAATGTGAGATTGAGTTTAAAGTTATAGTTGGTTGTAGCAAAATATGTTGTTAGTTTATTATGTTATGACTTATACAGGATAGAATAATAATAATGATGTAGGAGAGTACAATAATAATTGTTAGTTGAAAATAAAAGTGTATGATATTGAAAGTACTTAAAACTTTTCGAAACTTTCAGTCATTAGACTTTACAATGGTTTCACATAAATTTGTGAGAGTATCTATAGAATTTAATTACATTATATGTACCTATCTTTATCCTTGTAAATAAACGGCATAAACCGACAACCGCAGCTACTCCCAGAAGAAGATCCTTGTACAGGATCGAAACTGTCGGCACGAAGCTGAAGTAAATACAAGTGAGTTTATGCCGTTTATTTACAGAGATGAATTTAAATACTCACGAATCGTTTAGTGTAAAACTATGTAGTTATGTGTTAAATTATATTATCGTTTTAGAATGATTCAAAATTTTTACTTTAATGTAGTTCAGTTCACTTAGTAATTCAATAAAGAAATCTCGCACCAAATCTGAGAACTAATCAGAATCAATGCAATGAATGACATTGAACGTCGACTCAATTTTCAATCGCTCCATACTCTGTCTGATTTGCGTTCCTCTGTCTCAGGAATTGGGTCAATTCCTTGTAACATATAAACACAGGAATAGAAACTATTACTTACTACAGTGTGCTCGCGGCTTTGCCCACGTGATAAAATCTTTTCTTAGTGGCGGTCTACATCATACAATCTACCTATATTCCAAATTTCAAGCAAATCCGTCCAGTCGTTTGAGCTGTGCGTTGATAGATCTTAGTATTCTAGTCAATCAGTCATACTTTCCTTTTATATATATTATTATTTTATATAGATTAATATTTTTATATACGGAAAAGTCAGCTTCGGCAAAGAAATAGGCGAACGTACAACCAAACATAGAGCCCGCATTACCGGGGGTGTCCTGTCGCCAACGATACGCATTGACGCTGCATAACACACGTCAAATATCTTTGTACCAAAAAGTCGCTACCTTGAATAAGCCAATCAAAACTAGCCAACCACTCCTCGCAACCCGCCTTGTTTTGGTGATTTTGTATTCATGCAGAAAACTGCAATAGAGGGGTCTGTTTTTGGTTGTTTTGTTTATGTACTACACTAATGAATTGGAAATAACGTCACTACGAACGCATCCGAAAAAACTGTCATACATATGAATAAACTAGCTTATGCTCGCGGCTTTGCCCGCATGGTGAAATCCTTTCTTAGCGGAGGTCTATGTCATAAAACCTATCTGTGTTCCAAATTTCAACCCAATCCGTCCAGCGACTTAGGCTATGCGTTGATAGATCAGTCAGTTAGTCAGTCAATCAGTCACTCTTTCCTTTTACATATTAAGATAATATTATACACATGAGTGCATACACACACAGGGATCTTTCGCCGGTTCCCTTTTTTTGACACCGGGGGTAACCTGACAGTGACCTATCCAGTTGGATGTCTAATCGAAGGTCAATTCGCACTGTAACATCGATTGGTTTCGATATTTGGGTGCAATTTTCAATTGAATTCTATTCTTTATTTGCAGTGTAGAATTTTCTAGGATTTTTTGGGTTCTTCATGCAGGTTTCATCATCAAGGCGTTAACTTAAATTATCCTTATTATATTTGTTAACTTAAGTTGTCGTTTATGATTTTATTTATAGAACTATTTTATGATTTTTTGTATTCTATTTTCTTTTAGAAATACGATGATATTTTATATACGAGTAGTTTTAGTCGCTATAAGTCATTTTATATTTTTTGACAAGTAAAACAGTTCGATTAAAACTTACGCTTTTAGATAAAAATTGGTAGGTACTTACTACCATTAAGACTATTCATTATTTTAATGACTAAAACTCATTTCAAACGATCACTAATTTAGTTTTGTGTAACATCCAAGTAAAGCCACAAATTCCTCCCAGAAGTTCTGAGCTGACGTAGCGGTTCTACGACGTAGCGCTGTCGTAGCATTCGTAGACGGTGCTACGTACCACATGTTTGAATTAATTTGTCTTTACCACAAAACTTACTTAGCTAGTTATAAGATATTATATTATTATTAATTAATGGAATGAGGAGTTTTTTTGGAAATTCATGATAATAGTAGTTAAATAATAATTATAATTTAAGTATAAGAGAAAAAAAATGAAAATTAACATTTACTGCAAACAAAATTAGATTATTTTACATTAATATTATAGTTAAAGATATAATATTTTTGTTTAAACATGAAATGTTGGTAACGAACAACGAATCCTTTATTTTTTTTTCGACAAAAATAATTATGTGCTCGAAATTCAAATAACTTTTCCTCTCAAGAGAACAAATGTGCTGTTATCTTCAAGAAATTGAGTATCACTAAAGGCCTCCGTTTGCTTAAAGAAAAGGAAAAACACTCTTCATTGTTGCTCTCTTATTAAAAACTTCAAATTATAAAAAAAAAACGGACACACACAAAAGGGGTAGAGGGGAGAAATGGTTTGAATGAACTGTATGAAAGAGGATATGCGTGCTAGGGGAGTGGATGAAGATATGACTGATGATAGAGCAGAATGGAGGAGAAAAACGTGTTGTGCCGACCCTACCTAGTGTGGGATAAGGGCAGGAAGATGATGACATAATTAAAGGAAATCAGCCGTCTTATCGCTCCTTCTTTTACAACACAAATTCACCATTAACAAAGAGATTACCTCCTTTCAAAGTCGGCCAAACATATCATTTTACTTTTCAACACAGAATAAAAGCTTTCTGAAAGATATTCAAGCAGATTTATTTCTTTGTTTCAAAATCGCTCATTATTAGGCCCAAAAACCTTTGATCGTTTAGGCGGATAGTGTCAAGCAATTATCGCCTTAAGTTGTTCGAGTTGTGAAGTCAATAAGGTTGATAATTAGCTGCAGGATCACGTGGAGTCATCCGTCGGTTTTAGATTAAAGGTTGTAAAATCTCCAATTCAAATAGCAAGCTGGAATTCAAATGAAGGGGTGCTACTATGGGTTAGCTATCGGAAAAGGTGTTTGAAGTTTTTTATATAAACATGTATGGGTGCATTTTTTTTTTCAAAATCGCGCTCAACAAACAGAACCTCAGGAGGTCGTCTAGCTACAGTGCCCTCCTACCGGAGCACAGTAATGTTTGCACAATACTGCTCAGGCGGTAGAATAACTGGCACTGTTGGGGTACCCACCTAGACGACCTCCTGCAAAGGAAGTCTACCCCCGGTTTACAAACCAGTAGTACCCCCTCATCCAGAATTACGTCCCGGTCCAGAATTTAAAATGAGAGTCGCTCAGAGCCGTCTCCTTCCGAGATTTATTTCGGTTTTTGTGCGTCTGTTTGTAGAACAATTCTTGTGAGAGCGATTATCTCTATAAAGCCTCCGTTTAAATGCGACTGAGAATGGAATGTGTACCACGTTTTGAGGCTCTATGGCATTCAATTCAACTTTTTCTCTGGTAGGCTTCTATTGCAACTTGAACCTAGGAAAGTTGAATAGAATTAGAATATGTAACTTTTTATGAAACACCATAATAATGCATTAAGAGCGTATATATCGAGTGACGCTCTCTCGCTCGAACTATTTGACAAATTTTGAAATATAAATTCATAGAATATTTTTTTTGAAAATTCTTTAAGACCAGCCCTCTATAATATTATTGCACACATTTTAAAAGTGTACTATATACTCGTATTAAAAAATAATATAAGTTTAATATATTTAAAAAATGACAAGAAAAGAATTTTTGAAAAAAATTAAATTTAATATTGCTTCCCTTGCCATTTTTTTAATATATCAAACTGAAAACACTTTTAAAATGTGTGCAATAATATTATGCAGGGCCGGTCTTAAGGAATTTTCAATTAATTAATTCTATGAATTTATGTATATATCAAAATTTGTCAAATAGTGCGAGCGAGAGAGCGTCACTCGATATATACGCTCTTAAACTTACAAAGATTTAATGTTGCAATCGGGGGTAAACTTCCTCTGCAGGAGGTCGACTAGGTGGGTACCCCAACAGTGCCAGTTATTCTACCGTTTGAGCAGTGATGTGCAAACATTACTGTGTTTTTCAGTAGAAGACCACTGTAGCTAGTGATATTACTGGGCTGAAGAGTCTTAACATGTTATGACTCTTAAGTAAGAAGCGTTGGCGCAGGGCACCTATAATTTCACATCATTGTGACATCCTAGGTGGCATTGTACTGATTATGGGCAGCGTTATCTCTTAACATCAGGAGAGCGTCTTGCTCGTCTTCTAACTTGTTTTGTATAAAAAACGCACTTATATCCAACACTGCAATACAATGGGGAGTGTTCTGATGAATTATTCGACCTGATTCCGGCGTCGCGCTTTTATCACCGCACAAGCCGTCACCGCTCGAAAGCCCATCCACACATTATTGATGCTTGGCATTCTCGCACTGTGCGATTCACTCGCTCCTTCTTGCCGTATACCTGCAAAATGTGGAATGAGCTTCCGCCCGCGGTATTTCCGATGAGCTTTAACATGGGACTCTTCAAAAGGTAAGTGAATAGAGTCTTGAAAGGTAGGCAACGTATCAGCGGTACCCCTGGAATTGCAGGTATCCATAGGCGCTGGTAGCCACTCACCATCAAGTGGGCCGTCTGCTTGTTTGTCACCTTACAAAAAAAAAATCTGCTTGGCGAATAAATAACTGGCAAAGGCGTGGTACTTTCCAAACCGGCTTCAGCAATAGATGCATTTTATTACATACTAGCTTATGCTCGCGACATAATCCTTAGCGGAGGTTTATATCCTAAAACCTATCTTTAATCCAAATTTCAAACGAAGCTGTCCAGTGGTTTAAGCTGGGCGTTGATAGATCAGTCAGTTAATCACTCTTTCCTTTTATATATTTAGAAGATAAATAAAAAGTAATTTCATGTCGATACTTATATGCGACAAAGTGACGTCACAAACACTTCCTCGCAGAGTTCCTTGGAAACATGTATTGACTTGAACCAAACAACTGGTTTGGAGTAAACAACTCTTGCTAGTAAATATACTCAGTACTCGTCTTAGACTCGTGTATTCGGAGAAAGGGTGGTTTAATAGGTCAGACATACTTTTTTTTCTTTATTTATTTAACCGTGTTTCGGAAGGCACGTAAAACTGTGGGTCCCGGCTGTCTCCTACAAGATATGTAGGAGGCAGTCGTTAGGTCATATTGCAGGCTCTGTAGTAATCTCGGCTACCTGAAACTGCAACACAAGCCACACAACCTATAAATTGTGATTTGACTCTGACAGTGTAAGTAGGGTAACCTGTTCTATTGGAGTATAAACCAAATTATTATTATTTCGCTCTTAAACACGGGCTTAGCCCGGCCTTTTTATAGGCGAACACGGAGACTAAAAGTCCAACGCGCAGAGGCCCTTTTGAGCTTTTAATATAAATGTAATGGGTGACACTTATTGGAGTCTGTCTGTGAGTCCATCCATAGAAAATGGTCTCAAAGACAGTCTCCGCCAAGTGACAGGACTATTGCTAATTAATGGAAACTACTTGAACTAGACTTATTATTTCTATTATTAGATGTGCTAAAAACGATGTCTTCCAGACAACTTTACAAGGAGAGGAAGATTTACATTATTTTATGAGTTGATGGTGAGGATGTTTGTTATTATAGGCCTAATTCGTTGATTATAGGTACAAAATATTAAATAAAATAATAACTATTATAATATTGTAATAACTACATAATATATTAACAGATAGAAGTACATTTTAAAAAGTTTAAAGCAGTTTAAATCAGTATTCCAGTAAGTACGGGCCCTCGGAAAAGTTTCACGAAAATTTGTTTATTTCGTGTCGCGAATTTGTAACGCAAACGACCTGAAATTTGCATGTTTTCGTAACATTCCTGACTTTCGGATACACATCTATATTAAAATGAAAATTGGGACGTGTAAAGTATAATAAACAACAATATAATAACTTAAACTTATGCCCGGGCTACACGAGGCTAGTTTTTCAAGCTAGGATAGCAAGCTAGTGTTAGTAAGCTAGCAAGCTAATACTTCTGGCTTCGTGTAGACAAAACTATATTCATTTGTAAGCTAGTAAGCTAGTTTACAAGCCAGGACAGTTTTTAATAGGATGGAGTTCTATTTTCAGGCTAGTAGCGTCCCCCCACCACTGATTTTACTATCCTGGCTTGTTTACTAGCTTCATGTGACCGGCAAAGCTAGTTTGTAGTTGGCTAGTAAACAGGAACCACGCGTTTGGTTTGTTTTTTGGCTTTACCAGACTCAACAGAATGTCAAAAAAATCAGGCGTCATTCGCAAAATACTCCGAATAGTGTTTTTTTTTCGTATGCAGTTCATTTTGGACGAGTGATCACCTCAGCACTCCATTAAGTACTAGCTTAAAAAAACTAGCCTCATGTAAACAGAACTAGCATGCTCCAAGCTAGGTCAGCAAGCCAGGACAATTTGGTAAAAAGCTAGCTAGCTATCCTAGCTTGAAAAACTAGCCTCGTGTAGCCCGGGCATTAAGGCACGTAAAGCTGTGTGTCCCGGCTGTTTCCTATAAGATATGTAGGAGGCAGTCGTTAGGTCATGTTGCAGGCCCTGTAGTAATCTCGGCGACCTGAAACTGCAACATATATAGTATATAGGTTGGCAACACAACCTATAAATTGTGATTTGACGCTGACAGTGTAAGTAGGGTAACCTGTTCTGTTGATCATGAACTGCTCTAACTTTTTATATTATATTTTTATCAAAACAATTAACCAAATTTCTTACCATAATAATTATAACAACAAAAACACGGTCGTAACAAAAAGAAACCTCCAAAGTAACGTTACCAATCTCGAAAACTTTTTCCAATGAATCGTCGTAAAAATATTACTTTCAATTCTCACTTTTATTTCGCTTGAGATATAAAAATTCGGAGTCAATAGTACATCGCTAACTTTTCATTGGGTTTCTTTCTGTTCCGAACGAGAGTTGGGAAGCCATGTTTTTCTTGGCTCTTCTTTGTACCTACTTGAGAGGCTTTGCGTAGGTGCTGTTAAATGAAGATGACTTTTTTTTATACAACGAAGTAAGAAGACGAGCAAGACACTCTCCTGATGGTAAGAGATAACGCTGCCCATAATTAGTAAAGTACTACCCAGTATTTTACAAAGATAAAATTTTGGGTGCACTGCGCCAAGAGAGAGTCATAAGATGTTAAGACTCTTCAGCCCAGTAATTTCACTAGCTACAGTGTCCTCCTACCAAAGCACAGCAATGTTTGCACATCACTGCTCAGGCGGTACAATAACTGGCACTGTGGAGGTACCCACCTAGTCAACCTCCTGCAAAGGAAGTCTACTCCCGGTTACACTTAGTTTTAAAACGCCTAATCTTTGCGTCTGACTCCCTCAATCGCATGATTTGACGAATAGTAAAATATGAATTCGTTTTTGATTGATAAATAACACTTAACTAAAACACAAAACGATACTTAAAACAAGGTGTAACAATTGGTGGTCGTATTGTTAATAGCGATCTTTTCCAGACAACCGAGCGAGAGGAGAATGTTTTTTTTCAAGTGGGTTCGCCATGCGGTGTGATAAAATTATTGAGGTACTAGCTGCACCCAGCGGTTTTACTTGCTGTACTTTAGCCCAGTGTTATTCCAGGGTTTAGGCTATCTCTACACCAAATTTCAGCTCAATCAATCCAGCCGTTTAGGCGTGAAAGAGTAACAAACATACATCCTTAAATCCATACATTCTTACAAACTTTCACGTTCATAAAATTAGTAAGATAAGAAAGTAGTTTGCGAAGACAAAGAACTACCTGAAATCTATATAAACGATTTATATGAATCATAACTACTAAATTGTGTACATAAATTATAAATTCCACAGGTAATCCAATTTGAAGTTTCTAATGAACCCGACTAAATTCATTGCCTAGTTATCAACGTACGAGTAGTTAAGAAACACCATAAAGCGACGCATGCATCCCATATGAAATATCTTTGACCTAATTTGGAGGTCAGTAACAACGTTATGGGGCAATTTAAGGAGTCATTTGGAGTAATTTTAATGCGATGCATGGTGGTTTAAACGATTACTTTAACAAAAATAAAGAAAGAATAGCTGTCTTTAAAATAAGACATACACAGAGAAACATTGACAAGTGATATATAATAAAAAGATAGAGAAAAACATAATACTAGGGTAACTTTATAGTCAGAGTTAAATCACGATCACAATCATATTATGTATGTAGGTTGTGTTGCCCACGCAACCTATATGTTGCAGTAAAAATCATTAAAAAATATAACAGAATAATTGGGGTTTAGACTCCAACAGAACAGGTTACCCTACTTATATGTCAGAGTCAAATCACAATTACGTGTTGTGTGGCCAACCTACAAGTAGTTTCAGGTCGTCTCGAGATTCCTACAAGGCCTTTTTTTTTTTTTTTTTTTTTTGACCCAGGAAATATGCGTTACGCATCATCACCCCACGCCGGGGGGCGCGGGGCGGTATGTGGGACTCCCCCGCCAAAGATGGGAGCGGCGGGGATACCCACTAAAAAACCTGGGGGTGTTCCTGCGGGACGCCATAATGCCGGGGCAACGGGTACGCCGAAGCACTCATCCGCGGCCCCGACGGCGTTTGGTCCTCACTGACAGGAGGACCCCTCCGCGGTGGGGTGAAGAGGAGTTTCACCCCACCCTCTCAAGGGGCGCGCGGAAACACCGCGCGCGCCACCTCGTGGGTCTGTTCTTGCGGCGACGAATACCCCCGTACTCGCCGCCTAGACCCAGGTTATGGGGGCTGGAGAAGGGCGTGGAAGATACGCCTCCGACGCCCCCTTCTCCGGGCACGCATCGGGAGGTCGGTGGTGACCTCCCGTTCGCGTTCCGCGATCTCCTTCTGCGAGATGACACTCTCGCAGAACGAAACCGCGGCCTGCCACGACTCCTCGCTCGCAACCATGGCTCTTACCATGGTTGCCAGCGAGAGTTCGCCCCCCATAACAGCGACGACGGTACGGCGCTCACTGACCCAAGCTGGGCACTCCTCCAGTGTATGCTGCGCCGTATCCACGTCGCTACCACAGTGGTGGCAAGCAGGGGTCGGTTCCCTGCCGGCTACGTGATGCAGGTACTTTCCGAAGCATCCGTGCCCGGAAAGCACCTGCACGAGCCGGAAGGTCAAGGACCCGTGCTCTCTGTCCGTCCACTGCTGGAGTAGTGGACGGACTGCCACCACTGTCCAGCTGCCTGCTCGAGGGTGGGCCAGACGCGTACTCCACCTCTCGAGCAGTGCCTCCTTGGCTTCCTCCTTCCACCTCTCTACCTCCCTGGGAGACGCGGTGAGCCCGCGGAGGCGAAGCGCGGCGCGCCACTCGTAGCGCGCCGCATACAGCTCCGCCTCCAGGTCCCAGGGGGGATTCCTACAAGGCCTGCAACATGACATAACGACTGCCTCCAACATATCTTATAAGATATAGCCGGGACCCACAGTTTAACATGCGTACACGATAGCTTCCAACCGAAAATTTGGTAATAATCTGATATTTAAACCAAGGGTCTCCGAATATATGCCGGTACATACATGGCTATGGGGCACGGAAGATACATAATTACTAGTAAGTTAGACAGTAAGTCAACACATTGGGATGTTGACAAGGTCAATATTTTTAAAATACAATTAGTCCGTAATTTTAATAATAAAATAAAAACCGGTCAAGTACGAGTTGGACCCGAGCACCGACAAACGTAGGGTTTGTACGGAACCCTAAGGAAAAGTGGGTATAATATTATATAGGTAATGTAGGTTTGATTCCCTTGCGAGTGCTTGCGAGTTTGAAAATATGCGGCTAAAATTGCTGTTTCTTTTGATTGCGTTGACATAGATGTTTGATTTTTTTACAGCTTAAAGGTATTATGAAACTGAGTATTTGATATGAATTTCAATTTAATACCTGTACGTGTTCTTGAGGAAAGGGGTAGTAGATACAAAATTATTAAAAATATTTATTTACATGATGTAACTAAAAATTTACAGTTTTCGCAATTTTTCCTGAAAAATAATCTTAGACCTTGCTGCGTACCAAATTTCAAGATTTTGAGTTAACGGCAAGTATCCTGTAGGTTTTGATTTACTTGGGAATGTCGAAAATATGCTAAAATTTGCGACATATTCGACTATATCTTTTGATTCCGTTGGCCTAGAAGTTTGAATTTTTCACAGCTCTAAGAGGCAGTGGACCACGGTAGCACGGCAGTGGCAGTGGTCAACGGTATTGTGTATAAAGGTGTAGCCAAATTTAAATACCTCGGCTGCACTGTAACGGATACAAATACCAGAGAAGACGAGATAGAAACCCGCATCCAAAACACCCTTCGGTGCAGCGCAGCGCTTCATAAACTTGTGGTGTCCAAGCTCCTAAGTAGAAGTACGAAGTTACGGATCTATAAGACCGTGATTCGACCAATTGGTATTGGTATTGGTATGCGGGCTGTTTTCCGCAATTAAGCCGCCTGGCCCATTTTGCGTGCGGGTGGGGTGTTGTGTCACTCGAGCCACCCAAGCTCCCCGACGAATCTCAGCACGCCTCGCGGGTTGCCGACGATCTCGGAGAGCGACCTCGGGGATCCGAGGTGTTGCGCCCTGTACTGAGCCACTCCTGTACATTCAAGAATGACATGAGCCGCTGTCTCTTCCTCCTCCAGGCATGCTCTGCAAAGAGGACTGTCAGTAATCCCTAGAGTAAAGAGATGCTTATTGAATGCGCCATGTCCTGTGATGACACTTGTCATCGTCCGTATTTGGGGTTTACTCATACGGAGGAGCGCTCGTGTAAGATTCGACCAATTCTCACGTATGGTTGCGAAGCTTGGACCTTAACACAAAAGGAAGAAGTCAAACTCGCAGTCACCGAGAGAAAGATATTGCGTAAGATTCTGGGACCAGTGAGAAGTGAGGATGGCAGTTGGAGGGCTAGAAAAAATCTCGAGATTGAAGTCCTAGGGGCTGAGCCAAATATCATCGGCGAAATTAAGGCCCACAGACTTCGCTGGCTCGGTCATGTAGAGAGGATGAGTGAGGATCGTGCGGTGAATCGTGCGTATCTCGGACGAGCGACAGGCAGGCGGCCGGTTGGACGTCCGCGATATCGCTGGAAGGATGAAGTGGAAAGGGATCTGGAAGCGCTCCAAGCTCAGTCAGAAGTAGCCCAGAATCGGGAAGAGTGGCGTGATCTTGTATCGGAGGCCAAGACTCAGTTTGGGTCGCTGCGCCGTAGTAAGTAAGTAAGTAAGAGGCAGTGGACCTTAGTATTTCCTATAAATTTCTGATTGTTACCTTCACGCGTTCCTGAGAAAAAGGGTCTTGACAGACAGACGGACGGACGGACAACAAAGTGATCCTATAGGGTTCCGTTTTTTCCTTTTGAGGTACGGAACCCTAAAAAAAACTATACGTATTTTTTTCTTGCAAATAAAATAAAAAAAATGGCTGAAATATACCGCTTATCAGATTCTGTATAGAAACGCGTGACGACACACCACTAAAAAAATGTGCTGGATTTAGTGGTGTGACGTCACGATCGAGCAACTTTAGTGCGTTGTATCTTCCATGTTTTTTATCAGATTTACAAATAAAAAAATACGTGTCCAATATTTTTAAATAATCTTCATTATGGACAAAAAAATCCCTAATAGGGATGTTGACTAAACATTTTTTTTAAAAGCTATACCACCACTAATGTCATATGGTGTGTCATGACCTTGCGTTGTGATGTGGTAGAATCATATTGGTTTTCATCCTTCCATTCCACTTTTTGAACTTCCATTTGAAATGGTAGAAAAAAAATTGAGAAAACCGAGTCTATTGGGATAGATTGACAATACATAATTTGTTCAAACGGGTTAGGCTCGTTTCGCACTAGTTTCGTTTCGCACCGTTTCGATTTTACCTACAAAAAGGTGCCGTTTCGCCCGGTTTTTTAAAAAACTTGCAATACAATGGAAGGTACAGTCGGAATGAAAAGTGTCTTAGAGGAATTAAAATATTTTACTTGTGTATTTTGCGATACTATATCTTTTTTTTGGTTTATTTGTATTTGGATATCTTTTGTATTGTTTTAGTTTTTAAGTTGTTCTTGAACATTTTATTGTGTAACAATAAAGGGTTATCTATCTATCTATTATATTTTTTGTTATTTTATGTCTTGAATTTACTTTTTTACATAGTGTCATGTAAAAAAGTAAATTCAAGAGACCAATATTTTGTAGTATAAAGACATACCTTGAAAATGGGATTGGAATGGAAAGTCTGTTTTGTAAAAAAAAATTTTTTATTAAGTCAATCAATTTTTATTTAAAGGAATCTACAATCTTAGGAAAGTAATTAACAAATATAAACATTAGAAAACTTAAAACATATGAGAAAATTTACATTAGGCCATAGCTATAATTTTTTAAAATAAAAATAGTAATATAACTAAATTATCTTTTTAAAATTATCAACAGTGTCACCATTGAACTACTTTTAATATACGCTTGCAAATAATTGGAGTTTTCGAGTGTGTATGTAAGTAACTTTTACACACCTAAACGGGTAGACCGATTGAGCTGAAATTTGACATAAAGATTCTTAGACCCTGAAATAACACATAGGCTACACGACGCTACATTACAGCGGCTAAAACAACGTAGCTAATTAAGATCATAATATAATCAAATATAAAATTACAGCCAAGTCAAATCAAATCCTTAATACTAGTCGTGCTAAGCCCTTTCATTTGAAATCCATATTGATGGGGTCGTCGAAAAAAAAAAAGCAATCCGTCATTTTGTAGCAGCGGCCATTTTGAACCGATTTCCACCAAACATGGATATTATTATTGGGGACCTCAAAAAGGACCTTAAGGAACATGGATAAGAACACTCTGGACTAACTCTACTTTCAAATAAAATCAAAATCCGTTCATCCGTTCTGGAGCTACGATGCCACACTACATACACATACACACACACACACACACACACACACACACACACCCACACACACCTACACACACCCACACACACCCATACACACCCACACACACCCACACACGCCCACACACGCCCACACACGCCCACACACATCCACACAGACCCACACACACCCACACACCCAAACTTATAACACCCCGTTGTTTTTGCGTCAGGGTTTAAAATACCTATAATAACTGTTGTGGACTGAATTAAAACTTCTTATTTCTTTCGGTGGAGGCTTCTTTATTGTCGGGGTACCAGCGGCGAAGTGCTTTGTCTCAGACAATCGTCCTACTTTTATACAAATTCGGGTGAAAGCGGGTCCTTCCTCCCACTGGTCAAAAATACGTTTGGGGGCGTGGCTTAATCGCCCTTAAAAATGGTTCTTTGAATATGAATTTTTACTATAGAATTAACATATTTTTAGGTCTTATTCTATTTTTGCTAATTATTATCTGTAATTCTAATTGCTTAAATATAGTTCGTGATTAGGGCCAACTAATGATTACATTTCTATCTGCCTGTCTCTAAAAACTAAGCTGTTATTCAATAAACTATTTACAACATTTTCGGATTTCCTTGGTTGCTTAGTACATTTATGGACGTATTTTCTATAAATTTACGTTGTAACAAAATTACCTTTAGCACTTAATCCTTTCATTCAGAATCATAATATCACTTAGTACTTTCCATGGAAGATAATAATAATCTGCCATTTAATTGGTTTTCACATAATATTATGTAAATTCATAAAAATAATTCAAAACTAATTTCAAAACATTTTATCATATGACATTGACGTTCATTGATGGTTGCCATTTGAAGTTGACATATGCAAAACATGGGGTCAAGTGTCACCAAAAAACCATAAAGAAATTATTGATTTTATCGGTTTTTTAACCCCCGACGCAAAAACGACGGGGTGTTATAAGTTTGACGTGTCTGTCTGTCTGTCTGTGTGTGTGTGTGTATGTGTCTGTCTGTGGCATCGTAGCTCCCAAACGGATGAACGGATTTTGATTTAGTTTTTTTTGTTTGAAAGTAGAGTTAGTCGAGAGTGTTCTTAGCCATGTTTGGTGGAAATCGGTTCAAGATGGCCGCCGCTACAAAATGGCGGATTACTTTTTTCTTCCACGACCCCCTCAATATGGGTATCAAATGAAAGGGCTTAACGAGTAGAATACAGCCCACTATATAAAATTTAAAATCCAAGATGGCCGCCATAAAAAAAATGGTGAATTACGTATTGCGTTGGGGGTTTTTTAAATTTTTAATTTAATTCACTTGTTATCATTTTTGATGATTCCATCGTGTGTAATGGAACTTATTTAAAAAGTTAACTATTTGGTGTGACCAGGTAATAAACTTTATGACATTTTAGTAGATGATTAGGAAAATGGAAGTAATTACTGTTTTGGTATATTTTCTAATTAGATTCAATTTCACGTTGATATTCGGAGGGAATTGTCCTCCAAAATAAACGGTGACTTCGTATCAGCTCTTCGAAGGTGGGGCCATTCGTTGTAGGTCAATTTCTCTCAGGGTGTCTTCGGGTTTCTGCTGTTTTGATATACAGAGTATTTTGATTGTTGGACTTAATAATATTTGGCTTTAGGAAACTCAGTTTTTCTCATATTTGGTGAATTCTAACATCTCGTTTTTTTATACTTTTGGTAGAATTTTTATTCGATGGTAATGCTGGTCACACTGACCGCGGCCATTCTTGGTTTTTCCTTTTTTGTGAGAGATTGGTGGGAAGGTCGCTTGAAAAAAATTGTGATAGCGGCGTGGGGGCAGGCCTTCGGGCCTTGCCTCGCGCCACACTTGCAGATAGTCGTGCCCGGGAGCCTCTCCTCCATTTGTATTGGACTTATTTCAAGTTTATACCGAAATATTTCATTGGCCTGGAAGTCGAGCAGCCGCGGTGTCGCGTCGTTCCACCTCCCATTTATGAAAATAACACCCACGCTGGAAACGTGGTAAGTGTACCTAGGGCCGCGTTCTTTTCTTTTTGTGGTTATAGTTATTTTAACACTGGAATTGTATTGTTCCAGGGTGTTTACCCTACGCTGGAAATATGTTTACCCTACGCTGGAAACGTGGTTTTTTTACCCTACGTGTGAAGCATTGTTTGCCCTACGCGTGAACGTGGTTATTTGCTCTACGCGTGGAACGGTGTTTGTACTACGCTGGCTTTTTTTTTACGGACCTGTTTAACTACAGCGTTCTTCTGGACGGTGTTTTTGCCCCGGTTTTATGGACGGTGCTTTTTGCCACCGGTTTATCCACAGTGTCTACCTACGCTGGTTTAGTAACGGCGTACAACTACAGTGTTTAACTATGGCGCTTTAGATGCCCTTCATATCGGCGGTGCCATAGGCCCCTTATTTGACTTAACTACGGAACTTATCGAGACACATATGTATACACGGTGTTGTAAGTCACCAGTGTTTGTAAACTGCCAGTTATACTATTATTTTTAGATAACCTATTGTGACGACCAGTGTTTCTGGTCTATTTTGTGGCTATGTTTATGTAACGTTGTAACTACTCTATTGATATTTAGTTTTTGTAAGGGCCGCTAGCCGCCCAAGATTTTAATAACTTTAACTCTTGTGATTACTAGAGATAATCGAACTTAGATTATAACCTAAAGGACTAAGAAGCTAATATTTGGCAGATAATATACATTTTATTAGAAAACTTTTGTTTGAATTCACGGAACACCTTTGTTGGCGGAGCGAGTGTCTGGCGCCCTTATTTATATAAATTCTTGACACTCTCTCTCCCCAAGCCTCGGTGACTCAACCCACGGAAACCCGACCCTCTCATGCTCTAACCTTTAAATAGGAGTCGGCCGGCACCTAACTACTCAGGCGTGAAAGCTGACAGACCACCACTGGTCCGAGGCGGACACGTCTGATGAGTTACAACGTTTTCCTTCATATTCTAAAGCTATAGGCTTCCTAATTAATAAACTCTAATAATCTAAACATCATTTAGCAAAATAAATTGATAGACTAAGCTACTATATCTGTTTTTATGTCTAGGCCTAAGCGAAAATGTACACGTTTCTCATAACTGCATGGTATTTCTGACCGCGTGGTTTTTACTTATGTCTAGGCCTAAGCGAAAATGTACACGTTTCTCGTAACCGTGGTATTTCTGGCTGTGTGGTATTTATTTATGTCTATATTCTATGAGCTATATACTTATTCTATCTTTACTTATATCTATAAATAATTACACTAGCCATGAAAATCTTTATTTATCTTAAACTTATCTAGCTAATTACTATTTTAATCTATTCTTAAAGAGCCGTCCTCGACAATAACAAAATATTTGTACTGTGTTTCTCTATTTCTGAACACCTAGAGTACGCTCTATACTAAAATCTGTAGTATTAATAATATGTAAAGTTGAAATAAATAAAGATATAATTGATGTAAATAGTAAAATCACTGCCTTAATACAAAATTAAAAATAAGAGCTTTTAAACTTTTGTGTTCGCCAGTACAAAAATATTTTTCGTGCGAAACGGCACCTTTTTGTAGGTAAAATCGAAACGGTGCGAAACGAAACTAGTGCGAAGCGAGCCTAACCCGTTCAAACCAAGTGGAGACCACGCTTAGGTAAACGTAGTGTAGGACGCCCTGCGACCAGGTGGAGTGACGACCTGAAGAAGATGGGTGGCAGAGACTGGATGAGAAGAGCTGAGGACCGGGCTCACTGGCGTGTATTAGGAGAGGCCTATGTCTACCAGTGGACGAGTACGAGCTGATGATGAATTTGTTCAAACAGCTGTATACTTGTACTTTTTGTTCTGTTTTTTACTGTCAATAAATTGCTATTTTATCATTTATCGAACATTAAACTATATTTATCAATCAATATGACCAACCATTCATATATTTTTAATTACATGAAAAGCTGAATTCTATTTATTTTTCTTTGTTCAAAAAAAACATAATATTATTATAAATTTGATGAATTCCATAAATCGTTCAATACTTTACAATCAGAATAACATAAAAAATAAATTCGTGCTCCAAATAAAATATTAATAAATTTGCTTTCAATATTCACGTGGAAAGCCGTGTAAATATTAAAAACTGATATTTTAACAGTGCGTTTGCATTGAAAAAAGGCTTTTTCCGTGAATATGGTTCACGTACGGTAAAATAAAGGCTAAAGTTGTGAACAAATGTGTGCCGCCCTTAAACGTAAGTTATTTTCGAGTTTGTGAACTAAACGAGTTTAGGGATGGGATATTAATTGGCAGTCTTGTTTTTATGACCACTTACTGATAGGCTTTATAATTTTAATATATAAAAGGAAAGAGTGACTGATTGACTGACTGACTGATCCATCAACGCACAGCTTAAACCGCTAAACGGATCGCGTTGAAATTTGGAATACAGATAGGTTTTAAGACCTAGACGTGCGCTAAGAAAGGATTTTGCTACGCGGGCAAACCTGCGACCATGAGCTAGTATATTAATGAGTATAAAATAAAATAAATTTCACAAAATAATGTTTTAAAATCTAAGAATCGTACAAAACGCCAGAAACGATGAAGACGCCAGTAAAACCAAGACGGGTGTGATAAATCCCTATCTACCGGGAGTAGACTTCCTTTGCAGGAGGTCGTCTAGGTGGGTACCCCAACAGTGCCGGGTATTCTACCGCCTGAGCAGTGATGTGCAAACATTGCTATGCTTCAGTAAGAGGGCACTGTAGAAATTACTGGGCTGAAGAGTCTTAACATCTTATGACTCTCAAGTAAGAAGCGTTGGGGCAGAGTGCATCCAGAATTTTACCTTTGTAAAATACTGGGTAGGACTGTACTAATCATGGACAGCGTTATCTCTAACCACCAGGAGAGCGTCTTGTTCGTTTTCTTACTTTGTTGTTTAAATAAAAAGTGAACGAGGGTGAGCTAAAGCTTGACCTTGACTGAAAACACATTGACAATGACCGATACATCAGCAATAACACTGGTGTTGCAGAGTTAGGTTAGTCTTCTTGAAACATGAAAAACATTACCGCGAATGGTTAAATTTTTTTTTATATAGATAGTGAGTGCTTGATATATTGTATTGTTTTGTTTAAGAATTTGGCATTTCACGCAAGGATTCGAAATGGGGCTAGCCCATAACGAAATAATACGTCGTATACAATGGATAAAATACACATTGGATAAAGAAGGAAAGGGATTAAATTATTTCCCCCAACACTAAAAACATCATCAAGATTACAAAATAAAACAAGACCAAGACTGTAATGACACAGTTCCACCCCATCACTAGCAAAACTATCAGTTGCAGATGTGTGGGGTTTATCAAAGTTTACTAATTAACAAAGTTTCGGCTAAATATCGAGGGATAAGGCTGAGGACTGGGAGAATTTGCGATGAAACGTGATGAGAGCCTTTGGAATAGCATGTACTGGGACTAAACGTTGAGTATAAAAACATATGGGACCATATAAAAAGCCTAGATTTAAAAAGCTTTGCAGGATATCGACTAGGTGGGTACCCCAACAGTTCCAGTTATTATACCGCCTGAGCAGTGATGAGCAAACATTACTGTACTTCGATAGGAAAGCACTGTAGCTAGTGAAATTACTGGGCTGAAGAGTTTTAGCATCTTATGGGTCTTGAGTAAGAAGCGTCGGTGCAGTGATGCTAGAATTTTACAGCGTTGCGAAATCATGAATGACACAATACTGATTATAATTAGGGTTAGTGTAATGGTAAGAGAAAATTACCATCCGGAGAGTGTCTTGCTTGTCCTCTTTCTTTTTTACATGAAAAATAAGGTTCTTACTGAACAAATTATATATGTTCATACTTCATCGTCACTTGTTCAATCAGTTGAGATTTCCGGTAAAACGCCTGTTTATACAGCTGTATATACAGCCATAAAAATACACTTCCTTCTAATCCTACTTTCCACTAATATCATAAATTCGGAACCATAAATGTGATGTGTGTGTGTAGTTTTGTGTTAGTTACTTCTTTTAAACAGCCAAATCGATTAAGCTGAAATTTGGTATATTGTTATAAGGTTTAGATCCTGGATTGACACTAAGGCTTTTCACTTATCAGTAGTAAAACTACTATATAGTAATAACACAAACGAAAAAGTTTGGATGTGTCTGTTTGAGCGGAAATAAGGTATGTACATAATATGTAAGTATATACGACATCATAATATTATGTAGCTTAGACCCTACACAATCTAGCATGACAAATATCATCATCCTATGTTCGTCCACCGCTGGACATTGGCCGCCCCCCCCCCCCCCCTCCCCCATGGCACGCCACTCACCGTGGGTCCTCCGTCTTTCTCCTCCAACCGCTCCCAGCGACCCTCCGGATATCATCGCCCCATCTCGCCGAAGGACAAACCGAGCTACACGACAAACCGACGACAAATCTGGAAGTTTTTTTGAGTTTTGTCGACTCATATGGTGTTTAAATCAATAGTATTCTTCGCTCAATCGGTTTCCTAAGGTAAACAATCATGTTTACATCAGCTTTCACGAGTTTTTCTCAGAAATACAATACAACAATATTTATATTACTTTTTCCTGTTTCCAGCTATATTTGTTGGTTAATTTTGTAATTTTCTTGAGATAAGATATGGCTTTCCGGCTTCGCGTGCGGGTTATATCTTTCTTTTGAATATTTTCAATTATGGATATTTGAGATGATAATGGAATATTCTTATTGTCAACTTCTGTTGCTTTTCTGATAAGACATATAATAAGGGAAACAAGCTTCTTGCCGTGAGATCATTTTACAAGCTTTTATTTGCGTTTACTTGCATGTAATGTATTTTTTTTGTAGCCAATACCAAAAAATTACATTTTGGGTACGTTGCCATCTGATAGTGGTTTGGAGTACATGAATTTTCTGTAGATTTGGCAAATGATCACAAATCCACATTAACTCATGATTCTACCCCTGACTCATCTATCAACGCATAGCCTCAGCAGCTGAATTTATTGAGTCGAAATTTTAAACACAGATAGGTTTTATAGCGTGGACATCCGCTGAGAAAGAATCCACGCAGGGCAAAACCGCGAGCATAAGCTAGTAATATATATATGTAATGTGTCAACACATTTTCTAATATGAACTTTAATAATAGCCATATAAATAAAGAAATAATCGTGAACTGTCCTAGAACCACAATAATAGAGGTTGTGACGGTGTTTGTTCAACACATATTCTCTGCGGTGCGCGTGCATCGATGACTTTTGTTAATATCGTACGAATTAGAGTTGATGAGGTCGATAATGTTATCGATATTGACTATATTTATTTATATTATTAAGAACAGCTCTAAGTAGATTTCAAATCAGCTTCTCTGGAACAGGTCTCAGATTGGGGCTCGCTGAATCTGGTCCAGTTCAACGCAACCAAGACACAAGTTTGCGCGTTTACCGCTAAGAAAGTCCCTTTTGTTGTCTCGCTTTCAGGACACTCCTCTCAGGGTCTCGGATAGCATAAAAATTTTGGGTGTCGACATTTCTGCTAATGTTCAGTTCCGTGGTCACATTGCAGGTAAGACCAAGCTCGCTTCCAAAAAACTTGGAGTGCTCAATAAGGCGAAGCGGTACTTTACGTCGAGACAGAGACTGCTTCTTTATCTAGCACAAGTCAGACCTCACGTAGAGTACTGCTCTCATCTCTGGAATGGAGCACCCAAGTATCAGCTTGACCCTCTTGATGCATTACAGCGTAGAGCTGTCAGAATTGTTGACGACCTCAAGCTAACCGAACACCTAGAACCACTCAGTTTTCGTAGGGACGTAGGATCCCTTTGTATCTTCTACCGTTTATACAATGGGGAGTGTTCTGAAGAGTTATTCGACCTGATTCCGGCCTCGCGCTTTTATCACCGCACGAGCCGTCACCGCTCGAAAGCCCATCCACACATTATTGATGCTTGGCATTCTCGCACTGTGCGATTCACTCGCTCCTTCTTGCCGTACACCTGCAAATTGTGGAATGAGCTCCCGCCCGCGGTATTTCCGATGAGCTATAACATGGGACTCTTCAAAAGGCAAGTGAATAGAGTCTTGAAAGGTAGGCAACGTACCAGCGGTACCCCTGGTATTGCAGGTATCCATAGGCGACGGTAGCCACTCACCATCAGATGGGCCGTCTGCTTGTTTGTCACCTATTACATAAAAAAAAAAAAAGATTTCAAATTTAAAAAAGAAAAGATAAGAAAAAAAGTAAATAGAATATAGAAAAGTAATCAAAGATTCAAAGTCGGTTAATTCGGTAAACATATGTGTTACATTAATTATTTTCAGTTCGGCGCAATCAACAACCATTGGGTTTTTCTTTATGCATTAATAGCTGACCAATAATAATTGAGATTTGGTTTGTAGTGTCATAGCTTAGGCAATATAATATTAGCGAGTAAAATCACCGGGGGTAGAAAAATCTTACAAATTAAAAAATCCGAATTAAACTTATATTTTCCTCTATTTAAACCAAACATAATATAATAATAAACGTGAACCGTCCTAGAACCACAATAATAGAGGTTGTGACGGTGTTTGTTCAACACATATTCTCTGCGGTGCGCGTGCATCGATGACTTTTTATTAATATCGTCGAGTGATATACGAACTAGAGATGAGATGAGCTCGATAATAATTATCGATAATTAAAAATATGGTAATTATCGATATATCGATGACAACCTCTGTGGCACGGTGGACTAATACCCGCTTGCAACGCAGAAGGTTGCGGGTTCGATTCCCACATGGGACAAATGTTTGTGTGATCCACACATATTTGTTTCTCGTTCAATATCTATTATAAGTATGTATTTACAAAAGAAAAGTATACAAGTATTTTATCCGTTATTCTAACTACCATAATACAATCATTAAGTTGCTAAGCTTGGGGTTAGGTGGCGCTGTGTGAAATGTCCTAAAATATTTATTTATTTATCTAAAGAAATATTGATGATTATCGAGAAAATCAGACTTTCCGCTCGCTATACTGGAAGGAGGCTGTGACCGTGGCTAACTATCACGCACTGGAAATCATTTCGCCAAGATCATTACGATTGTGTTCCGGCACGATGTTCAGTGAAGCTAGGAAGGATTTTATCTCGTCTCCATTGCGCGAATAAGCTTTCAAACGGTACCGGCTAGTACTCTCAAGCAATAACGGTAAAATTGGAACACAATTTTAATTATATCGTACAGTTCTTAGGAATACCTGTTAAAACATATCAAAACTAAATAAAATAAAATTGTGTGTAATATTATTGTGCTTTAGTTTTAAGTTTTTTTTGTGTTTCAATAAAGTGTTACCTGTAAATATTTTAACGAGAGTTAACATATCGAATATCGATAAACAGTAAGCGTGCCCCATCTCTAATAGAACTCTGGGCGCAATGTCATTTGTTTGAGAGCATCTTCCGCGCCACTGATTTAAGAATAAGCAGGAAATATGTTATAACGAGATTACTCCATATACGTACACATTACACCTTTTTGTTTACTATGTGATACTTTTTTTTTATGAAAATGAGACAAGATGAGCAAATAAGCGACCTGAAACTGCAACATATAGGTTGGCCACACAACCTATAAATGGTGATTTGACTCTGACCGTGTAAGTAGGGTAGCCTGTTCCGTTAGATATTATAAACACCAATCGGAAAGTATTCTTTACTGCTGTAGTATTGATAGTTTGTTTATTGTTTATCTAAATAATGACATTTGCCACAAAAAAACACCAATAATAATTATTAATTATAAACATCATGATCGCCTGTATCGGAGACAGTGCCACCCAGTGTTTAAGACACTACACTGTAGCGTCCGTGGCCGAATGGTCGTACGTCCGGCTTGTAATCCGAGGGCCTTGGCATGAAATGTCAGTGTAGCAAAAAATAATCGCCAGGACGCTATCGTGTTTTGAAATCCACGTAATACTCTGGATCCCGGCTGTTTCCTGTAAGATATGTAGGAAACAGTCGTTAGGTCATGTTGCAGGCCTTGTGGTGTACCTAGTCTTGGCGACTTTTTTTATTACACCGCGCTGTCATCCTGAGATATTAGGCATTAAGGCTCATCTTTATCATCTATTTTCAAAAAAACTCTTATTCAAATAAAACACCTCATTAAAAGATCAAAACCAAAAGGCAATGAGTATAAAATAAAATAGACTAGACGTAGCTAAGTGAAAGGAGTGATTAAGATTGATTGCCCTCATCAATAACTCGGCGTCGAACAGTTAACAGCTAGGCTTCAATATAGGCAGTTTAACGGAAACAGCTTGGGAAAAGATGTGATATTTAAATGAATATCCAAGTAGAAGTAGAAGTAGAGAAAAAAACTTTTTAAAAACAATCATTAAGTTAATTTTATTAATCAGCACTTATTGCGTACATATTTTAGTGTTAGTTTTACAAAAACATAATATTAATAAAGCTTTTGTTAATTATTAATAAAAAAAACCTATGAAAGGTCGTCTAGACAAATCAATCGAGCCCTCACTCGATGGGGTTAAATTACTGAGTTTCTACATCCATCTTCCAACTCCATCATCAGATTAACTCCGTGTCATCATCATCATCTCAGCCATTGGACGTCCACTGCTGAACATAGGCCTCCCCTTTGGACTTCCATATGTACCGGTTGGAAGCGACCTGCATCCAGCGTCTTCCGGCGACCTTAATAAGGTCGTCTGTCCACCTCGTGGGTGGACGTCCAACGCTTCGTTTGCTAGTCCGTGGTCTCCACTCGAGCACTTTTCGACCCCATCGGCCATCCACTCTGCGCGCTATGTGGCCTGCCCATTGCCATTTCAGCTTGCTAATCCGCCGGGTTATGTCGGTGACATTAGTTCGTCTACGAATTTCTTCATTTCTGATTCGATCTCGTAGAGAAACTCCGAGCATAGCCGTGTCATAATTATTTTGTATTGTCATCCAGTTTACAATACGCATGTATTTCAGCGCAATCGGTTACTAGGAAGTAGATCAAATTTAACTTGCAAGATTTTAAGACCATAAAAACATTTCGAAAAGTCAAAAAATTCAAATCTAAACCAACATTTTCCCCTATTTAAATAAATACCATAGTAAAATAGACCCACAATATGCGTATGAATATTAATACTGACTTTACATCAAAAAACTATGTCATTTTAGCGAAATACGTAAAATATATGTAACATTATACAAAAACTAATATAACCTGAACCATATTTCCTCGAGAATATTTCTTTGACACGGTTCAAGAAATGTTGGACAATATCATAAGGGATGAAACAGCGGGGTAGGTTATAAAATTTCGGTTCATTTTAACTAAAGATCTTTTTGATGGAAATTTTATGGTATACTCCAAACTTTAAATATGCAATGAAGGTATACAATACTGCAATTCCTGTTTTTTACAAAATATGAAAGCAAGGAACAAAATAAAAGACTTTGTTGCGTAGCTTTAAAAAAGTTGCTCCTATTTTATGCAAGTGGATGAAAAAAAATATTTAAGCCCTACGTTTTAATTTATTTATTTATTTATTTATTCAAAATAACAACAAGTACACGTCTAAAGTTATTACATAAGAATCAGACAGTCTTAAACTTAAACAGTTATAGATTCATTAGAGTTACTTAAATTAAGGCACATGTTAGGTAGGTATCTACAACTGAGATTTCTATGAAAACACTTAATGATAAGAAAAAACAACAGAAAAAAAATAATAGGAGATACACTATAAATCAAAAATATAAGTAGGTATATGATACGATATTATTACAGTTGTTAGATATTATGATAAAAGGAAATAATTATGGCGTCTATTAGTGTAAACAATACTACAATTTAGATTTATACACATATTATCTATGAATACATATTATTACTGAATTGAATGGAATATTGTGTGTTGTGAATTGTTTCTTATATAATTTCCTATTTATTTAATATGAGTCTAGAGAATTTTAATTATGTTTTATCTTTAATAATTTTTTATTTGTACTAATGTTATTTTATAAGTATGTACTTTCAGTTTGACATCAAATATCATACTAGGATAAACCTGTGCTATGATATATTCAATGCTTCCCTTCCAATACTTAGCTTATATATTCGCTGAGTAATATGTATTTATAATGGTGTCCAAACAATAACTTAAATAGAATGTTTATAGTAAATACTTATATAGATAGGTAATATGTAGATTTAAAATTGCGATAAGTACATAATAATATATAATTTAGATTGAATAAATATAATAATATGTAGTATCTATGTACCTATGTACTAGGAACCTTGTTACGACGTAATTGTGTCTGAGCTATAATCTCGTAGCAAAATATAAAATAAGGAATACGATTTAACTTAATTAATGTTACTTATCATACTTAAAAATAAGAGAGAAAAAAAAAACAGAAAAAAAAATGCAGGGTGGTTCATACATAATTGCTTACGTTATATAACATAAGTACCTTAGTATCTCATATCGCATCGTGATTAATAAGTAATAAGTAAGTAATAATATTATAATGAATGTGCGTGGCAACCCAGTAAGTTGCTATTTGCCTGACAGGTAGGTATATAATTAAACTTTAAAATTTACTTAAATATAAAGTTGACATAATTAAAATAGGACTTTTTATGAAATTGCGGAAATTCATAAAAAAGTCTCTTCTAGATTTAGTCTGCTAACATGTACGGCCGCATAGTCTTTTTTAACCCAAAAAGGAAGAATGCTTTACGCATCGTCACCCGTTATGTGGGACTCCTCCACCAAAGATGGGCGCAGCGGGGATACCCACTAAAAACCTGGGATGTTCCTGCGGGACGCCATTATGCCGTGGCAGCGGGTACGAAACACTCCTCCGCGGCAACTACCTTAAACCCTTTTTTTTCTATCCCAGGAAAAATGCGTTACGCATCATCACCCCACGCCGGGGGGCGCGGGGCGGTATGTGGGACTCCCTAAAATAACACGAAGGTTACCTTTCAAACCGCTGAGCATTAGTAAGACTAGCACCGCTGAGTTAGTCTTACTAATATAATAAACGTAAAAGTTTGTCAGAATGGATGTCAGGATGTCTGGATGTGTGTCTTTCACGCTTAAACGGGTGGGCCGATTGAGCTGACATTTGGTATAGAGATATCTTAGACCCTGAAATAACATAGGCTACAGTACAGCGGGTAACACCGCTGGGCGCAGCTAGTATTACATAACAAGTGAATTAAATTAAAAAACCCCAACGCAATACGTAATTCGCCATTTTGTAGCGGTAGCCATCATGGATTTTAGTTTTTTTATAGTGCGTTGTATTCTACTAGTCTAGCCCTTTCATTTGATACCCATATTGAGAATGTTGTGGAAGAAAAAAGTAATCCGCCATTTTGTAGCGGCGGCCATCTTGGACCGATTTCCAATAAACATAGCTAAGAACACTCTCGACTAACTCTTCTTTGAAATAAAAAAAAACTAAATCAAAATCCGTTCATCCGTTCGGGAGCCACGATGCCACAGACAAACACACACACACACACAGACAGACAGACAGACAGACACGTCAATCTTATAACACCCCGTCGTTTTTGCGTCGGGGGTTAAAAAGATGTCGAAACAGAAGAATTATATTATTCAAAATTTATACACAAATGGGAACAGTTGAATTATTTATAAAAGCACTTTGTATTGGAAATTGAATACTCTGTGTTAATAGTCCTTTTCCTTTCTTAAAATAATGTTTCGTTTCGTATTGATCTTTATCAATTTGAGAATTTAAGACAAATGTAAATATAAATGTTTTAACACTTTAGGTAGGCGTTTTTTTTGCTTTCAATCAATGTTTTCAAAAATATAAGGGATAGGTATGAACTCAAATCTTGATATTATATAAAACTAGCTTACCCGCTGCTCGATAGCCTATGTGTTATTCCAGGGTCTGAGCTATATCTATACCAAATTTCAGCTCAATCAGTCCACCCGTTTAGGCGTGAATGAGTAACAAACATCCTGACGTCCAAACATTTTTTTTAATTTTTTTTTTATACGAGATAGGCCTACGTTTGACCACATCCCACCTGATGGAAAGTGAAAATGCGGTCGACGATGGATCACGTAAGATGATTAGAAAGGTACCTATTCACTCGTGCCTTGAAGATACCCAAGTTGTACCGCTCGGGAAACACAGAAGACGGCAAAGTGTTCCAAATGCGACCAGTTCTCATTAGAAACGACGAAGCAAAACGCTTGGTGCGGGCTGTTGGTAGCGCCAGTGATTGAGCTTAAATGTTGTACAGAGATAGCTTAGACCTTAGAATAGCATATAGGTTACTGTACAGCGGGTAAAACCGCTGAGCGCAGGTAGTAATGAAAAGAATAAAAATGTCTGACGCCTCCCTCAAAAATCAAGTACCTAGAAATTCCTTCCACACTACACTTTCCATAATCCGCTCCTCTAGGACGGAATATTAAAGATCTCTCCTTTCACTCGACGTATCAAAGTAAACAAACATCTCCAGAAATGTAGAGTTAAAAAAGTTTAAGTGCGGATTTTGCTCGACTTAAGTTGTACTTAACACGCACTTAAGGGCCCGCTTTGCTGGGCGATACTCTTAGGCTAAGGTATGGTTAGGGGTGGCACGCTTTAAAATTTTATTTGTAGATTTTTTTAATATAGTATTTTATGCAAAGTAGTAAAAAGGCATGCAAAGACACTATCCTGTAGTTGGTAAGAGATGATGCTGCCCATAATCAGAACAGTTCCACACAGAATTTCACAATGATGTAAAAATTCTAGGCGCATAGCACCAGCGCTTCTCACTCACGATCCAAAAGTGCCAAAACATGTCAAAAATACAAAAGCAATTAGCTGCTTAAATCTAGTTTTTGTATAATAATAAAATATAGATATAATACTAATAATTCAACGAGGAAATGATGCCAACGTTTGGACAGTGGTTTGGATCACTTGAATTTTCTCTAGATTGGCAAGTACGAGTAGAATGGATAGTGGAGATAGTGTTCACAATCTTTATTCCTTTATTCCAAGGTTGTCTCGCTTTGAGCAATAAGACTGCCGATTGTTACACTAAAGTTTTTTTTTTTTTTTTTTTATGTGATGAAGTAGAAGACGAGCAAGACGCTCTCCTGATGTTAAGAGATAACGGCTGCCCATAATTAGTACAGTGTAACCTAGGATTTCACAATGATGTGAAATTCTAGGAGCACTGCACCAACGCTTCTTACTCAAGAGTCATAAGATGTTAAGACTCTTTAGCCCAGTAATTTCGCTAGCTACAGTGCCCTCCTACCGAAGCACAGTAATGTTTGCACATCACTGCTCAGGCGGTAGAATAACTGGCACTGTTGGGGTACCCACCTAGTCGACCTCCTGCAAAGGAAGTCTACCCCCGGTAAAATTGAAATTGTGTTAGTTTTAGATTTTTTTCTGTGTACTCGTATTTGTGATGTTTCAAAAATGAGTCATCTACAGTAATGAGTAACCACTGTTTTAGATAATTATGTTGTCCTTCAACAGGAGTTCATGTATGCAGTAGTGACGTTAAATTCAGTTCAATTTATGTAATAAAAACTCTCATTCACTCTATAGAACTTATGCCAACCCTAGGTACAAAGGATTCCCCAAGAAATCTTGACTTAATGTAGGACAAGATTTTTCTGCCCTACGCAGACGAGAAAGCTCAACGTTTTAAAATTTAATAAGGGAAATAGTAGTCTGGCGAATCACCATCTCGTCTTGGTTTTTAATTATTTTTTCTAATAAGGAAACGGAATAAGCGACCCGCGGAAAGAATTTGAGGAAAAAAGCGGCAAAGATTAAAAAGTTGCCTTTAATTTGATTTGTTTATTGCCATCGGATTTTATTTGAATTAATTCCATTTGAAAATGTTGCGATTTCGATTTTGCGGTTTGCGTTCTTTCGATTTGATTATTCAACGTACTCTGCCCCTCTAGTAGAGACGTTACATTGTACTTTTGTTAATGTATGGGATGACAGTTTGCCTTGACAGCAAGACAAGTCTACGCATTGTGCATGCTAGAGGGGTTAAGGGTTTCAATGTTTAGTTTAGAATTTTTGGTTATTTTACATTTTGCGGCTAAAGCCAGATGTGCAGCTACTCATAGGTTTAGCCGGCTAAACCTACGTGTACTCGAAAACTGTTGGCCGCATTTCGTGCTTTAGCTGTGACACCTACTTTTAACGTCTACTTTCAATAACAACCGTGACACCAAGCCGTCATTATGACAGTGTTCTAGAACGATTCGATGCGATGTTCAGTGAAGCAAAATAGCGAAAAAAAAACCCCGTCTAAGTTATAATATTATAAAAAATCATATTATCTTACTAATCACACAAACATTATTTATATAGGTATATGCGAAAGTTTGTGAGTAATGTTTGTTACTTCTTCACACCTAAACGGGTGGACCGATTGAGCTGAAATTTGGTAAAGAAATAGCCCTGGAATAACATGTAGGCTACAGTACAGTATAGCGGGTAAAACCGCTAGGCGCAGTTGATTTAAAATAAATCTTTTAAGCAAAAAAAACCGAAAGTAAAAATATCTTGTATACCCAATACCAAGCCTTCCACAAATAATTACATTAACTAATTAATTTATCAAATTAATAATTATCGAAATTTAATAAGTTTTATTTAATTTCAGATTCCAAAATGGAAGTCGGAGCATGGATGGTAATAGCTACCATAGCGCTGAATATCGGTAAGCTTTACAATTATTACTTCATTTATAAACTAAGCTCATTAATTTAATCATTAATTACAGTTATTTATATTAATTAAATAACTAGAGAGACGGTACGGCGCCATCGCTACATGGTTAATATTCCACGAAATTCCGCACGAAGCGATTTGCTTCGTTATCCGGACGGCTAAGGTTTGGAACTCCCTACCTGCTTCAGTGTTTCCTGAAAATTACAACTTGAGTGTCTTCAAGTCGAGGGTCAATAGGTATATATGCTAGACCTGTGTGTTATAACTTCGACCACGTCTTACCAACAGGTGAGACTGTGGTCAAACACAGTCCTATCCTATCTAAAAAAAAAAAAAAAAATTAGTGGAAAAATAACGAGCACTCGGTAGCGCCTAACAGAAAATTATGAATGTTTCTCTACTATATTATGCATAATATTATAAACCTTCCTCTAGAACCACTACTATCCATTAAAATTCGTTGCGTTGTTTTAACCCTTAACCACTGACGTGTAATTTTGTTACACTAACACTGACGTACGTATGTCATACGTACTCAACATTTAAGACCTTCCCATGTGTCAAATAAGCGTTGTTTTGATGATAAGCACAATTTTTTTCATTAGACACATTCAAATGAAATTGGAATATTACAAAAAAACAGTAATAATAATCACAGATTTTTTAAAATTAATCAATAACTATACAGGGAATCAAAATTACTTTGACATTTTTCAAAAATTAATATAATAAAAATCTGTACCAATAGGTACTTCTTTTATTGGTTTTATTAATTACTAGAGACGGTTTTAAATAGAAAAAAATTACACACTTGCCATAAATCATAACATGAAGCACTTTTTCAAAAACCCTGTATTTACTTATTTTCATACGCCGGTAAATTTTCAGATTTCTTAAGCCAAGATTCTGTAATTTCTTTGTCAGTGGCAGTATTCACTTGAACACACTATATTTTAAATGTAAACAGCATAAAACGCGAATTTAGTCGCTTACGGTTTATTTTATTAGTCGACAAATATAATTAAATATATGCAAAAAAGTTACACTAACACTGACGTACGTACCACATACGTCGGGTAGTCAAATTCACCTAAATAGGAAAACGGTAGATGGCCGCTATCCATCCCCGGATACTCGTCCCAGGTAACTAGGAAACTACTAAAAAGGACGCTCAGAAATTCCTGCAGAAACAGTAGTTTTGAACAGAAAACCATTTGGGTGACGTACCACGTACGTACGTCAGTGATTAAGGGTTAAAGATATAAGCATAAATGGGGAAAGTCAGATGCGGGAATTAACTTTATTTTATACCTAAATTGATATTTATTTAATATGTTCAGTTTGGACTTGGGGGAGGCCTTTGCCCAGCAGTGGGATAGTATAGGCTAGATATAATAATAATAATAATATGTTCAGTTTAAGATTTCCTATAATATTATGTTGTTTCCTTGTAAAATCTGCGATGTTTGTACATGAATAAACTTTTTTCATTTCATTTCATTTCAAAGAGCATATTATATTATACCGGGGGTAGACTTCCTTTGCAGGAGGTCGACTAGGTGGGTACCCCAACAGTGCCAGTTATTCTACCGCCTGAGCAGTGATGTGCAAACATTACTGTGCTCCGGTAGGAGGGCACTGTAGCTAGTGAAATTACTGGGCTACAGAGTCTTAACATCTTATGACTCTTGAGTAAGAAGCGTTAGTGCAGCGCACCTAGAATTGCACATAATTGTGAAATTCTGGGTAGCACTATACTGATTATGGGCAGCGTTATCTCTTAACATCAGGAGAGCGTCTTGCTCGTCTTCTTACTTCTCTTCATAAAAAAAAAATATATTTATCGAGTAACGTTCTCCCGCTCGCACTATTTGACAAATTTTGAAATATAAATTCATAGAATTAATTTATTGAAAATTCCTCAAATCAGCCCTGCATAATATTATTGCACACATCTTGCACACGCACAGACACACAGACACGTAAATCTTATAACACCCCGTCGTTTTTTCGTCGGGGGTTAATAATATGTATAAATCAGTAAAGAAATAATATTTTTCTGTTAGGCGCTACCAAGTGCACGCGGGTTCACTATTAAATAAAAATAATTAAATAATGAAGCTCTAATTTGTACCAAAAATATACGAAAGTACACGAAAACAGTAACAAACTTAATCCAGTATTAATTTGCTCCGTAATTAAAACTTTGCTCCCGACTCAAATTGGAATCCTGTCGCTTCGGACAGTGGAACCTTATTCAACCTCTGATAATATATTGTTATTTGTATTTATTAATAAACATCCGATTAATTTGAATGCAGCTGAAAAATTGAGTTTTTTTTTTATTTAAATGGATTTTGTATAAGAAAACGAGACTACTATGTTAAAAAATATTCAACGCGCCGGCCCTTTTATGGTTCTAAAATTAGAAATTAATATTATTGAAATAATACTAATATTATTATAAAACTAGCAGCGCCCAGCGGTTTTACCCGCTGTACTAGTATTATAGCCTATATGTTATTCCTGGGTCTAAGCTATCTCTATACCAAATTTCAGCTCAATCGGTCCACCTCTTTAGGCGTGAAAGAGTAACATACATCCAGACATCCATTCATACTAACTTTCACGTTTAAAATATTGCATCTTGCTAATATTATAAACGTGAAAGTTTGTAAGAATGGATGTCTGGATGTATGTTTGTTTCTATTTCACGCCTAAACGAGTGAAGCAATTGAGCTGAAATTTAGTATAGCGTTAGCTTAGATCCTGGAATAACATATAGGCTACTGTTGTATAGCGGTTTAACCGCTGGACGCAGCTAGTGATAGATAAAGTCATAAAAAACAGATAAAACATACCTTTTCCCAATTATAAAGATCGAAGACCTCGGAAAATGTAACAAAATCCACCACAGTTTCCGGCGAGCGTAAAAAAATAAAAGAGATAGCAAAATAAAAAAAAAACAATATGTACAGTGCTGACTCATTAAAATTTGTACAGACCAATGCGTTTATAAGTTCTGGCTGTAAACAAAGATATTTGTTTTTATTTTTTTGTATTTCGAAACGAATGAGTTTCGTTTCGGTTTGACAACCTCTTTTTTAGTCCTCGTCCCTCGTTTTAAGTTGTAACTTTTTTGGATGACTTTGTAGGAGTTTTCGTAAACTCTCGTTAACTTGTGATTAATAAATATTATTATTTTTTTATTAACAGCGATAAAGATATAAAGAGTAAATTTGAGCAAAATATGTTAGATGAAGAATTTCTTTAACATTAAAAGTACTGATATTATTTCAACTTTTTCCATTTTATTTTGCAAAGGACAAAATTACTGATAAGACCCCGCGAAAGTAAAAAAGAAAGTTTAGAGTACTATCCATTATTATAATTTATTTTTGAGAACTTCGTAACAAAAATTCAATTTGAAAACATATAAATTTACAACACTGGCAAATAAATTGACGTGTAGCCCCGGACATCTTATTGTGATGATCATTTAAAAAGAAAATTATGAACATTTTTTTTATATAACTTCAAGTCAGAGTTTGGCGCCACACGTGAGTGCATTTGCCAAAAAAACATTTAAAATTCGCTTTGTATCTATTTTCCACATATAAAAACGTTAAGTAAATATAGGTTAACCTGTAAGGCAAATTAATTAGACCCTTTCTACATCAATAGTCCCTATAGTTATTAAATTAAAACATAATGTATCATACATTATAATATCAAAGGGCTTTCAAGTCGGCTGCCTTTAACGTGAGGCATTAATTATTTTATTAATTAAAATCGTAATATTGGCCCTTTGATAGAGATGTAACGTAAAGAGTTCGTATAGGAGAATAATTATATATTATTAGAAATAAGCATAGATCACTCTTCTTCTTCCTGCCCTTATCCCACACTAGGTAGGGTCGGCACAACACGTTTTTCTCCTCCATTCTGATCTATCATCCGTCATATCTGCATCCACTCCCCTAGCACGCATATCCTCTTTCACACAGTTCATCCAAACCTTTTTCGGGCGCCCCCTTCCCGGATTACCACCAATCACCATATTCATGGACTTTTTGGTAACATGATTTTCATCCCTCCGCATAATATGTCCATACCAGGACAATCTTCCACTCTTTAATTTCTCTGTCACTGGTGCAACTTTCAGGCTTCCCCTCACATACTCATTTCTGATTTTGTCCATTCTTGTCACTCCACACATCCACCTCAACATTCTCATCTCCGCTGCATGCACTCTCCTTTCATCCGCAACTTTCGTAGCCCAGCACTCAGATCCATACAATACGACAGGTCTTATTACCGTCTTGTATATTTTTCCTTTCAATCTAAGGGGCATTCGCGGGTCGCAAGTTGTTCCTGAGACCTGTCGCCACTTCATCCAGCCAGCATTAATTCGGCTCGCAATATCACGGTCGATGTCGCCATCGTTTTGTAGGACAGAGCCGAGGTACTTAAAATCGGAGCTGACTGGCAGGGATACACCATCTAAGGCAATCGAGGTGAAACTGGAGAGACCGCCAAAATCGCCAAAATGTGTTCTGTTTTGGTCCGGCTGATCTTAAGCCCCACGTTCTCCAGTTTCTCCTGCCATTTTACCAGTCTCCTCTGTACGTCAGGACCTTCCTCCCCAACAAGCACAATGTCGTCGGCGAATAGCATACACCAAGGTGCCTCCTCCTGTATGTCTGACGTCAAAGCATCCATTACCATGAGGAACAAATAGGGGCTTAGAGCCGACCCCTGGTGCAAGCCTACAGCCACATTGAATTTGTCGGTTTCGCCAGCCGTGGATCGCACGTATGTACTAGCTCGACAGTACATTGCGCGAATAAGTTGCTGATACTTCCCAGGCACTCCTTTCACTTTCAAAGCCCACCACAGAACCTCCCGGGGAACCCTATCATACGCTTTCTCTAGGTCAACGAACACCATATGCAAGTTCTTTCGTGCACGTTTGTACTTTTCGCAGAGTTGTCTCAATGCAAATATGGCGTCCGTTGTACTGCGTCCCGGCATATACCCGAATTGGTTCTGTGATACCTCACTTTCTACTCTCAAACGTCTCTCTATCACTTTCTCCCAAACTTTCATCGTGTGTGACATGAGCTTTATTCCTCTACTAGCTGTACCCGCGGCGTTGCCCGCGTCAAATTTTTATTTTAGGCTGCTTTATCCGATGTCAAATGAAAGTTGGCAGTTAAATTTCAGTCATTTAAAACACATTGCGATTTTTCAGTGAAAGTTAGAAAGCCAGTAGTTCAGATTTAAAAAAATTAAATTCTTTTAAATGGATCACAAAATTGAAATAGTTTCTTAGCAACTCATCTCTCATTCCACATAAACAGCGAGAAGGCCAGAAAAATCATCTGTCCGTATTTTTGTAGTCTTACTGTAATGTAATGAACAAAAAAACACGAAAGAAAAAAAAAGGTAAAATTTCTTAAACACTTTTTGCATTTAGCGCCCTCTTGCGCCTATGGGATCTTTCACATCCTACACACGTCACACGACTAAGTCTTATTGACAAATCTGTTTTAGTTTTACCGCTCGTCAATAGATGGCGTGTTGCGTTGGCATTTGTTCCTTATCACTTAGGTATCTAATATAAGTTTTTTGTCAGTCGAAATTTTTCTATAGTTGCGATATTGAGGTTTAGTTCAAAAATGTTCCACGGTTGCGTCTAGCAGCTCGACGAAACGTGGAACAGTCAAGCTACGTCTTGCCTTAATTATTGACATAAAAGAAACATAATTTGTTTAATTAGATGCATCCTGCATTTGCCCATGGTTACACTGTCTAGATCTTTTATATTAGAGTGCTTTTCACGAAAAGAGTCATTTTTGCGGGGCGCCACTATCGTACATTTTAAAAGTAAAATCTTTATCATAGCTCTAACAAACGCTAACACTTCATAATTTCTGATATTTAATTTCTTTATTAAATAGGCATTTATTTATCTAACAAATAAAAATTATTTTGGATAAGAAGTCCAGTGATAACTCTATATGGCGACGCTAGTTTTATGCATAATAAATTAATTATCTTTTAAAGTTAAATAAATTTGCTATTTGTTTCCTGACGATTTTACATTGATTCTTAATAGAAAATAAGGTGCAAAATAATACCTTTGTATCACTATAGACTCGAATTTTTGTTTGTTTCTTAGACCTGTACTCGAGCGGGGCGCCACTATCGCGTGTTTTAAAGTTAAAATGTTTATACCATTTGAACTCTTACAAATACTCATATTTAATTTCTTAATTAAATATGCATTTACTTTATCTAATAATCTAATACATAAAACCTATTTAGGATATGAGGTACAGTAATAATCGATTATATTAAATTTGGTTCCGTCATAATCCGCATGCCCGCGTATTGTGGTTATCCAGCGGGGTTATACCAGACTAAAATCGCCTCTCGTTTTGCTAACGTCCATTGTCAAATTTTAACAAAATTTTGAATCTTAAAAAATCTTGAAAACTTCTTTACTTGATCAGCAAAGATGAGCACTCGACATTTATTTTGCCATAATAATATTAGGTACCTATATATGGAAATAATTTAAGGTACCTAAACTTTCTTTGTCAGATCAACGGGATTAGGCAGTAAGTACTTACACTCGGGAATTCACAAACCCTTTACTTCAACAGCAATGATGCGCACTTCGACATTTATTTTAAATCAAGATAACCCGTCCCGTGAGAAAACCGCGATTTTTTTTGATTTGCAGCCTTTGATAATGTCGATAAACCATAATAATTATTGTAAATGTCAAAAAAGTATCAGTTAAGGTAAAACCACACTGCACTGCCGCGCCGCGTTGCTGCGCTGTCGCGTTGTGCGGTATAACCCAATCATTTTCGTGCAAGAGATACATGACCGCGCCGTGCCGCAGGCGCGGCGGCCGGCCGCGGCCGCGTCGCGCGCTGCGCCGTTGCGCTGCGTTTCGTGATCGCTGAACGTGTAAAAATCAATATTATCATATTTCACCGTCGTAATCCTCTATTAAAAAAGAGGTACCTACAAAATATAGAGTGCTTTTTACGAAAGGTCAATTTTGGCGGAACTAAATTTAATATGATCGGTAATTAGGTATATTATTGTACTTCAAAAGTAGCTTCTTTCATGAAAAGCACTGTATAGTAAATTTATAACATTTCAAATGCAAAAACTTTCCTATCGCCTCACCGGATTCGAACTCGGGGCTAGTAGAAACTGCTTTATCGAACCGAACGGTCAACCAACTTATCTACGGGGACGGTACCTAATGGTGCGAATTTTATTTTGAGTACTTGAGGCTAACCTAACCTAACCGCCTAGTATGGAAACCGTATCGAATTCCGGGAATAATACTATATATTTTGTTATTCCAGACCATGAAGTATGTGCATGCTAAGTTTTGTTTAAATCTTTTTAGTAGTTTCGGTGTGACATGTGTTCGAAGTTTTCCACATCGATAGATGGCGTTTTTTTAAGTTTGTGGCATCATATTTTTTTGAATTGAATTTACTTTATATTCTATTACTTTTATTTCAAATTTTTGATGTAAATTAGGGGCGATGTGTCCGATATAAATGATTATTATTTATTTTATTATTTTATTTTACGTTTCCCTAGGAAAAATTGACAAAAATGTATTACGAATTAGATCGCGCAAGCGACTTTTTCGCGTCGTTTTGTTCATATGCGAATATTCACGGTTCATCTTAGTAAAGGATCACAATGAATGGGGAGAAATTTCCATTCTTATTATAAGTATAGATAGATAATAGGGATGTTGACTAATTTTTGGAATTGCTTTTATACGATAGATAGACCCATTTCATACACGAATATCATATTTTTATGAAAAAATATATGAAATTTCAATTTAAAAATACGTAAATATAAATGATTTTTTGAATTTCGGCTAATACGTTCCGAACTGTCATCTGACAGCGCGTGACGTCACACCACTGGCTGGACTTACGTTTCCTAAGCTATGTTCCTGATTTCGATACATTTTAATTATTCATAACTTAAAAACCACTGAACCGATTTTGATGCAACTTATACTGTGCCCTTAGTTGGTCTATACTTAAACCAAAAATAAAGTCAATAACTAAAATGTCTCTCTGAAAATATAAGATCCATTTTGGTTATTGACTTTTTTTTTGCTTAAATTCGGACCAACTTAGGGCACAGTATAAGTTGCATCAAAATCGGTTCAGTGGTTTTTAAGTTATGAATAATTAAAATGTGTCGAAATCAGGAACATTTCATAGGAAGCGTAAGTCAGCGGTGCGGTGCGTGCCAGTGGTGTGACTTCACGCGCTCTGATTGGCGTTCGCATTCGCGTAACAATAAGTAAAAATTATTGAAATTAAAATTGATTTTATTCAATTTTGGCTTGTAAATAGATCCTTAAAATGTGATTATAGGTTTTTAAATACTGTCTTTTATGTGAAAAACATAAGTTTATATGAATTCGTAACATGTGTCAACATCCCTATTGCCACAGACATGTACATCACCCTTGTTTTTAAAAATGGGCACCAGCGAACTGTTACACCATTCCTCCGGGATCGCCTCTTCTTGTAGCATTTTATTGAAGAATAAAGTCAGCCAACTCCATCTGTCACATTTTAAAAACTTCCACACTTCTATCGGTATGCCATCCGGTCCTGTAGCTTTCCTATTCTTCATACTTTGCAGAGCTATTTTCACTTCTTCCACACTTACTTCTTTCACAACACCCACGTTAACTGCTTCATTCCTTAACTCACCACTCCAATCATTCTCTTCATTCATCAATCTTTCAAAATAGTTTTTCCATCTCTTTTTAATTTCCTCATCATTCGTTAACACTTTTCCCAAGTCATCTTTTATGCATTTTATTTGTGTTACATCTCTAGCATTCTTCTCTCTGGTCTTTGCTATTCGGTATAGGTGTTTTTGTCCTTCTGGACGCTCCAGTGATTCGTACAGTGTATTTTGTACAGAAGCCCTGGCAATAGCTACAGCCTTTTTAGCTTTCTTTTTACACTCTTTATACCTAGCTCTTTTCATACCTTTCAGTTCTTTATCCCTTTCATCCACACTCTGCTATTCCTTAAAAGAATTTTTCTTTTCTTTTAGCGCTGCCCGAATTAATTCATTCCACCACCACGTTTCCTTGTCAATTTTTCCTTTTCCCTTGGATTGTCCGAAAACCTCCTTAGCCACACTTCTCATACAATCAGCCATCTCCATCCAACACTCATTCACATTTCTTTCATTCATATCATTCATCTCTATCATTTTATCTACCACTCGGATCCTGAATTCCTCAGCACACTCTGGTCTTTCTATCATATGCCATTTCGTTTTGGGTATTGACTTTGTTTTAAATTTATTATTTTGTGAAGTTATTTTAGTTTCTAAAATGAGCAGTCTATGTTGTGTTGTAACAGGTTCTCCGGGTATAATTTTGCAATCCTTGATTTTACTAAGTTTTTCTCTACGGTTCAAAAAATAGTCTATTTGTGTAGTCTCCTTACTATACTTTAGACACAGGGAATTTACCAATTCCTTAGGATGAAAAAAATAATTCAGGTCTGAAAGGGTTAATGTAAACATATTTGGAAGCAATCTGTCCCTATGGTCCTTATGGTCCCTATGGTTATATGATCCCTATGGAATGCAAGAACAAAAATCTCAGTCAAATCAGCTCCATCGACAAATTCGTAAAAGTGTATGCGACTTCCTACATAATCTAGATATATTTTAAATGTCTATAGGTATATAGTTTATAGATTACTACCTGCGCCCAGCGGTTTTACCCGCAGAACTTATGTAGCCTATGTGTTATTCCAGGGTCTAAGCTATCTCTATACAAAATTTCAGCTCAATCGGTCGACCCGTTTAGGCGTGAAAGAGTAACAAACATCCTGACATCCAGACATCCATTCTTACAAACTTTCACGTTTATAATATTAGTAAGATAATATATCTATAGTCTATCTAGGACAAGTAGTCCAATTAGGTAGGTCCAACTTCGAGAAAGAGGTCAAACACTGAATCCAACTCGGTTGGGCAGCGTTCGGGAAACTACGCAACGTCTTTTCGTCCGACATACCTCAGTGCCTCAAGACGAAAGTCTTTAATCAATGTGTGTTACCGGTGATGACTTACGGCACCGAAACGTGGTCCTTCACTATTGGCCTCATCTTGAAGCTCAAAGTCGCACAGCGAGCTATGGAAAGGGCTATGCTCGGGGTTTCTCTACGTGATCGAATCAGAAATAAAGAGATCCGTAGGCGAACTAAAGTCACCGACATATCCCAGCGGATTAGCAAGCTGAAGTGGGCAGGCCACATTGCGCGGAGAGTGGATGGCCGATGGGGTCGAAAAGTGCTCGAGTGGAGACCACGGACTAGCAAACGCAGCGTAGGACGTCCACCCATAAGGTGGACAGACGACCTTAAAAACATCGCCGGAAGACGCTGGATGCAGATCGCTTCCAACGGATACATATGGAAGTCCAAAGGGGAGGCCTATGTTCAGCAGTGGACGTCTTATGGCTGAGATGATGATGATGATATTTATAGTCTATAGATATTCTGTAATACATATATAGTAGTAAACAAGACAGACTGTAAGTAATTATAAAGCCTTAATGTAAACATATTTGGAAGCAATCTGCGCCGCAACCTTTTGATGTATAATTGGTATAACGTAACGTTATTAAGCGCCTTTGAGATGTGTTACGTTTTAACCAGATTTCCTTGGAATTCGGTTAAGATAGGTTATTAATTAAAGCTACTGTGAGCTTGTTATCTAGTAAATTTTGTTAATATATTGCTTAGGGGAGACCGATGATAGTTGACTATAGGGGTAGGTAGACTACTGTGGAGCTATACTTGGCTGTGATCGAATAAGAAAGATGAAAGAAAAATCATTTATTTCACGGCTAATGAAAACAATATAAGATAACAAGACAATCATTTATTATTTATTTATTTATTTGGTTACAATTAGTACGACAATACACTGCCACTTACACTAATTAACACATTTCAAAATTAAAATAAATTATCGTTAGATTATTATAATTGAGTACATGCAAAAAAATATATAATTGAATCATTACTACATCATTCATCATTATTACATTTGTCATATAAAAAGTAAACAATAATAAAATAATACATTAAAGAAATACAAAATCATAAAAAAGAACCAATTTCAAAAATTAATAATAATTAATATAATCATGAGTCATAAATTTTTGTTAAAATTAAATTAATGTCTTACAAAATTTAATAATTATATTAAAACTAGCTTACCCGGCAAACGTTGTTTTGCCATATAAATAATTTCCTAGTAATTTCTAGTGTAGACAAAAAATAGCTTACTTATTGGAAGTATGTATGTATGTTAGAATGTGTATATTGTATGTATGTAAGAATGTGGTATATGCGTGAAATAAGCATTATTTTATTGAAAAAATTTTCAAACAAAAGTAAAAAATTATTTTTTATGAAAACATTGTCTCTTATAATTTTTTCATACAACCAATATTTCCATTGACATTTCAAAATAAACATTCATAATGATTGATTTTTTGGAAACTATGAAAATCTTAATTGTTCAATTACATTTTTTTAATAAAATTAAATTAAAATTACATTTTTATAAAATCAACAACATTTTCGATATAAATAAAAAAAGTATACTTACAACACAAAACACAAAATCCGTTGTTATTGGAAGCTCGTGTCACATGTTGAGTACTTTTGAGGTTATAAAATCACTTGATTAACTAATCGTGCAAAATACACTCAAAATTGATAATTTAATTATTATTGATAAAATAGGAATGATTAAAAGTTAATATGAGAGTTACACTGAGATAGCAAAATAATAATTGTCAACGTTACTACTACACTTGATGCATAAACAATAATGATGGCCGACAACTGTGTAGGGAGTGAGAAAGAAAGGAGACCGGCTTCATTCTCATCCCTACTCCGTGCTGTTTACTGGGTCAGAAGTGACACCTGTAGACATCTGGCGGGGATAACTAATTAAATGACGATTGATCAGTTTTCCACCGGAGAGGAAAATGATTAAATTACTAAAATGGCTATTAAAAATAAGGGTTGAGCGTAGAAGGATGAAAATTGAGGATTGTATGTATTTTTGTATGTTGTATCATAAAAAAATAGAAATTAAAAATTTTGTCTAAAAAATTAAAAAAAAATTTAGGGGTGGACTACCCCTAACATTTAGGGGGATGAAAAATAGATGTTGGTCGATTCTCATAGATACCGGATAAGCACAAAAAATTTCATCAAAATCGGTCAAGCCGTTTCGGAGGAGTATGGCAACGAAAACTGTGACACGAGAATTTTATATATTAAGATCATAATAATTTTAATGCATAATGAGCATCCACTAAGCCGCCTAATGGGAACTGCCTCAGTGTTGTGCTGCGTGTGTACAGTGAAACACGAAACTCGTACTGCCGACAAGTTTGTTTTCAAAATCGCGGTCAACGACAAAACTTATAGAAATCGATAGCTGACACCAATATCCACAAAACATACCCTGACACCCACCCTCGTAAAATGTCAGGTTTTGGAGTTATTTAGCGTCAAAGTTGATCACGTGACTATATAGTCAGACGTATATACGTCAGAGTTAAAAATAAATAAAGCAAAAAAAAAAATTTCGGACTCTTGGACTATTTATTTCTCTTCACATAAATAAATTAAAAGTTAAAAAACGTCTTCTAACTTTACGGTTCTATGTCGCAAATGACTTTTTTTCCTGGGTTTATACATACTTAGTGATTATCGCCAGCTTTGATACAAAAATAGTCAAAATACGCATGCAACACGACAGTTTTAACACTGGAATAGCTCGTACATGTTACACACTCGTACACATTTCATTTCATTGTCCAGTATTAAAACGCACGTGCATATCATGCAAAACATACTTCACGCTTAGTGTAACCTTCCGAACATGAATCTATTGTATTGAAAACTCCATCAACATTTCCCAAACTAACAAGCTACTTGCAAAAAAAGTGCTTTTGATTTGCGCTTTTCGCTCGACTCCGACGTCGATATACAAATAGTTTTTTCAGAAAACAAATACAAAAATGTCCGCCGGGGCAACGCATTCAGCCCATGTTTGCATACGGACAGCGCTCTGTTCATTAAAATGCATGGAGTTACGTCACTGGCAAAGAGTACACCCTCCGATGAGATTTTGCCTATATTTCGCGAGCTTCGGAGCGGAAAATTAAAGAGACGTGTTGTTATTTTGAGCTGAGATTTTTGGATTTTGTTATTTCTAAACTTTATGAATTCTGTGTCGAGTATTCTTCAGGTGGGTTCTGAAGATTCTCTGATTTTTATAATGCATACATAATTGAAATACATAAAAGGGAAGCGTAACAGTATTGAATGATCCATCAATGCAGAGCGCTAACTTTCAACAGATCGGGTTGAGATTCGACACACAAATTAGTTTTATGTCGTATACTGTAAATAATAATTGGGGATTATTCTTCAAGGAAATATACATAGGTAGGTACCTATTTATACTGAGTAAATAATAATCAAATAATTTTTAAGGGAACTCTTCCCATTTCTCTAAAAAGAAAACTTATGGACATGTGCATCCTCCCTATTCTCACATATTATTATGGAGCACAAACATGGTCTTTGACATGCCAGCAGAGGTCCGCACTCGAGATTTGCCAAAGAGCGATGGAATGCAGCATTCTTGGCGTCAAACTAATAGACCATATCAGAAACACCACGCTGCGCTCCAATACCCAAATAGCTGACGTCACCCAAAAAACGCCATTTCTTAAATGGGACTGGGCAGGACATGTCTGTCGCATGCCAGAGAAACATTGGGCCAAAATAACAACCGAATGGGCCCCTACTACCAAACGGCCACGCGGCAGACCAAGGAAGAGATGGCGGGATGACCTCGACTCGTATGCGGAAGGATGGAAATCTATAGCTCTTGACCGGGACAGTTGGAGGGAGGCCTTTGCATTACAGTGGGATCCAGTAGGCTCATAATAATAATAAATAATAATCATAATTTTAGATTGTGTTGCGAACCTGAAACGCAAATGGTTGGGCACACACCTTTAAATTGTGATTTGACTCTGACTGTTTAATAAGCATAATATTATGCTCTGTTGGACAACAAATTTAAAGATATCCAGCTAATCCTACTTTCTGCTATCTTATGTACTTTAAAAATATGTTTATGTAAGCAAAGATATTATTGTGTATATACATTATGTTCCTAACGTCCAAATCGTTGGACAGATTAAGCTGAAATCTGCTATGTTGATACGAGTAGCTTAGTTTTAGACTCTGAAATAGGCTACTTTTTAACGAAAAAATCGATGCTAGCACTTTTACAGGGGGTAGACTTCCTTTGCAGGAGGTCGTCTAGGTGGGTACCCCAACAGTGCCAGTTATTCTACCGCCTGAGCAGTGATGTGCAAACATTACTGTGCACAGGTACGAGGGCACTGTAGCTAGTGAAATTACTGGGCTAAAGAGTCTTAACATCTTATGACTCTTAAGTAAGAAGCGTTGGTGCAGTGCACCTAGAATTGCACATCATTGTGAAATTCTGGGTAGCACTGTACTGATTATGGACAGCGTTATCTCTTAACATCAGGAGAGCGTCTTGCTCGTCTTCTTACTTCTCCACATAAAAAAAGTATAATATAACCAACATTTAAATATAAAGATCAGTTAAAAATAAACCCTTCTGTTCACACATTCTTTGTCGTTAAAATATTCTTTTTATATGAGTTCCACCGTCCTTTACAAGTTGAAATAAAAATAAATGTCTTTTGCGAGAAACTAGAGGATCCTGTGTGTTCCTAATGGCGGAGTTAATGAAGTTTGTCTCATTAGCGTTGCTCTTCGCTTCTAGGGATTATGACGCCTAATTATAGCTACATTATAATTTACTAGCTGCGCCCAGCGGTTTTACCCGCAGTACTTTATAGTCTATTAGTTATTCCAGGATCTAAGTTATCTCAATACCCAATTTTCACCTCTATCGACCCTCCAGTTAAGGCGTTAAATTCAGAGTAACAAACTTACATCCACATACATTCTTACAAAATTTCCAAGTAGGCGAAGCCATGAGCATATTATAATAAGTGTTATTTTAACAATGCACTAATATTGCTTAAAGCATTACAGTTCATAGCTTGGCCTGAACATTTTACATTGTACTGTGACGCGTAACACCCCCTACCCATAAATTTATACTTCATATGTACTGTGTATCTATCATAATATTTTTTTACTGTTTATGCAAATACCACGGACTTGCAAACGCAGCGTAGGACGTACACCCACAAGGTGGACAGACGACCTTATAAAGGTTGCCGGAAGACGCTGGATGCAGGTCGCTTCCAATCGGTATAATATATGGAGGTCCTAAGGGGAGGCCTATGTTCAGCAGTGAACGTCTTACGGCTGAGATGATGACGATGATGATGATCTCTATACCAAATTTCAGCTCCATCGACCCTCCAGTTAAGGCGTGAAAGAGTAACAAACATTGGATGCTTGTTTGTTACTCTTTCACTACATTTTTTCAAATTTTCTAAGTGAGCATAATATTATAATGAGTGTCATTTAACCTTTTTTTGTAAATTTCATCAAAGTAATTGTAACTAATGCGATGCACTAAAATTAATTAAAGGTGATCTTATGACGTCACAGTTCATAACTTCCATACACAGAGTAGAGTGGACCAGAATATATCTTGCAATCGATAAATCTAAAAGTGAAAAAAATGGGTTTCCTTCATATTATTAAACATTTAACTGTTTATATAAATACGTGTTTAAAATCATGTTTATATATACAGGTTGATAGCATAAAATACATTCTAAATGATAAATGTTCGACATATTTCATATCAGTGAACGTTCCTTGAGCGCTGTGACAGTGACGTATGAGAGCATACATTTTGGCAACACCCTGTATTGGCTAATCGAATATAAAGCCATGTTATTGATGCCAGATATTTCGTCCTATATATCAACGTTATATATGATTTATTGAAGTTATTTGTAACACGTAGATTTACTTGTATATAAAATCATGTTATTTATCCTAACGTTATAAATGCGAATTAATACAATACAATACAATACAATACAATACAATACAATACAATACAATACAATACAATACAATACAATACAATACAATACAATACAATACAATACAATACAATACAATACAATACAATACAATACAATACAATACAATACAATACAATACAATACAATACAATACAATACAATACAATACAATACAATTCAATACAATACAATACAATACAATACAATACAATACAATACAATACAATACAATAAAATACAATACAATACAATACAATACAAAAACTCTAAACCCTGATTATCTAACCTCTCTGATTTATGAATATTATGTGTTAGTAACCTTTTTACGCTCAAACGACTGAACGCTCAAAGTTGCCCTGTGTTAATGATATTTTACAAACTTTAAGTAGGACATACTATAACTATTTTAAACACAGAAAAAAATAACTAAAAACATTATGTACTTAAAACATAAAAAAATCTTTATTAGTACACACACACACACACACACACTAACAGACACACACGATACACACGACACACACGACACACACACACACACACACACACACACACACACACACACACACACACAAACTTACATTATCAATAATATTATGCACACTTTGTAAACTAGTATTACATACCTACTTTAAACGTTTGCTGCTCTCTTATATATTATATTGTATAAAAAGTACATCCGTAATTGGACTTAAGTTTTATTGTATAGTTTTAGATAACTTAGTTTATCATGGTCTGTGGATGTTGTGATTTAAATAAATAAATAAAAAAAATAAAGTATGTATTCATCGAAGTTAAGCAATGTTATGCGCGTACCTATTTGGATGGGTAACCTAGTGTTCTCAACTTTTTACAAACTCATTACGAAGCTTTAAACGAAACCCTCGGTAAACAAGTCGTACCTGCACTTATCTGGCTTTATTTTATATAATTAGATGTCAAATTCATAACTTCCCTTTGAAATATCTAAAAATAAAAATCAGTTTCATATCTCATTCCATTACGGCTTACAGGTACTTTCAATGCCTTCGAAACCCCTTGAAAGCCTTAAGATTTTATCTCCCTACATAACAGCATTTTGTTTGTTTGTTTACAGATACCTTGCTTGTCTATGGTTCGCGTGAAGTTGACACACACTCCGAAGTTAACATGTAAGTTTCAACCTTAATTCTTTAGTAATAAAGCTCATTTTAGTATGAAAATATACGTTGGACTTTTTTACACATACCCTCATTCGATTTCAGATTGTAAATTCAAGATTTAAGATCGAATTTTGCTCGACGCTAAGTCATAAGTTAACAAAGACCTTTGCCAAGTCATTTTCAATCGTATGCAGTTGAAATAAAGTTGGTTTTGCGAGTGAAAATATGGTAGTTTTTAATATTATAATGAGGATGTGAAGGGATGCTGCAAGTGAAAGGTTTGTTTGAAATTCTAACAAGTTTTTTGCTGGACAAGATAGGTTTTGTTTTTGACGGAGTAAAAAAATGTCATGTGCGTTCATGTGAGTTGGAGAAACTTGTTTTAAAAGTAGCGTATATTCAACCACGGTAAAGAGATATACAGTAGTTTGACTGAGCGTGATTTTTGAACATAAATACCTACAGTCGCGCGGTACATGCGCAAGTCATAGGGCTGCCGGGCAGCCGCTGCCCGCATACAGTAGGTACCTACCTGTTTCATATCATCTACTTACTTGAGCTACCTACCTACTACCTACTTACCTATCATGTCGTGGTGGCGTATATTAAAACCCAAGACAAGACAAAAGACAAGACAAGAGACAAGACAAGAGACAAGACAAGAGACAAGACAAGAGACAAGACAAGAGACAAGACAAGAGACAAGAAAAGAGACAAGACAAGAGACAAGACAAGAGATAAGACAAGAGACAAGACAAGACAACCTCCTCCCCTTCCCCTCCCCCTCCCCCTCCCCTTCCCCTCCCCTTCCCCTCCCCCCTCCCCTTCCCCCCTCCCCTCCCCCTCCCCTTCCCCTCCCCCCTTCCCCTCCTCCCCTCCCCCTCATACCCTTCCCCTCCCCTCCTTCCCCCTCCTCCCCTTCCCCCTACCCTTCCCTCTCCTCCCCTTCCCCCTCCTCTCCTTCCTCCTCCCCTCCTCCCCTTCCCCCTCCTTCCCTTCCCCCTCCTCCCCTTCCCCCTCCTCCCCTTCCCCCTCCTCCCCTTCCCCCTCCCCTCCCCCCTCCCCTCCTCCCCCCTTCCCCTCCTCCCCCTTTTTAACTAACTGACCTTTTTAATTTTATTACCTTTCCATGTTGCTTGATAAACAAGTGAATTAAATTAAAAATTTAAAAAACCCCCAACGCAATACGCAATTCATCATTTTGTGGTGGCGGCCATCTTGGATTTTTAATTTTATATAATGGGTTGTATTCTACTAGTTAAGCCCTTTCATTTGATACCCATATTGAGGGGGTCGCGGAAGAAAAAAGTAATCCGCCATTTTGTAGCGGCGGCTATCTTGGACCGATTTCCACCAAACATGTCTGAGAACACTCTCGACTAACCTTACTTTCAAACAAAAAAAACTAAATCAAAATCCGTTCATCCGTTCGGGAGCTACGGTGCCACAGACAGACACACACACACAGAGACAGACAGACAGACAGACACGTCAAACTTATAACACCCCGTCGATTTTGCGTCGGGGGTTAATAATGTTATTTCTGGATTTCCTGATAAGTTCAATGATAAGTTCAAGCTACCAAAAACAGCATAATATATAGGTAGTATGTTATTTTTTTGCCATTTTTATATAATTTTATATAATTTATTATATTATGTATACATACGTCAAAAGTAAATAACGTAAATAACACTAAATACTTGCAAAAAACTATCGCGACGTCCGCCCGTCGCTGCGTGGCACCCGCTTTTGGATTATATACCCACTTCTACCCACATCTACCGACATCTATTCACTTACATTTTCCGCCCGTTTCTATGGAGTCAAACTACTGTATATCTCTTTACCGTGATTCAACCCTGATGTTGCATCTAAATATATAAAAACATTAACTTTATTAATTCATCTATAAACGCACAACTCATACTACTAAACGAATTGGGACCAGATTTGAAGGTTTGACGTATACACCGCTAAGAAAAACTTTGCTTTCGTGGAAAAATTCTTTCTTAACGTTCTAAGACAAAAATTCTATGCGTATTTCAAATTTCTCGGGGCTGTGCGTCGTGCGTTGATCAGTAAGTCACTCTTTTCTTAAAATTATAAAAGTATATAAGTAACTGACTGACTGGTCTATCAATGCACAGTTCAAACTGCTGAACGGATTGGGTTAAAATTTGAAGCACTGGTAGGTTTTACAACATAAACCTTCTCTAAGAAAGGATTTTTCCACGCGGGCAAAACCGCAAGTAACAGCTAGTTTTTCTTATATTTTTAGATAAAATAAAACAAATAACAAGTGAAATTTTAAAAACTTTTTAAAAACAAGCTTTTATTGTTATTGTCATCTAGCATCATAAAGTACTCGTCAAGACGAATCAAATGAGCCCAAACTCGATGGGGATGCGTCGTTTAATTACGGAGTTCCTATGGGCAATGGGCACCTTCCAGCTCCATCATCAGATCAGCTCCATGTTATAATAATATTGCATTGTCATCGATTTACACATGCATTTACATTTCAACATATTTTTACATTTTTAAAATTTCAGATCAATCGAAAACCGGGAAGTGGATCAAATTTAGGTTAAGATTTGATTACAGACAGACAACAGACAGGTGAAAGTAAATAAAAGCTTGTAAAAAATTAATGAGTATTTTTGGTAAACGTTTAACTATAGTAACTGTACTCTCGGTTGCCTACAATCGCTCTCTAAGCTGCCGGACTCAACTTTAGAGGTTGGCATCGTATAGTCGACAACAAAAGTTTTAACTTAAATAAACAATAATCTCTTATATAAAATCGTTCGTCTAAATATATAAAAGGAAAGAGTAACTGATTCACTGACTGATCTATCAACGCACAGGCTAAACCGCTGAACAGATTGAGTTGAAATTTGGAACACAGATAGGTTTTATGACGTAGACCTCCGCTAAGAAAAGATTGGTCCACGCGGGTAAAGCCGCGAGCGTAAGCTAGTATTATATAAAGATGATGATGAGATTTTTTGAAAATAAATATTTATTTAAATATTGCTCCCCATGCCTTTTTGTAATATATCAAAAAGTATGCAGGGCTGATCTTGAGGAATTTTCAATAAATTTATTTTATGATTTTTAATTTTTAAAGTTTGTCAAATGGTGCGAGCGAGAGAGCGTCCCTCGATATAATATACACTCTTATTTCATTTTGAGTGGTAATTCCGCTCTAATTTGTGAGTCTAAGTTACAGATGGCGAGGAATTCAGACGATATCAATCCAACGAAACCTATGATAGTATCGTTTAAAATCCTCGCCATCTCCATAACTTAATTTGATTTACAAATTCAAGACTCAGATTGGGTCACAGCACCTTGGCGAAAAAAAAAAACAAAAATGAATGTTCTCCACCAAAAGTAGAAACGTAGACACTAAACCATCAACTAAATTCCAATTTTCGCCAACTCAAGCTCAAAACTCGATTAAATAATTCAAATTCAACCATTTTTCTTCCCGCCAGTACCTCTCCATAAGCCGATTGGAAAAAGTTGCAAACTCAACTGTTCTATAATAGGATTTAGTTGGCAAGACTGTGATTTCCCCCGCCATTTGTTTAGACTGGTCTTACGTATAAGCTTTGCCTTGTTAGAACGGTAACTTGAATGTTTTTATTGTTTTTATATGGTTTTACTAGCTGCGCCCAGCGGTTTTACCCGCAGTAGGTACTTATGTAGCCTATGTGTTATTCCAGGCTCTAAGCTATATCTATACCAAATTTTAGCTCAATCGGTCCACCCGTTTAGGCCTGAAAGAGTAACAAACATCCATCCAGACATCCATTCTTACAAACTTTCACGTTTATAATATTAGTAAGATTTAGCTTTCAATTTATTTCAGTGGTTCACCATAGTCACGTGTATTTCCTACTACTTAATATTATATTATGTAGGAATGAAATGGACACGGTAAAGAAGATATATACAGTAATGTGACTCCCTAAAAGCAGTTGAACTCAAGGTCGCGCGAGATTGCAAGGATTGGAAGTAGGGTTCGGTAGGCAGCGAGGTGCCGAATAGACGTTTTTATGCAGTAAGCATTCGAATAATGGTTGTGAATTAGTAAAAATATCACAAAGAATTTAATTCTTTTTGATATTTTGAGTAATTCACAATAATAACGCCTATTCGGCACCTCGCTGCCTACCGAACCCTACCCAAATCTTGCAAACTCGCGCGACCTTGAGTTCAACCGCTTCTAGGGCTTCTACATTACTGTATATTATAATCTCTTAACCGTGGTATGGATGTATGTATATTAGTTACTCTTTCACGCCTAAATGGGTGGACCGATTGAGCTGAAATTTGATATAAAGGCTGCTATGCAGTAGATAAAACCACTGGGATCAACTAGTATAATATAATACATGTGAACCTACGAACACGTGGGCCTTAATTTTTTTTGTAAGTTCATTTGTTTTTCCTTCAACTAATATCTAATTTTAAATTTCAGATTTAAAAGTCATCGGAATCAATTCAAAGGTAAGTTTAAAATTAGTATCACGAAATGTGAGTTCGTTTCTGTTGAAAAACTGATGAACCGATTGCGTTGAAACTCTGTAGTCGGTAGGTTTTACCGTATACCTATGTAGATAGATGAAATACTACAAGTTCGCATAGCCTACTTTTCACCCCAATATTGCCACGGGTTTCAGACTTATAAGGGTCAGTCTCGAGACGCAGTCAGTCTTACTAATGTCACAAATAAAAAAAAACCAAAATGGATATTATGTAGATGTCTGTGTGCGTGTTTGCAACCTCTTAACGCCTAAACAGTTCACGACGAAATTTGTTATGCGTCTTTTAACTTGGTATAAACACATAATAATAGTATTACTATATAAAAAGTATTATTACTATATTTTTTATTTTATTTTATTTTATTTTACAATTTTAGGAAAACTTACGTCTAGGTCTATAACTAGGGCACTTTAATATAGTATTAATGGACATTTACAAGTTTCCACAATTTATAAAAGTAGTATTACTTTTCAGGGGGTAAAACCACGGTTCGCAGCTGGTAAAAGATAAGCATAAAAACGCCATCTTTTTCTTAAGCGAAATTCTCAAGATGCTATTCATCTCAACGAAAAGACAAATCCAATTCTTTATCATCTTTATAAGGCAATTAATCATTTAAGTCAAACAAAAGACGAAAATGAAAAAAGATAAGCGCCACCTTAACCATTTGACCCGAAAATATCTCATTAATATTTATACAGAAGTCGAATAAATCTTAATTAAAAGAAATAAAAGTCGGGACGTTTCCGTTTGATCTCTGTTCGAGGGCACATTTGCATTTTGGCCGCTGCTTGAGAAACCGGTGGAAACTGCATAAATCTGGTTTGAGCCGGTACGGAGCGGATTCTGGTGAATACTCGACGAATGTTGATAGTGCTTGAATATATCAATGTTATCGACATTTCCGATCACGTTACAAGAATATTTTTTAAAGGTAGATATAGTAAGAGATATAATATTATAGAAGTTGTTTAGATAAGGAATTATTAAAGACCGCCGATTGTTTACTAGCATTTAGATATCTAGCTCAGTAAGTCTCTTTGTAATTATTTGGTTTGTAATAAAGTATTATTCTATTCTATTCTATATTAAGACGAGTACATAGGTACAGATTACAATAAAACAATCTAAGATTTTCCTCGATTTAGGTACCTACATTTTTGTTAATAAATCCGCTTAAAATATTTCTGTGAAAACTGTCTAAAATAAATTTTGCGTTTATTTCCTCTCACAATTCTTTCCAAAAAGATATTGTCGACGTAATGTACCCCAACACTAGTGGTAGGTGGAGTTTTTGGAAGTGATATATTTTCATGGGATTTTCACTGAATCTTAGTTTCATTTTCAGAGCAGAATTTGCTGGAATTTTCTGAAAAATCTGCCACAATGTTTACTCTGTGATATCAAAATACAATATTGTTGAGAATCCTTAATATTATTCCCATTTTTAGATTTGTAACAAAAAAAGAATCCTTATAATTTTTTTTTTAAAATTAGGGTATGTTCTTGGACAAAGACCAAAATATAGGATTTTTAACAAAAACAAATATGTAAAAAAATTAAAAGAATTTAACATAGTTTTTCCACGCTTTTGTTAAAATATTATTTTTAAAGTAGGTAGTAGGGTATAATTGGGGGTTCTAGATCACTATGCTCTCGTTACACTCGAGCATAGATGATCTAGAATCCCCAATTATACACGCTAGCTTGGTGAGCTTTTTTTCATTTACCAGAGGCGATCGTTAGATCTCGTTTCAACATGATATTATATTATCACTTCGTAATATAGAATCCCCAATTATATTTATTATATTATATTATTATAATATAATTATTATACTACTTATACTTTCAAAATATCATCTATTCATGTGTTCTAATGAAGAGTTTGAACATGAAACTTTCATGCTACTTCTAATTCATTTATTTAACTTTGTAATACTGGCAATATTTTAATTCTTATTTGTAGTATATTGGGTGTTGTGTGTAATGAAAAAAACAATTGTTATTCTATTAAAAACATTTATTCTCAAGTTTCCATTTTTGTATACAAGTAACATTTTTTAAAGCACATACATTTGAGTGGTGTCCACAATCATAAACATCTACACAATTTTCATATTGTATTTGTAAGCTTAATAAATTTGGGCAACCTAGATCTTCTAAATTCTTTACACGATCTACAACATTTTCTTTTAAAATATCGGTTATCCATTTAACTTTTTCCAAACCTTTAACATATATACGAGAATATTTTATGTTATTTAAAATATTTCTAATAATATATATATGATCGTTGTACGGTATATATCCTTCTCTCCAAAATATTTTTCTGTTCCGCTCTATCCATTTAACTTGTTTTTTTTCTGTATTTGATAGATCACAAAAGGGAAAAGGTGGTTTGAATAACAGATTTAATAATTGTGACCTTGACAGAATAGCTATTTCTTTTAATATGAATTGATTACGATCGGTTTTAAAACCTTGTACATCTATTATGACACTCATGATAGTCTACGAATAATATTAGTCAAAGGTTTATATTCCACAATTCTATCGTTTATAATTAAACAATAAGCAGCGGTGTTATCTGGAATATCCACGGATGCTTCAATTTCAAGTCTGACGTCCACTGGACCAGATTTTAAATTTTCGTGTTGTCTTGAACAGTCTATTATAAACAAAGGCGCTTTCTCTTTAAAATTATTAAAATCTAACAACGGGTCTGGAGGAAGGTTGAAATAAGACTGGCGAAACTTTGTGTATAATTCATACAATATACTGTATTTGTTTTCATTAAATTTTATGTTTAGTGATTCATAGGGATAATACTGAGAGTTTAAATATAATGTTACGTTTGTTAAATTGCAATGATCGAATACAGTGGCATCTCTATCTTTTTGATTTTTTCTATTACTTTGTAAACCGAATATGACATATCTTGGTTTTTCTAACTGTGAAGCAGTTTTTACAGACCATGAATGTTTTGTTGTTTTAGGTAGTAATGGATGCTCATAAAGATCCCAATTTCGAAAAGCAATTTGAATAGGCTTATCTTTCTCTAAATATTTTAGTAAAGATATTCTTTCTCGGTCAGATACTTTTATATGAGGCATTCGCCATTGTACTTTCTGAATATTTATATCAAAGGCTTTGTCTTTACTCAGACAAATACTATTTAAGTTCGTATTACTTCTATTTAATATTAGTTCATGCTTGCAGTTAATAATTATTTTGTCATAATCTTCAGCAAAACCGAGTATTTTATTGAGGGGTATATTAAAACTGAAATGACCATCTTGAATTTTAATATTATTTAAATCCCAACCCCATGCAGCTGCAGTTTTACTTTCACCTTCATTCATGGAAATGTATGATTTCATCGTCGTAGTTATGCCCACATTTCTATTACGATCTATTTCGATTCCGTTAAGTTCATATCGAATATCTTGAAAGAAAAATGCTACAGGATTGTTTGTAAGGCATATTGGTTCTTTGACAATTACATCTTTTATTGAAACTTTAGCATACCCTTCAATATACAAGGAACTGCCTGAAGGGAGTACATAAATATCTTGCTGATTAATAGAAATCCGTATTTCGTCATTTTCCTTATAACTGCTACTGTAAGGATTATATGTGTGAATTTCATAACCCTCTATAGAGTTATCGTATCGCGGCAAATTATTGACTTGAAGAATACTCATAATGTAAATCCAAGTGATCGAAGAAATTCTCTATTTTTTTTTGTAATTTTTTTTGTGTTTCTAACACGTTGTTGCTTCAAGACAGCCTGGAGTCTACTATTAATCTTAGACTTAGGTTTTTGAGTTATATCTACTGATCTATGATTAAACACAATCATTTTGATACAGACTCCTTTAAATATCTTTTCCTAAAAATATTGTTTTCCGACCTGATTAGCAATATATTAATGTGACTGTGGATATATCGCTGACAGGAAAATGTTGTTTATAGATTCGAGAAATTGATACTTTGACTTCTATGTGCAAAGTTTATGATTAAGGTAAGGTACTAGATCACATTCGATCCTGATCAATGATCTCAGGTGAATGGCTGCTGCATGTATCAAGATATCCTATTTATTAACACCTAATTTTGTTTAGAATGAAGAATGACTTATTTCGACATAATAATAAAATATAATTAAAACCAGAAACATACGCTAAAATTGATAATTTAATAATTAAAAAAACTATACTATACATCATCATCATCATTTTAATTTCAAACTTTTTTTCCAGAAGTTATTCAAAAATTTAAGGCATAAGTGACCACAATTAAAAGAATTATTTTTCTGTATATTATCATAATTATAAAATAAATTGCATTTATCTACAAATATGTAATTAAGAAATTCCAGTGGAGGTCTCAAATTTCCATAACTATCAAAATATTCCACATAATTATTAATTTTTGCATATGCTACCCAGTGCGTACCACCATTTTTGGAACAGTCTAGGTTAATAACTCCACATTCAACAGGTAGTGGTTTTTTAGGTAGCGTATCTCTCATAAAAACTCCTCGAAAAAATGGAATATTAGTGGAATAATTTAATATATCAATATTAGTCAGAGCTCTGTTAGGTAAACGACGAAAATTTATGCTTTTTTTTTTGACAAATATATTCCAAATCCTTTTTTGTAAGGTTTTAGTTTTAATCCTTTTCCAATCGATAAACTTTCAATTTTTTCATTATGTCTTTTCATCTCCTCGATACGGCGTACTGCATTGTTATATTCATTGTAAGTTTTAACGATGCCTGCTAAACCTCCAGCTAAACTTCCAGCAGCTGATAATCCCGCAAATATGGGTATAAGAGGAAGTACTCCCCCGGTTTTAGGTAGAGGTATGACGCGAGGAAGTTGCACTAAATTGTCTTTTGCTAATTCTTTTGCAGCAGCAAAAGCCATTTCTATGGCAAGTTTTTTACATTTGGGCTTTAATTTACGAATGTGTTTCCTCGCATGAGATACAATGTTTTTAAACTTTTTTTTCAGCCCCGAACCGGAACTAACTTTTACTAACATAGCTTTCTTTACTAAATTTGCTGCCAATTTTTCTCCGATGCTAGAATCGGAAGAAGATGCTCGTTTTTTTGCCATTTTAAGAAGTGTTATATCTGCTTGATGACGATCTTGTAATTTTAATGACTTGCTATAGGCTATATCATGCTGTTTACAATATTCGTCTAATTGATTAACGCCTTTGTCACCCCGCGCAAGTCTTTCTTTTAATCGAGTTCCAGGTCCGCAATAATTATATCCAGGTAAATGAAGCTCAAAAGGTAACTGATTTATTACACTGTTGAGAAGACTACTCTCTTTCATTACTCAAGACAAACTAAAGATAAATTAGTTATGAATTATATTATAATACATTTGATTTGTCTATCCAACTATTTTCACTACTTGGTAGTCCTAACCATTTAACAAAGCATTTGTTTTTTTTCCTTCTTATAACCCTTTCTACAAGATAAACGTCAGGATTATTAGTTTTTTGTAGCTCTTGAATATAGAAAGCTCCTATAATAGGTCTTCCTCTGGCGTCTTCTAGAAGGTAAGTAGTCGGCTTAGTATTTTGTACTTTTATAATTTTAAATATTTCAGTGGACCAGTTAGGTGTGTAGCCTTTCTGAAATGCACTTTTGTATTTGCTAATACGAACAGAATCATCAATTTTTAACGTTTTACCTTCCTTCTGAACCGGCCTATTTTTTTCACGGTATCGCTTTATTAAAAACCATTTGTTAGTATCATTGACCTGAACTGGAGGTAAACCTATAGTTCTGTGATACGAGTAGTTATATTCCTTAACTAGTTTATTTAATGAGCCATCTATCCACTTATAGTTGCCTTTTAAACTAAACTCTTTAAACATTTTTGATTTTAAAGTTCTTATAAATCTTTCTACAATTGATGCTTTTTTTGTAGAATACGTTGAATAATGATTTATTTTATAGTTATCTAACACTTTCTTGAACTGATCATTATAAAATTCAGTTCCAAAATCTGTTTGCAAATTTTTAGGTATACGACCATTATCCAATAATGTTTTGAAAGCATGAGACACGCACACTTTATTTTTACGCCCAATTGGATACACCCATGCATATTTAGAAAAAGCATCTATTACAGCTAAAATATAATTACAACCCTTATTTTCTTTAGCGTAAGCTTGCAAATCGATCAAATCAGCCTGCCACAAGTCATCGATATCTTTCATTATAACGTTTCTCCTAGGAAAATTAACTCTTGCATTTTTATGGATTTCGTTAACTACAGTTATTTTGCTCATTTTTTAATTGTTGATTGTAATAAATTAAAAAACAATAATTATTACTGATAAATTTAATAAAACACACTAACGTTCATTGCCGACTGTTAGCTTTATATACTAAGTGTAAACCATGTTTCTTCATTATAATATATAATTTGGTTAGATTATGGCTAATATCATTTTGAATCTTTTATGATTCCAGCTTCTTTTAATTCTTCTATTATGGAGATAATTTCATTTTCATGATTTGTATTTCCAGCTTCTTTAGATGCTATTAATAGCATAAGTCTTTCAATTAATTCATTAGGATCATCCCAATATATAAAATCAGTATCCGTTGTGTACGTTTTTTTTAACATAGACATACTACCTCCTTTTTTAGCAATATTTTTATCATCCAATGGTTTGAATAGCGATTTTATAATTTGACAGTATTTATTACCTTTATCTCCTTTTATTTGCCCAATTGTTGCATAATCTCTTTTATGGGCATTGGTTCGAATTAGCATGTCCTTATAAATAAGTTTATCTGTATCAGAAACTAATTTTAGATTTGGTTTTTTCTTAAGTAAAAGTTCTTTAAGTCCCGGAGTCATTTCATAACAACTTTTATCAATGGTAATAGTTGAGATTTCTGATTTTCCAAAACTATTTTTATGACATTTGAATGAAACTGGCATATTCCCCATCATAAGTTTATTATCTTCACAACGCACCCCAAACGGTATATTTAATGTTTTATCATCGAGGATATTTTCTGTTGCTATCATAGATAGAAATGGAGTATCTAATTTGCTTATAAACATTTCTTTATTGGCAGGCGTCTTAGGTTCAGTTGCATTTAATTTCAAAGGACTATGGCTAGAAGGTATGCTAACTAATGAGTTATCATTTTCATATTCAATGTCTTCATAAACAGAATCAATTGAGTTATTCGAACTGTTTTTAAATGATGAATCCATTTCTGCGATAGCATTATTTAATGATTTTTGTTTTAAAGAGTGTTTTTTACTTAATTCAACCATTTCTGCCAAAGGCATAACAATTGGCTTAAACATTTGTTTCATATGTATATTAGTGTCGTGTTCTTCATTTTTCATTTCTTTTATTTTATTTTTAATGGCCCTTACTGACTTGATTAGTTGTTTTTTCATGAATTGCTCTTTAATATTTTCAAGAGACATGTTAGTTTCTACCGTTAACTTGTATTGAAAGCTTTAGGCTTAATGACTGAAATATTAGCTGCTTGTACTTAAATAGGCTTAATTTAACATTATATATTTATCAAAGCCTTTTCTGTATCTACCGTTATTGAGTTCACAATCTTTATTAATGACTAAAAATGCATGCTGCTCTTTCCATATATCTGAACACATTTGTTTAAATTGAAGCCAAGAATAGTCAGATGCGACGTGTTCATTAAAAATATGTTTTAAATTAATTTCATCTTGTTTGAATATAATTAGAAGGTTGCAATTGTCTCGAATTAATTGTTTTGGAATTTTAGAATAAGTTTGTGATAGGTAAAAGCAATCTATATTATTATGTCTGCCCATGGAGAAATAATTTCGAATATTCACTTGACTTTCACAAGCTATATCATCGAAAATAAAAACAGAATTAGGTAAGGCTTCTTGAAGTGGAATGACGTCGTTATTCTTACTAAACATACTAAATTTGATATTTGGAATATTTTTAAAAACTTCTTTTAAGAAGAAATATTTTGATTGAAAAGTAGTATTTGAGTACAAATAAACATTTATAAACCTCAGGCCATTTTCATGTAATAATAACCCAATCATTACATTTGTTTTTCCGCAATTTGATGGGCCGCAAATTATAGAACGAATTGTATTTGGTAACAATATGCCATGTCTAAGCGAGACAGTATTTGCCTGCGTTGGTATATCTAAATTTTCTATCTGTAGAGATGTGGCTTGCTTGATCAACTTCATGATGAACACTGTTAGATTTATTGTTTTATCCATGTTAAATAGTTCATTAAAAACTTACTTTTGATAACTGATTCTATCCACAAATAACATGAGCGTGATTATTTGGACTCAGCGCTATAATCTAATTATGATATAACAATTAAGGTAACGAATAAAATCAATCAAATCGAACTTCTTAGTCTTATTTTGAAAGTAAGTATCGTCGACCAAATCTGCACTTTCCATCAGGCGGGGTGTGGTCAAACCTAAGCCTGTTTAGCGTTTAAATAATTTTAAATAAAATTATGTGTTTGATGCAATTTTAGATGTATTTTTACATATTATAATTCGTTGTAACCTCTATGCGATAAGACCGTCGATTGTTTTGCATTTATATTTTATTTTTGGGTGTATTGTTTACGTATAACTATGTATTTACTGTAACTGCATAAAGAGTGATTGTATTATACTTATTGTATAAATGCAAAAGTTCGGGTGTAAGTGTAAATGTTTGCCACTTCTTCACACCTAAACGATCGGACTGATTGAGCTGTAATATGGTATAGAGATAACTTAGACCCTGGAACAAAACATAGGCATAGTATAGCGGGTAAGACCGCCGGGCGCGGCTAGTGTTTTATAAATAGTTGAATCGTTTATGGGGAGTCGCTTCGCAGTCTTTGATGATATTTGATCTCTTATGAGATATTTAATACACAATTAATTTCATCTCACTTGTGCACGAGATATTAAAGAACGCGCACCTTTTGCATCCGGTAAGTTACATCTATTTTTTTTTATAATTATTAATGTATAAAAAGTTTTTTCATGTGTATTATTTATTGTGCTGATTAACATAATAAAATAATAATATTATGTTCGTTTGTTGCAGAAAATGTCTCTACCACCATTCGAATGGTTTGGCACCCAGCCTGAGGGCCAATGTCTTCTGTGCCCCGAAGTGGAGGGGCCTCAGGTGCATAGTGGTGGAGAAATCAGCTCGGGCGCCCCTGCCAGCAGCAGGAGTGCGCCCGAAGCTGTTGAGAAGAGAAAATTAGAAGAAAGTGTGCATGTTATCAAACAGAAAAAGTTCAAATTAAATGACAAATTAATTAAAATAGAAATTTTTAAAATCGGTGAAAATGGACATATCAGTGATGTACCCGAAATTGCTGCGCAGTATATAGCAGAGGACAACAATAACTTTGACGCAATTTTAGAAAATACTAATATATTAATTAATGATATAAGTAGGAAAATTAATGACGTTGATTAGGCCTCTTGTTAATGATGCCACGATGGCCAACGAGTCGATTTTAAATAATCACTAAGTCTAGGCGCTATCTTTAGATAAGTTAGCGTCTGACAGTAGTGAGTATTTGAAGTCAGCTCGTTGGCCTTCCTGGTATCATTAATAAGAGGCCTTAAGCTGGGTCTCCAGCTTGTGTTTTAATTTTTCATCTTATATCACTTATTAAAATATTGGTATTCTCTAAAATCGCGTCAAAGTTATTATTGTTTTCGACCTCGCACGCATGTTGTTAAGCGATGATGCGGTCGTAGATGACATGGATGATGATAGATGTAAGTGCTACGTAATAATATAGTATATAGTTAGTTGATTATAGTGTATAGTTTATTAATAATAAATGCATTTTATCGGCGATAGCGTTGTTTCATTTCGTATAATTCGGTAAATACAATAGGATGCCCAGGGTCGTACCTCGTAACATTCATTTGTTTTACGAAAATGAGTTGCAGATGTAAAAGATCACAAATTTGTAAGCCTCATAATAAGTACCTCTTATTTTCGTAAAAAAAATGTTAGTTACGAAATGTTGGAACCCTCGATAGGTTAAATTTTAAAAATTAAAAACATTTTTTTACTCCAAAATCATATTTATTGTATAAGTACAACATACAGAAACATATCAATTTTATATATAACATATTATGTGTAGATAGGTACATTTAAAAATCTTAATCAAAACTATTTTATTAGTTTAAGAGATTTTATATAATAATACGAGCAATAAGCACAATTTACGATCTAAATGATAAATAATGTTTTTTTACTTATTTATTAAAACATGGTTTTATAATGACCCCATGGCAATGTCCGGACACCATCAGTGTGTATTTGTCTTTTATCATCATCTCTACTCAAGACCACCTTGTTTATTCTTTGGGTAAAAATATTATGATTTTTGGAACGAATAATGCACATACTTCTTCTTAAACGTTCATTATATTGCAAAGCTCTCTTATAATTTTGAATATCGAGCTTTTTCGTCACCGATTTCTTTATACCCTTGGCTTTTTTTACAGATTTAGAAATTGAGTCAATACAATACAATTTTGCTCTTAAGCCTACAAATTCAGAAATTATATCACCACCCATTTCATCTTTAAAATATCCGGGCACCTTAGAATTAACTGTAGGTATCCCAAAAATATTATCAGGCTCGAAATTGCTTGTATCAAAATATTTCAAAATTCTTTTCATGTCTTGATAAAAATCATGTGTATGTATTAAATATAATAGACTGTCGGTATCTGTATAACATAGCTTAATATCATGATAAATATTTTTCATAACTGAGTAATGAAAACGATATAAGTGAGTTTTTGCTAACTCCAGAATTGTGAACCCGACATAAATTGGTCTATCAAGTATAATTTTGGTCTGTTGTAACTGAATAGCAACAAGAGAGTCAGATATGATAGATAAATTTTTAAAATTAGGTGCGCTTATATACTTTTCAGCTCCACAAAGTTTGTTTGTTTTATTAAAAACGTCATTCCATACATTAACAAGTTTTACATCCACTTGTTTTCTTTTATTTTCTATTGTTTTTCCAAATATAGAATTGTTTTGTTTTTTAAAGAAATCTCGTTCGAACTCAGAGCTTGCTTTTTGTCTAAGTTCTGTATTTAGCTTGATGTAGGGAGCTAAAAATGCTTCTTGCTCGAACGCTAATATTTTATAAATTTTAAGTAAATTAAGGCCATTTTTCAAACATTCCTTGAGATGTACATAGTGAATAACATATTTGTGTTTATCGTTCAAATTGGCAATTAGTTTTTTATGTTTACTGCCTGGCGGAGGATATTTTTCTGCAGCAAAAGGTAAATCAGCATGAAGGTCATGGATTTCGGCAGGGTAATGCAAATCGACTTCTAATATATACCCAGTATTACTTTCTTGGGACGTTTTCATTATATCGAAATTTTTTATTTCAAGGTCGTTGAGGAACCTAAATTTACGAACTGGTAGTTGTTTCATCATGACATATCCGTACAGATTTACACAATCTAAGTTAATAAGAAAACTGTCTGGTTTTTCGCTGTCATGATCAGAAAGATATTTATTATTGGCTTTTGCGTATCTCAACGAACACTGAGAAAGACCTCCTCTTATGCCCTTTTCTAGTAATTGATACATCTCAATATCTGATATAAGATCCAACTTTATTTTAGTATATAATAGCATAGCATCCCAACTCAGTGAAGGCGATGAAACAAAAAAACATGGATCAAGGTTATAAAATTTCAAACTCATAGATCTAAATTTTTCAAACACATCGCATAATAGAAGTACATCGCATTTTAAATATAAATCAGTATATTCTCCCAAATTTGATATATTGAAAGCCTTCCAGACTGTCTTTGCATGTTCATAGTCTTTTTCTGTAACTGGTGCAGACGTAAGTTTGTTATAAAAATGTCTTCGATCTGGCAGTTTGGTCTCATTATACCTATCAAAGGAATCAATATAGTCGTAGCAATATACGCCTTTTTTGCTCATTAAATTAAAATGGATTGGATTGTTGTAAAAGGCGCTCATAATTTTAAAATCATCTGGTTTCATTGTTTTTACTAAATTATCTAAACCAGAACTCAAAAAGTTAAACGAATCAATAAATTTTATTTGAGCTACATTTTGTTTATCAACTGGAATAAACTTTGTAAAAGAAATATACTTTTCTTTATTTTTTGGAATAAGATTTATACGCCCACATACAGCAGCAAGCTCTTTTATAAACAAATGACAGTCGTATCCTGAAAGATTATGAAATATTATTGGAATGAATGAACATTTTTTTGCGTTAATATTACAAACTTGATGTGCGGGTCCAATATATGAGCCTGTAAAATGATCATGATGAGCTACAATTATATCTGAAATATTAAACTTGTTTTTACATATACAACATACTTTAGCATTTTTAAAAGAAATTAATTCCGATTCGCTCGCCGTCATTGGTTTGCATTGCATAGCGTATTCATAAAGCATTTTAACATCTTTGCTTAGTAATTCTACAAATTTTTTTGAACACTGAGGACCTCTATAGGATACAAACTTACTTAGTTCTGGTTGTGATTCACAGTAAATGTAATACGCAAAACAACTTGCTTCATGAACTTGTATATTTTCTACGTGAGCGCTTTTACTTCTATCAGAATATTCTTCGAGTAAGCTTTCAAAATCACCGTAAATAACTATAGGAATTTTTTGAGTTCTCTCAAAATGTTTGAAGGAAAGTTTTGTGTTTTCTTCTGGTAATACAGTTTGAACTCTTGCACAATTGTGATTCACGAGTTTTTCTAATGACTCAAAATACGTGAAACATTCTTCACATAAATTTATTTTACATTTGTGTTTCGTAAGTTGATTGTGGATAAGTTTTTCGAAATCTTTTATCAAACAAAAATGGTTTTGGTTGCCTTTATTTATCCATAGTAAGTTAATATGCGACGGTTTTCGTTTCAAGGTCTTATATAATGGTCCAGTCACTTGATTTTTCTTGTCTAACCCAAAAATATTGACACTTAAATCTGGATTTATTTTTTCAAATAGTTTGATATCTTCAAGACTCGGAGGGAAGTTCATATTTTCAGTATTCAGAATATTATAGTAATGAGGATATGAAGTAGTTCTACAACAATTTTTTTTAGCAGGATATAAATATGCAATTATACTCCATAGAAAACAATAATTATCTTTGTTTTTTAAGTTTAGACATGATTTAGTTCTACTTATGTTATCTGGTAATGGTATATACGAGCCAGATTTTAAGGGAGAATATTTAGCTATATTTATTTCTAAACGATTTATTGATTCTATTGTCCAACCGGACTCACAGAGCTCAAATTCTGAACATTTATTTATAATTTTTTCTGCTAACTTTGTATAAATGTCGTTAAGATCTGAACTTAGATAAATGGTTTCATATTTTGTATTAAAGGATTTAAGACTAGCTTCATTAATTTTAGGCAAAACATAAGATACAAACAGTTCTAAATTGATTTTTACTGATATGTGTTTATCTACTTGACCTTTTATAAGAGAACAACATGTTTTTGAAATGCTTGATAAAAATAATTCTGGAGAAATAATATTACGGTTTTCGGAATCTACTCTATAACTTATTATTTTGTTTTTGAATGCACAGTTCACAATGCGCACGTTACTAAATTCTGTTTGCAACAAGCAGTTAGATTTGTGTAAGTTGGACTTCTTATGAGCGGGTAAATTATTAACTTTCAAATTACAAGCCTTACAAAAAGACATAATTGAAAAATAAATCAAATTAAATATACCTCTATATACTAGTTTAATATTAGGTTTATAAAATACAAGCTCAATTTTTTTTCAATTTTGTATTTTTATTATGTTTCTTTAATTTTTGTATTTTATAATTTTATCTACAAAGTAGACTCTATAGAAGGATAAAAAAGGTTAGTTTACATATAGGTTCACACTATAATTTATGTTAAAAATAAATGTATAATTTCACTTTACAGTTAATCTCAATCAAATTAAATATACCTCTATATACTAGTTTGATATTAGGTTTACAAATACAAGCTCTTATTTTTTTTCAATTTTGTAATTTTTCATATGTTTAATTTTTGTATTTTATATTTTTATCTACAAAGTAGACTCTATAGGAGGATTAAAAAAATGTTAGTTTACATATAGGTTTCACACTGTTTATGTTAAAAATAAATTTATAATTTCACTTTACAATAAATCTCAATCAAATTTAATATAGCTCTATATACTAGTTTGATATTAGGTTTATAAAATAAAAGCGCTTATTTGTTTTCAATTTTGTATTTTTATATATGTTTGTTTAATTTTTGTATTTTATATTTTTATCTACAAAGTAGACTCTATAGGAGGATTAAAAAAGGTTAGTTTACATATAGGTTTCACACTGTTTATGTTAAAAATAAATTTATAATTTCACTGTACAATAAATCTCAATCAAATTTAATATAGCTCTATATACTAGTTTGATATTAGGTTTATAAAATAAAAGCTCTTATTTGTTTTCAATTTTGTATTTTTATATAAGTTTGTTTAATTTTTGTATTTTATATTTTTATCTACAAAGTAGACTCTATAGGAGGATTAAAAAAGGTTAGTTTACATATAGGTTTCACACTGTTTATGTTAAAAATAAATTTATAATTTCACTTTACAATAAATCTCAATCAAATTTAATATAGCTCTATATACTAGTTTGATATTAGGTTTATAAAATAAAAGCTCTTATTTGTTTTCAATTTTGTATTTTTATATATGTTTGTTTAATTTTTGTATTTTTTATTTTTATCTACAAAGTAGACTCTATAGAAGGATAAAAAAGGTTAGTTTACATATAGGTTCACACAATAATTTATGTTAAAAAGAAATTTATAATTTCACTTTACAATAAAGCCATTATTAAAAATTGTTTTGTCCATACAAAATAGGGCGAATACCACGGTAATCTTCTTTGACTGCTGATACAAGTCGGGAGACCGCCCTCCAGGTGGTAGAGTTTTCATCTACAGCCGACTTGAAGCTGATTAGGGAGTGTTTCCACCTGGTGCTGGCTGGCTGCGCTCGGAGTTCGTTAGCGTTCGAAATCCGAACTTCTACATAATATTCGCCTCGCTTTGTAGGGTCGCTTTGTAGCGTGTATCCGGACCCCACTTTGCGTGATATATAGCTTTTTAACTTTTCCGCTTTAATAGGCTCTTCACCTTCCTCCTGAAAAGATATTAAAATACATTTATGCAAATGATCAACTCACATGTAGACAGTAATTATTTTATCGTCTACAGATAAATTAAAACTCCTAATATACTGTTCATATAAAATATAAACAATAAAAAGTTTTGAGAATAAATTAAAACCTCATTTTCTTCAAGTTAAGAATCTCATCAACAAAAGTTACAGTTTAGTATTTTGCTTTATACCTACGCAATAAAACATAAAATAATATGAGCTATAATATAAATATCTCACCTCAGAATCAGGGAACACATTCAGTTTCCTTTTCTTATTAGATGTTGTTGGCACAAGTTCATTTTCAGAATCCGACTCCCCAAATAACTCCTTTATTTTTTTAGGTTTTTGTTTTCTTGCTGTAGTGGGTTTAACGGTTTTTTTCTTCAGTGAAGGGGAATCCTTTGATTGGGAGGGGAACTCACTGTCGGATTCAAAAGGGTTCTTGAAAGACCTGCAAGTATAATATAAAATGAAAATATATGCTAAAATAAAAATGGTTTGGCTGTAAGTAGGTATCAAGTATCATGAAACAGCCCCCTCAATAAAATGGTAAAACATAAATAAAAAAATATATATGCTAAAATAATAAATATTAAATTATTATCTACTTACATACTTATTATATTTTCTTGTCGCTGGAGGATTTCTGTATCTTAATATATTTTTTTTATTATAATTATTGGGAGACTGTCCCGTGTATACTTCTGTTCTATTTAATATTATATTAATAATAATAATTTATTCAGGAACGGAGCTATTTATACCCCTATTTTCATAAAGCCGCATGCAAACTAGATATTTCGTTTTTTTTATTACGTAACAAAACATTTTGCCAGGCTAATCTGATTTTTATGATTAATGAACTTATAGTTAATAATGATTTTTCCATGCAAAATCTATCGATGCATAGAGCCTAACAATGTATCACATTACTGGCGCCAGCCAGACCGTGTCATAGGAGACGTTTTACGTATTTGGGCATCGCATCTACTTGGTTGAAAATACCGATTGTTGGCAACGTGTCTAGTTATACTGGATAATTGCAGTAGCTTAATACTAAACCAATGAAAATAGATCTTTACACAAATTATGTTTTTTTTTAATTTAATTTAATTTTAATCATACCTGCTATTTAAAAATCTGTGAAAATGGATTTTTTGACATAGCCATAAATAAATTAATGTTAAATTCCAAAAATATAAGTACACGCTGGCACTTGTACTCACCTTAAGCGGGCTATTTTTTAGTGAAATAATTCAATTATTATCTAGAACCAGGAGCCAGAGTACCTATTGTATTTTAAATATCTAACATAGTAAGTACACAGCTGTTTGTAAAATGAAATAAAAAATAGTAAATAATAAAATACTTTCAGACTAGTATTCTTTTATTCAATATTATTGTTTTAAATTGTTATTTATTTAATGTTTTTTTCTAGGTATTACGAACATTAAAATACAACATGATAAGGGTTAAGCAACCAGCTCATCCTGACTATTCTATACAGACATCTCGCTTACGGAGTTTTAGGACATGGCCTCGACAGAAGACTCAGAAACCTGAAGATATGGCTGATGCTGGATTGTTTTATACAGGAGAGAGTGATAAAGTCATATGTTTTTTTTGCGATGGAGGTCTCAAAGATTGGGGTGCTGAACACTCGCCGTGGGAGGAGCACATTCGCGTCTATCCGAACTGTACATATATTTCACTAATCATAAAAACATGTCAAAGGATCAATGACAAAAAACTGCTTATAGATAACAAAAATAATAATTTCAATAATACCCTAGAAGCTAATAATGTTTTGTCGTGCAAAGTTTGTACAATTGAACCTGTATCCCTTTGTTTCTATCCTTGCGGGCATGCTATTAGCTGCATTAAGTGTACTTTCTCAATAAACAATAAATGTCCTTTATGTCGACGTGTTTTTTTTAATGTAATAAAGTTATTTTTCTGAGCAGTAAATATTTTAATACATATTCCTATGTCTACTGAGCGATTATTTAGTAGCGATATATACTCGTATCTTGCATTACATTAACTTAATTTGCAATGTTTATTCTGTCCATAGTCTTATACCTACATATTTTTGTTTGATAAACTATGCGAGAATCTGTAACACGTGACGGCAAGTCCATGGTATAAAATCATTGGGAGCCGACAAATTAAATGTAGTAGCAGCTGGGATGCCGAGAAAATATAATATCATTTTCAAACGAGATCAAACGATCGCCGCTGGTAAATAAATCATGGCATAAAGATAAATAATTGTAAGTAAATTAAATCAACTATATCCAATAAGCTGGGTCAAATCCAAACCCAAAAATCTAGTGTACCTCACCAGCCTAGCGTGTATAATTGGGAGATTCTAGATCACTATGCTCGAGTGTAACGAGAGCATAGTGATCTAGAACCCCCAATTATACCCTACTTCTATTCTATATTAAGACGAGTACATAGGTACAGATTACAATAAAACAATCTAAGATTTTCCTCGATTTAGGTACCTACATTTTTGTTAATAAATCCGCTTAAAATATTTCTGTGAAAACTGTCTAAAATAAATTTTGCGTTTATTTCCTCTCACAATTCTTTCCAAAAAGATATTGTCGACGTAATGTACCCCAACACTAGTGGTAGGTGGAGTTTTTGGAAGTGATATATTTTCATGGGATTTTCACTGAATCTTAGTTTCATTTTCAGAGCAGAATTTGCTGGAATTTTCTGAAAAATCTGCCACAATGTTTACTCTGTGATATCAAAATACAATATTGTTGAGAATCCTTAATATTATTCCCATTTTTAGATTTGTAACAAAAAAAGAATCCTTATAATTTTTTTTTTAAAATTAGGGTATGTTCTTGGACAAAGACCAAAATATAGGATTTTTAACAAAAACAAATATGTAAAAAAATTAAAAGAATTTAACATAGTTTTTCCACGCTTTTGTTAAAATATTATTTTTAAAGTAGGTACTAAAGTAGAAAATTCGAGGGCATAATCGGCTTATCGGCTTATTTTTGTAGGTATTTAGTATTGTGGCGTAGAGTGGTTAAATAAAGAGTAAATTTATATTTACCTCTGGAAAATGTATATTTTATATATACTCGTAAAATAACTATAATGATTAATTTTTTGTTAATAAATAATATTCTTTATCAGAAAATGAGATTTCAAGATAACGTATAGCTATTTATATAATTTTGATTATGTTATAATAAAATACTCGTAATATTATGTTTTATAATCGTAAAAAAAATACGTTAAATTTAGGTAAAGATTTAACAACAGTGAAGGTTTTTTTAGCAGTGATATGGATCAAAGGAGACTTGTTCATCTTATAATATATTTTTATACAACGAAGTAAGAAGACGAGCAAGACGCTCTCCTGATGGTAAGAGATAACGCTGCCCATAATTAGTACAGTGCTACCCAGTATTTTACAAAGGTAAAATTCTGGGTGCACTGCGCAGGTAAAAGTCTGGGTAGCACTGCGCCACCGCTTCTTACTTGAGAGTCATAAGATGTTAAGACTCTTCATCATAGTAATTATACTAGCGGTAATTTCACTATAAGTACACATAATATAACAATGCATTTCTACTTATTCTCACCTCTGAACTAATTGATAGAAAATAAGCACTACAATACCTTTGTTCCAGTCTTCCAGTTTATCATTAATATTTCCAAAAGTTTATCTCCCACTCCCAACTAAACCAAACGCATTCACAGAACGCTGGCAAAACACCGAAATTTATGTAAAACTGCATAAATCCAGTTTTATCCGGTTTTATCTGGCTACAGCCGGATACCAACTGGCGGCGACCAATCAGCGCACGGTAAGCCCCCTTAGTTAGGATTATCTTTTTAATTATATCTACCATTACATTATAATCTTTTTGAATTTGAGTTTTATGAGAGATAAAAGTGCGAATTTGTGTTAAATGGCTAATTTTTAATGGGAAACAGAGGCGTAAACGTATATAGGTACCTAAATATACAGGGTTACTGGTTATTTTTCTACATAAGTGTACCTTTTAGTAATTGCCTACGATTTACGCAATTTAATAAGTTCCGCGAAAATGTATGGTCATTAAGTTATTTTAATTTTATTCAAAAAATGAAGAGACAATTTCAAAAAATCATAAAAATTACCCTGATTTATTAGCCCATTACCTAGACAAAATATGTAATATAAAAAAATCTAATTGAAGAGCACAACAATTTTTTGGCAACTTTTATGAATCCCTTGAACTTACACGTAAATTTGCAAAATTTCTCTTAAAAATCATAAAATAATTACATAATATATTTTTAAAGATTAGTATTTAGATTTTTTTATTGTAATAGTTATTTGTTATACAAGACTGCAAAGTTGCTTTTTAACCGCGTGCTCAGTTTGTATGACCGAGCAAGCGAAGGATTCTAAAATTAAATCACGAGCGTAGCGAGTGATTTAATAATTAGAATCCTGAGCGTTAGCGAGAGAATCAAAAGAGCACAAGGTCAAAAATCATTGCACTCGAGTGTGACACATAATTTTTCATCCCCCCTCAGCGAGGAAATAACTCAATGCTAAAAGTTTTTTTTTAATTATTCTCACCATGGATGCGCACAGTGTTGCCAGTGCACTATCTTCAAAAATAACCTGTATTCAATTTTAATTTACGTAGGTACGCTTACTTAAGAGTCCTTTTCACGAAAGAGGTCCCACGGAATTTAGCGGAACTAATTTTTTATTCTATTATTATTGACTTCATATTTTAAATCATTTTTATTTGTTACATAAAATAAATACCTTTTTGATTAAGAAATTAAATATGAGAAATTATGTGGCGTTAAAAAGTTAAAGTATTTAAACTTTTAAAATGTGCAATAGTGGCGTCCCGCAAAAAGGTCTCCTTTCGTGAAAAGCACTCTACCTATTCGTTTTAGTGATTATTTTCTCATTTTCAGTTTATTACAGTGAGAAATCATTAATAAAAAAGTTACTAAAAAGTAATACTTAGAAAAAAATAGTGCTACTAACTAGATAAAGTTATAAAAAATTGGCTTATTCTATTAACTCTGCTAAATTAACTCAACTATTATTTACTATTACAGTACTATATATTATAATTCATTAAAAACATTATTGCCTCGAAATGTTAATTATATCTAAACAACTAACGTAAATATAGTTCAAAAGAAACGTAATATGTTACAAAAGTAACTTACTGGCAAGGCTGATGGTGCGCCCAAAGCAAATTAAAAAAAAAAGTTTACTAAAGAGGTTCTTACTCCGAGTTTTTAACAAATTTAAAAAAGTTGTACGCTTATTTCGGTACCATAGAGGTGGAAGTAAATAGGTTTAATTATGTTTTTGTCTCTAGAGGGTAAAAAAAAATTTGAATTTCTCTAGAGGATAATGTGGACTTTTCCAGTCAGATATCGAAGCGCAAAAAAACACTTTCCGAGGTGGGGGGATGAAAATGTATTTTATATGTTATGATCACTTGAATTAAACGGGGATTTACTGTAACTTTAACATTTTGTAGCCCGTATAAGGAGCGGTACGTACGGCGGCGTTCGACATAAATACAAAGCTTTGTCAGTGCGCGCCGGTAATCCCTCTGTTTCGGATAATGGGCGCACTGTAAGCTCCTCGCTTCCACCCCTAATTGCATCCTCGGCCTTAAGTTATTGCAACTGTTTATTATTCTATTAAATTACTAGGTATTTATTGACGAAGAAATTATTATACTGGACGGAATGTCATGAAAAACAATAAGAAGTACCTTTGTTTGGTCCGCGTCACGTGGTACGGATTCTTTCCTTTAAGGCACTGTGAGTAAAATCAACGTTGCCACTCGGATCGTAAATCGTACTTCATTTAGGAAAAGAAATGGCATTTGATAGCTTAACATTAATACTTACCTTTTAGCATAGTAAGATTTTGACATAAAACTAGCAACTCCTGTCCCACTGTCAAGAGTAATGGACGTTTGTAAGAGCACAATGACATTGGGAGTAGCTACAAATTGTATGCAATGATAGCGCGAGTAACAAGAGTAGTGTCTTGGTATAATGAAAATGAAAAATGAAAATGAAAAAATATTTATTTAGCTAAAGAACATGCAATACAGAAACATTAGCACTATGTATTTTATATCTAAGAGTTATATGTGTAAGAATCTGTGACTCCCTCACTAGGCTGGGCCTGTGCCGAGGGAGCCCACAATTTAACAGGATTTACAAAACAATAATAGTTATGTTCAACGAGTTTACCTATTGATAGATAGAGTATACATATTATAGTGGTATTATCTGTACCAGGTCTATTCGCTATTTGACTAAAATACAAGTGAAAAACTTAGAGAAATAACAACAAAATTGTTTGTTTACTTATATAACTAATTTTACATTTATGTTGTTCAGATTAAGTTGTCGTTTATTATAATATTCCAATTTAAGATAAGTCTAAAAGTTCTTTAACAAAAAAGGCAATAAAAATAAATATAATAAATGGGACAATTGTGTGCTGTTTAATACATTATTTTTAAGAGATCCTCAGTTTCATTATAGGATAGAGATGACAGCCAATTATATACGGTTTTCTTTACTTCAGGTATACTTTTATCCTTTAATTTACAAAATTTAAGCACTTTATTGTAAACAGTATGTCTCACTGAGTCCCCAAATCTTTGGGCAAATTTAGAGTTTACATGTGGTAAGGGAACCTTAAATACTCTACGTTTGGCCATTTGGTTGTAATTTTCAGAGTTAATGATTGATCTGTGCACCGACAGTGTTGTTTTAAGGACAAAAAGTTGGCGAATGTTTAGTACCTCTGCCTCTCTATATACATTGATGGTAGGATACCTGAATGGCTTACGGAGTATAACTTTTAGAACTGAGCGTTGCGCTCTTTCAGCCTGTATCATCACCGTTTTTGCCGCACTACCCCAGCATAGTATACAATACACAATTATGGATTGGCACAATGCATAGTACACTATTTTAAGTGTATCCAGGCTTGCGGCATCCCGTAAGTTTCGCATTATACCTGTGACTTTACGAATTCGTGCTGATAGTATTCTTATATGATTTTTGAAATTAAGATTTTCATCAATGTGAACTCCAAGGTACTTAATAGTATTCGTACGAGCAAGGGACTCACATGTGCAAGCCTTTGCATTACACTGTTTTCCATGCAGTCTAATGCTAGTTTCAGATTTCGGTGATGATGTTGAAGTTTTATGAAAACATACAAATTGAGTTTTTTTAGTATTCAGTGTCAGTAAATTATTTTGCAGCCAATTAGAGATTTGAATGATACCCTTTTCAGCAAGAGAGCACACAGCAGGCCAAGTTGGTCCGTGAAAAATCACTGCAGTGTCATCAGCATAACATAAGATATTGGCGTTTTCAATCAAAATGTCATGAATATCGTTAATGTAAAGTAGGAAGAGTGTGGGTCCCAGTATGCTACCTTGGGGTACTCCAAAACGGACAAATTTCGGGTTGCTGGTGACCTGTCCAATCCTAACGCACTGTCTCCGCTCCGACAGATAACTCTGAAACCAGTTTAGGGCAATTCCTCGTATTCCCATGCCCTCCAGTTTACGTAGTAAAATAGGAACGGAGACAGTGTCGAAGGCTTTGGCAAGGTCAAGAAAAATACCGACGCAGCATTTTCTCTTATCGAGTTGCGACGACACTGCAGCGGTGAGTATAGTGACCGCATCCTCAGTACTTAAACCCTTACGAAAGCCAAATTGTTGGGAAGAGATCAGATTTAATGATTCAAGGTATGTTACCAGGCGTTTGTTTACTATTTTTTCTAGTATTTTAGAAAAGGTACATAAAAGGGATATTGGTCTATAGTTATCGGGGGAGTTTTTGGGTCCGCTTTTATAAATAGGACATACTGATGCTATTTTCCAGCTTTCCGGGAAGATCCCGTCTGAGAGACTTAGGTTTAGTATATGTGTGAGAGGTGAGATAATTTCATTTTTAATAAGTTTAATAAGTGCATTTCCTAGACCGTCAATACCGGGCGCTTTTCCACTTTGTAGGGACATTATTTCTTTCTCTATTTCCCCGTAATCAGTAGGACCCATAAAGAAAGAGGAGACTGGAGGATTTTTTGGTTGTACTCTATTTGCTAATGCTTCCTCAGTTTGATTTATGCTGGATAGAATGTTATTTGCAAGTATTTCTCCTACCATAGAAAAATGATCATTTACCATATTAACAGATTGTTCAGCAGTACGACTACCAGGTAAAGTTAGTAGCTCGGTTGGTTCTTTTTTACTAGATGAAAGGTTACATATATCTTTAATAGATTTCCAGAGTTTCCTAGGATTATTTTTGTTTTGTAGGAGCTGGTTGTTTTCGTATTCAGATCTAATTTTCCTTAATAGTCCTATGAAAAAGTTGTGATAGCGTGTGTAGGTTAGACGATGGTTTTTGTTATCTGGTTCGTTTCTGGAAATTAAGTGCAAACGGTCCCGGTTTCTCATACATCTCATGAGACCTGGGGTGATCCACGGTTTTAAGTTACAATGTGACCTACTAAGTTTAACTTTGCTTGTGTGTCTGCTAATTATATCAGCTAGTGTGTCAGTAAAAATTGAGTTTGCTTCATTTACGTTTGTGGAGTCGCAAATGCTTGTCCATTGTATAGCTGATAGATCTTGTTTGATGGCATCATAGTTATGTTTAATCATATACCTATTTGGTTTACTAGTTTGCTGCTTATTATAATTAAGGGCAACTATCACCGGATAATGGTCCGTGATCCGAACTTGACACACAATACCTATTACATCTTCAAAACCAGTTGACTTTTTGACATAAATGTGGTCAAGGCAAGCACGGTCCCTAGTAGGTTCAGTTATGGCCGGGAAAAACCCATATTCAGTCATAAAACATTGATACTCAAGACTTTGGATATTGTCTACGTCATCCATTATGTTTATATTTAAGTCACCTGCCATTATCAGGGGGGATTCATTTATACTACCTAACAAGCTATCCAACGAGTTTAAAAATAATTCCAGGTTTCTATGTGACGGAGAACGATATATTCCCAAGACTTTAACTATACCAGGAATATTAATAAAAAGAGCATTTGCTTCATCTATTGGAGGTTCTGAGACCACCGGACTCCAGATATCCTTTATATAAGCAACCACACCACCGTTTTGATTTATGTTTTTATTAGTGTTAAAAGAAAAATATCCAGGTAATTGTGGAATATTTAGAGAGTCATGAATCCAGCATTCTGTTAGAATTAAAATATCGAAAGGTGTATCTATACACTTAAGTGCCACAAGAAGTGCATCATAATTTTTCTGTATACTTCTAATATTTATAACAAATATTTTGAAATTCTGCTCTGGTGTAAAATGTTGTTTACATTTAGAAGAGTCACTTACAACCTCACAATTTATTTTTATTGAGTCTAGTTCTGATACAAATTCTGTACTAAACAACATTGTTAGTTATTTAGGTCTAGAGGCCTGTCAGGCCCCACCTGTTAAGTTTATTATTATTAAATTCTATGTTAATATATGTACTGGTTGTTTCCCTGCAGAAGAAACCGGGTGGCAGAAATATGTATTTCCTTCGGGTGAACATGGGTACATAGCAGTAAGCACATATCAACACTAGCAGCAAATATTCATTGATTATAATACTATAAAACCACAAGCGAATCCGGGAGGCAGTACTTATACCATTGTTGTTATGTATTATGGTTCTGTGTACACAAATATTATAAATATAATAACAATCCATTTGGAGGAGCATTGAAATTAATATGTGGTAAGTTTTAAAAATCCATCGGAGAATATGGGAATCACTAAAAGTAACCGTAATCGCAGAGCTGACTACGTTCACACTATAAAAACCATGTACCTGTATGGAAAAAACAGCTCCTATGATCACCAGACTATATGTTAGATCTAGGTATATATGTATAAGATTGTAGTAATAGGCTTTGTATACTATTATAAATAAATTGTGTTTCATAAGCAATATGTATTTTTTTTCACCTAACAATAATATGATGTAGAAACAAATCCCCCAGCCAGGCTAATTGTTTTAGGTTGCATTTATATTGTAAACTACTCTTAGTGTTAGAGGTTTTGCTAAATAGATTGTTAATAATATATCGGTAGTATCTTGGAAAATAGAAAAATTCAGCCAGATTAAGTTTATTGTAGACATAGAATGAAGATAATTAAAGTTATATTTTAATTTTATCAAATTTGTTTGGTTCAAATATTAAAGGTACATAAAAATATATTGTAGAATGTAGTAACATCCTTCAGTAGAATCTTGTGTGTAGGATTTGACCACTGAGCTGCACATGGACAAATAGTTCCTATAAATCATTTCTCTATTCTTGGCTTGCTGTGTTGACTCTAAGTGTAAGAATTTATAATACCCAGAACTTAAACTAGAAAGATTAGTAAAATTTGTTGTGTACTTATCTAGTTGATAGTAGGTAACTTTTAATAGTTGTTTGTATGTAAAAATAAATAGTAGGTAGCTTTTAATAAATGTTTGTATGTAAATTAAATATTAACATAGGTAAACTTATCATATTATGTAGGTTAATTGTTTCACGAGAGAGGCATAGAGGATATGTAAGTATTAAGTATTTTAATTAGTGTCATATGTTGAATCATGACCAGTGTACATGTATTCCACCATATGATCTTGAAATTGACTGAAAATGTGAGTAGCTGCACACAATAAAGCTTATAATATTGACTTAAAGATATAAACTCAGTCCTAAGTTGGCTTATTAGCCTTAGACTATGTATAGGTACACTAGATAATAAGTAATGTAAAAGTGAGCTAACTCGCTGATGCAGTTCAACACCATTACAATAATTGTTCATTGTGCTTAACAGTATTATATTTAAGTAGTAACCGTGTTTAATTACACCAAGCTTAAAGTAAATTATCAGATGTAGGTTAAATGTTTTACAAGAGGCATAAAGGAAAGGTAAGTTTTAAGTTTATCAATTAGTGTCATATAAATGTTGAATCATGACAAGTATACAAATGTGTTTCACTGTATGATCTTGAAATTGCCAGAATATGTGAGTAGCTGCACACAATATGCTGAAATTGAATTAAAGATATAAACTCAGTCTTAAGTTGGCTTATTTGCCCTAGACTATGTATAGGTACACTAGACAATAAGTAATGTAAAAGTGAGCTAACTCGCTGATGCAGTTTAACTCCATTACAAAAGTTGTTCAATGTGCTCAACAGTATTATATTTAAGTAGTAACCGTGTTTTATTACACCAAGCTCAGGAGAAGGACTGCTTCTGCGTGTTGTGCTCGGTCTCGGGCTGGCCTGGAGGGACCGTGCGTGGAAGAAGGCGGTCCAGTTGAGCCTGTGTTCGCACAAGCATAGCAGCTTTACCCTCTTTCTGTCTGATATAGATGCCGCCTTGGCTGCACCAGCAGAAGGCATAACCATGCAGTTTGGCTCTGAGACGGGTCTCACGAAACAATACCCGGTTTCCCTTGGTCAGCCTTTCATTAAAAAAGACTTTGCGGTTTACACCGGTTACCTCCATATCTGCACTGTAAAGATTTTTCCGGGACCGGCTGGCCTTGAGGAACTGATCACGTTTGGAGCGACGCAGAAACCGGACCACTATGGGACGAGGCATCTTGGCACCATCTTCTGGTAGTGATGCACTCATTGGAGGTCGTCGCGGCCCCACCCGTGCTACCCAGTCCACGTCTTCTTCCTGCAGTTTGACCCCTAACTTCACGGCAGCCACCATAACAGTGTGATAGTTGTTCTCGCCGACACTTTCTGGGATCCCAACAATTTCGATTTCGTTTCTTAGGTTTTGTTGCGATTGTAATTCCAGTTCATCTTGGAGTAGATGTATTGTTGTTTGGAGATCGGTTACTTCCTGATCGCGCTTCTCGAGGTATTTAAGCCGATTATTTGTCGCTGTCAGTTGACTCACCAAATCATCCAACCTTTCATGGCTGAAAGTGAGCGATGTTGTAGCCGCCTCTAATTTATCTTCCAGAGATGTGAAAGATAAGGTGAGCAAGCGCAGTTGGTCCACGAGTTTAGATAGCTCAGATCCTGAAATTTCTGCAGAAGATCCTGAGTTTTTTCGTGTGGTTACATTTTCAGATCTCGAGCCTAAAATTATTGGCGTGGGGCTATTTGTATCGCCATCTTTTTTCTGTGAGCCTTTTTTCCGATCGACAACCGATGACATATTTCTTGTTTTGAGTGCGGAATTTTGGTAAATTTTCACTTTAATGCAAAGTATAGGTGTTTTATTATTTGCACGCAGCAATAGTTTGTAAGAATAAGTAGATATTTCACTTTTTATTATATTTTTAATCACAGCACAGATTTTATACGTCGTAAACTCTCGAACACGGTGTTGCCAGTTGTATAATATGTCAGATTACTCTTGACAGTAGGACGGGAGTTGCTAGTCTTATGTCAATGTCGTGTAGCCATCACAAATCACAACACAAGCATCGGGATACTTAGTTTGGGGCAATGAACTAGGGGGTTTGGGGTTAGACAGCGCTGTGTGTCTTTAAATATAAGTCCTGTCAACTTTTTTTAACACACCCTGTTACCATCCAAAATTAAAAGGTTACCGATCATGTAAGCTTGAGTCGTATGGCCTTAGAGCAAATGCTCAAACCTTATAGTTTAATCTGTGACCTCGTTGCCTATGTACCATTATTGACCCTTAATCCTAGTTACAAACAGTTATATAATTCTGTGGCCGCACAAATGGTTGTGTAAAATATATGAGTTTAATCCACCGCAGTACGGGCGGGAATTAGGCAAATGCAATCGGATCTAGCGATCTGGCGCAGCTGCGGACTTTAGTCCTGGGGTTTAGGTGGCTCTGTATTTTTGTTATGTAGCTTTGAGAATTGGGTTATTCGTACAATCATTGATTGAATTGGGAAGTAGTGATAAGAGCGCCAAATGTAATACTTTTGTAACACACGTGTGTAATCCTTTAGCTTATTTTATTAACCCCCGACGCAAGTGCAGTGTGTGTGTGTGTCTGTCTGTGGCATCGTAGCTCCCAAACGGATGAACGGATTTTGATTTAGTTTTTTTTTGTTTGAAAGTAGAGTTAGTCGAGAGTGTTCTTAGCCATGTTTGGTGGAAATCGGTCCAAGATGGCCGCCGCTACAAAATGGCAGATTTTTTTTTCCACGACCCTCTCAATATGGGTATCAAATGAAAGGACTTAACGAGTAGAATACAGCCCACTATATAAAATTTAAAATCCAAGATGGCCGCCATAAAAAATGGTGAATTACGTATTGCGTTGGGGGTTTTTAAAATTTTTAATTTAATTCACTTGTTGTATTTATGGTGTTCATTAAACTATAGTTTTCTATATTTCTATGTGAGAGTGTGTGTGTTTTTGTATTGGTCCTACTACTAATAGGTGTAATGATATTATTATATCCCTTTGATCCAGGAAACACTTCCGGTTCAAATTGACATCTATTATTTCTAGCTTCTTTAAAATAAGGTTCGAATCACATGCCCGGGGACATATGGGTTAAACGCGAAAAGGTAGGATTAATCACTTTCTATACCGAGACAAGAGCAGGCGATATCGTGGTCAAAGTCTGCCCAGAAATTAATGAAAAAAAAAACTGATTTGTGTGTGCATATGTGTGTTACTAACCATTATACTTCGCAGTTTAGGTGGAACGATTGAACTGTAAGTTGGTATGTTAGTTTAGACCCTGAAAAATACATAGGTTACTTTTCAGTGGCAAAAACCTCTGAACACAACTGGTTGCCTAATATTTGAACTAAGGATAATAACTAATAACAAAAAATATACTATTTTAATAACCTTAGGGTTTTACTTACGCTGTCAGAGTCAAATCACTATTATAGGCACAGATGTTGACGTCACCCCCTCCTCCTTGAGTCGTATTCCCCATTACTTGGGGGTCGTGACGCCTCCCTTGTAGGATGCGATCTCTTATAATAGAGCGCCATTTTGGCCGGCTGGATGCAATTTTCAGGGCCTCGTGAACGGGAGCTTCGAGAGTGGTGCGGATCTGATCTAACCAACGCATCGGACTGCGACCTGGGGACCTCCTTCCTTCGATTTTGCCAGTGACTATGAGCTTCTCCAGATTTTCATCTCTTTTCCGAGCTATATGGTCGAAATACTCAAATATTCTCTCCAGACAGATAGTTGACAGCCTTGTCTTCACTTTAAGTTGTGTCAGGACTGATGCTTTTGTTCTATGTGCCTTTCGTTCTATGTGCCGTCCATGGAATACGCAGCATTCTTCTCCAGCACCACATCACAATCGTCGACGTCACAATTTCGACAATAATTGTGCAAAATTCTACTCCACCGCATTTATGGTTATGGTAAAGTTAAAATGCACACAAAATAAAACACAAAACATTTGCGGCATGTTATATAGCGCGTTTGAGCTAGGAAAATAAGCAGCCACCTAATCTAAACTTGTATCATATCTCCAGACTGCCGGCTCCCATCTAAGTTGTATCTATTTCCAACTTGGAATGGTTATTTGGTACGTGCAGTAGATCAACTCTGAACATTTATTATTCACTTGATGTGCTCAGTAGTTTTACCAGTTGAAAATTAGCCTATGTATTTTAAGTTTAGTTTTTTGTGTGTAGAGGTGACAAACCCATATATTATAATACACATACCTTCGTTAAACTTTTTATGGAAGTTTTTTTTTCTTCAATTTTGTTGTTTAAATTAATAAATAAGAAATTGAATGAATAGAATAGAATAATGCTTTATTATTGCAAACCAAAAATATACAAAAAACTTATTACTATAATATGTTATGAAGCAGGTTAGCAATCGACGGTCTTATCGCACTAGGCAATGTGAATGAAAACTATTTTTTTTTATTATTTTGAAGCAGTGGTGGTTATGTGGTGCAGAAAATGTAATTCTGGACCACCGTTCGAATCCCGGTCCCGCACTAATGTGTTGACCACGATCTCGCATAATGTTAAGCGAAGGTGTGGCCGTCGATGGTAGCAGATTACACCTAGAAGGCGGGATAAACCCCACCCTGGCATCACTAAACTGCCAGAACACGGTCACAATGACAGCTTGGCGACACGGTTTTGTACTGTGGGTGGAAATTGGGCACGACCGAAGCCTACTACCAGTATAGCGAATGGAAAAACTTGTTTTATTTTCCCTTCAGAGATCCGTCGGAGGACGAAAGTCTTTGACGTAGGTAAGCGGATAATGTGGCTCAAATGGAGTTGGGCAGGACATATTGCCAGGCGTGGTGATAGCAGGTGGAGTAGGTCCCTAACAGAATGGATACCTCGAGACGGAAGGCACAGCGTCAGCAGACCACCTGCCCGATGGGTCGATGACATCGCAACAATCGCAGGAAAGACCTGGATGCGAACTGCAAAGGACAGAGTTGCATGGCACAAAGGGGAGGAGGCCTTTGCCCAGCAGTAGGACGATATGGGCTGACAATGATGATGATGATGATTTTCCCTTTAACACAAAAACGAGTAACTTTTCCTACTGAAACAATAGACAAACATGTTGCGGCAAATAGTCTGTGAAGTTTCCAAAACATAAAGTTGTAGCGAATGTAGCCCGAGGACTATTTCAACTTTAAAATAAAATAACATTAAACGTTATGTGCTTCAAGTGAGATTGCTCTATTCGTTTTAATTATTACTTTCAGAGATTTTACGTGAACAAAATCATCTTGTTGATTACACTAGAATTTTTACCTTTAAGTCTATGCTAGAAATAAATAGGTGACGATTTGAAACTTTGGTCGCGTAGTGTGATCAGGAAAGCGAAATAACATCTAGACCACACAACACCTAAAGCTGATGTCACACAGACACGGGAAAACCGGTCGCGATCTTTGTTTTTGATTACTCCCCTTTATATGTGTCAGAGCGCGTACAAATTTGATCATTACAAAAAACCCATCCCGTATCGTGACCGCTTTCCCGCGCCTATTATTATTTATTTATTCATTAAACAAAATCTGCCTATGTGATATCGGCTTTATTTATCACTACTGGTCACCCATTGCTCCCTTATTTAAGTCATGTCCTCGCCCTAGGCTTTTATCTACTCAACCTGGAAGTCGAAAAAATGAATTTTCAACATTTTTTTTTTAATTATACCTTTTTTGAAAATAATTGAGTCAAGGTCAAGAACACTACTCAAATTCGATGTTTCCTCATAAGTTTAGTTGTTTTAACGTAGAGATACATCCCAAACTTCTCAAAAACATTTGTGAAATTTCTTGTGTTTGTAATAAGTTTATGTTTTCTTTCAAATTTAAGCTTTGTCCTGGCTTCTATTTATTTACCAGGGTCTGCCTCTCAAATGTCCTTTATATCTACCTTTTTCGAATAAGAACACTGCTTCTTAGTAACATCACTGTTACCATATAAGCAGATCAACTCTTATAGGCCAGCCTCAATGCGCAGCTCTAAATTCTTTTTGTTAAAAGAAATTTGAATAAAAAAATAACACCAATGACTTTAATTGGTTTAGCAGTTTTTCCACTCGCTATACTGGTGGTAGGCTTCGGCCGTGGCTAGTTACTACCCACTGGACAAAACCGTGTCCGCCAAGTGGTCATTGTGACCGTCCGGCATGATGTTCAGTGAAGCCAGGGAGGGATTTGTCCCGCCTTCTAGGTTTAGTCTTCTACCATTTACGGCCGCATCGTCGCTTAAGATCAGGAGAGATAGTGGGCAAAGGCTAACCTATAAAAAATAAAAAAAAAAACACGCGAACAGCGGTGCGAAGTGGAGCAGACTCTAAATTACTACTACTAAAATATTTACAAAACTTCTTCGCGTATTCTTACTTAATATTTTCCCAACAAATTCAACATTAATAAGTTTATCTTAGAACCAAGCGCAGCAGGTGATAAACTAATAAAATTAGCTCAAAAACCTCATAAATTCTCTCGCTAGAGAAGCTCTAATAGAATAATGCAGTGCATAGAGTAAACTTCCATGTTTCTATGTGAGTAATACGAAAATATGACGGCGGCGGCTTATTGTGATTTATTTTTTTACTGGAAGAAAGCTGGAGATTCTTAGGTGAATTTTAATAGAGAATAAATAAGCTAGTTAAATATTGTGCTTCTTTGCCAAATATCTAACTGCGGGTACGAAGAGAGGTGTCTTGAATACCTACCTAATACTGGGGGCCGGTTTATATTTTATCGAAATCAATCAAGATTTCGAAAAAATATAAAAGAGATTTTTTTTCGTTTAGTGTCTAAGAGTAGAATAAAAGAAGAAAGGTCTTGTGACAATATTCACAATATATAAAAGGAAAGAGTGACTGATTGATCTATCAACGCACAGTTTAAACCGCTGAACGGATTGTACCGCTTCATGTGCGCTGGGTGGCCATGGTGCAGTCAGGCTAGTTACCGCCGCCTGAGACTCGGCGTTGACCTTAAATACACCCTTCCTCCTTTTACATCGGGGCTTATCGTGTCATTATTGTGTTAGTTTTACAAAAACCTGTTATGAAAGTAGTCTCGACCTTTCGGCTCGGTTACATGAGAGTTCAAGAGAGGCATGCATCAATGTACGTAGTGTTACAAATAAAATCTTCAATAAATATAAAACAAACTACAAAACATAAAATGTCAAAACAGTGTTACATTAAAATACAAGACATCGCGCTGTCTCTTGTAACATACGAAGCGGAATTTATGGTTCTACTTTTAAAGTGTGGACGACACTTACACCGAGCAGGTTAAACATAATCGTAATTTTAAAACGAATATTTATTTCATTAGAGCTGAGGAAAGTAGATAGATAGATAACCATTTATTGAACACTAAAGTTATGAAACAAAAAATAACTAACATTAAATTAATACATTTGAAAAGTGTTACAATTGGCGGTCTCATCGCTATGCGCTTTGGCTGGCAGTCAATCAGTCACTCTTTCCAAGAAAGCAAGAAAATATGAAAGCTGAGTCTATACTAATTGACAATAGAATTGTTCAAATTGAATATTTTTACAAGCTTTATATTACTTTCACCTGTCTGTTGTCTGTCTGTCTGTCTGTAATCAAATCTTGCAAGTTTAATTTGACCCACTTTCCGGTTTCCAATTGAGCTGAAAATTTACATGCGTGTGTAAATCGGATGACAATGCAATATTTTTATGACATCGAGCTGATCTGATGATGGAGCTGGAAGGTGGCCAAAGGAACTCTGTCATAAAACAACGCAACCCCATCGAGTTTGGGCTCATTTGATTCGTCTTGACGAGTACTTTATGATGCAAGATGATAACAATAATTAAAGCTTGTTTTTAAAAAGTATTTTTTAAATTTCATTTGTTTAACATGTTACATTACAGTGTAAATAGGTTCCCACCTGGTGCAACCACGGAGCGTGCAGTCGTATGTGATCGTAAACACATCGGACGGTTCCCTTATCGCTGTTGCTGAAATATGCCACATCCACACAGATATTGTTGCTTGTATCCACACAGGTATTGTTGTATTGTGCAGATATTGTTGCTTGTATCCACACAGGCATTGTGCAGATATTGTTGCATTACGGATAATATATTTTTTTATACATCGATGTAAGATGACGAGCAAGACGCTCTCCTGATGGTAAGAGATAACGCTGCCCATAATTAGAACAATGCTACCCAGTGCACTGCGCCAACGCTTCTTACTTAATAGGTTTTGTGTCTTAGATCTCTGCTAAGAAAGGATTTTGCCACGCGGCCAAAACAAAATTCCTTTCAATCAGGTTGTCTGTGAGAGATGTGATAAGACCAATTGTTTAAATTTTCTTATAGTTAATATATAGTCGACCGAGCGAAGCGAGGTCTTAGAGTCGAAAGCCGCGAAATGCCTGCGTTTGGACCAGTTTAACGCTTGACCTCTGGTGCTTAATTTTGGTTGACGTTTACTTGAAAACGGTTAATCCAAATTAAATGAAATTTTACACACAAGTTAAGAAGGTTAATTGGATAATTGTAGTGAAAAAATTAGCGAAATAAGTTACAGGGTTGCAGAGATATAGGTGACTAAAAGTCTTTACGATAGGTCTGACGATTATTACAAAACTGGAGCGCTGATAATTTTTTTTCTAACATATACACATTTTTTATAAGCGACACAAATATATTAGCCAAAGTGTATGTTTGTATGTATGTTTGTTACGCGATAACTGGAAAACCAATGGTCCAATCTGCATGAAACTTTGCAAACGCGTAATATAAATCCATAGAATTTTTAAGTTCGAACATGAGCCAAATCGGTCGAATGGTTCTAGAGTTTTAGAAAATGCTTAATTTCAACGTTACCAAAGTTCCAATCTTAATGGAACTTAGCGATCAGGTAGTATAAGCTAAAAGAATTCTCATGTTCGAAAATGAGCCAAATCGATCCAAGGGTTGTAGAGTTATGAAGATGATTAAATTATAATGTTTTGCACAATTTGTTAGGTACATTAAGTTTGAGAAAGATCCTACAGGCAAAAAAGAGCAAGCAAGTTGATAAAGTTAAAGAATTAATAGCGATAAAGTCCAATAATTCGAGAATTTCAAGCAATTTATCATATTTTCAATATTTCTTATTTTTAATTATTTTCGTATAATTTTTTAGTACATTGCGTAATACCAATAATTGCGTCAATTATAGTCCGGCCGCCTAAAGTTTGCTATTGAAATAGGTGTCACATACATGTAGGTAAGTACACGTTTTGTGCTGTTTTTTTAATCTTTTTATAAACCTCATTTCGCTCGATCGATAAAATATAATGTTATATTTAATTTAAGTAGTATGAAAATAAAGTAAAATAGTTATTTAAAAAAAAAAACCTTATTAATAGCGTTATTTTATGCCCATCGCTAATGGCAAGCAACCAAAGTTGGACTTAGTAGTATAGGCATAATTATAATATAATATAATTATGACGACATACCAGTCAGACAGTGCCAGTTATTCTACCGCCTGAGCAGTGATGTGCAAACATTACTGTGCTCCGGTAGGAGGGCACTGTAGCTAGTGAAATTACTGGGCTAAAGAGTCTTAACATCTTATGACTCTTGAGTAAGAAGCGTTGGTGCAGTGCTCCTAGAATTTCACATAATTGTGAAATCCTAGGTAGCGCTGTACTGATTATGGGCAGCCGTTATCTCTTAACATCAGGAGAGCGTCTTGCTCGTCTTCTACTTCTACACATAAAAAAACATAACTACGTTACATTGCCTAAAATTTTGTATAAATTATCCCGAACACAATGTACCGGACTATAACTCGCTGTCAAGTAAAATAATATTTTACAGTGGTCGTAGCATGCCAAACGAGATCCCGCTGAAATGTCAAGCGTAGAACTGTCATACCATACATTGTAGTTTTGTGAATGTATGGGATGACAGTTCTACTCTTGAAGTTTGGTCGGGATTCTGTGTGGCATGCTACGGCCACTGGCAAAACACGAAAGTGGAGACCATAAACAATAATAAGCAGGTAACAATGTCTGTGGAAGTGGTGATAGAATAAATAAAACCGGTCAAGTACGAGTAGGACTCGAGCACCGAGGGTTCCGTACAAACCTACGGGTTTCTACGGAACCCTAAGGAAAAGTGGGTATAATATTATGTACTGAAGGTTTTGATTCCCTTGCGAGTACTTGTGAGTTTGAAAATATGCGGCTAAAATTGCTGTTTCTTTTGATTGCGTTGAAATAGAGGTTTGATTTTTTTACAGCTTAAAGTTATTATAAAGCTGAGTATTTGGTATGAATTTAAATTTAATACCTGTACGCGTTCTTGAGGAAAGGGGTAGTAAAATAAAATTATTAAAAATATTTTTTTATATGATGTAACTAAAAATTTATAGTTTTCGCAATTTTTCCTGTGCTTGTGATTTAAGACGTTGCTGCGTACCAAATTTCAAGATTCTGAGTTAACGGCAAGTACCCTGTAGGTTTTGATTCCCTTGAGAGTAGTCGCGAGTTAAAAAATACGGCTAAAATTACTGTTTCTTTTGAATGCGTTGAGATAGAGGTTTGATTTTATTACAGTTTAAAGGTATTATAGTCTTGAGTATTTGATATGAATTTCAATTTAATACGTTTACGCGTTCATGAGAAATAAGGTAGTAAGTATGAAATTATTAAAAATATTTTTTTATATGATGTAACTAAAAATGTACAGATTTCGTAATTTTCCCTTTATCTGTGCTCTAAGGAGTTGCTTCGTGCCAATTTTCAAGATTCTAAGTTCACGGCAAGTACCCTGTAGGTTTTGATTTTTTGAGAGTAGTTGCGAGTTTAAAATTGCGACTAAAATTGCTGTTTCTTTTGAATGCGTTGACATAGAGGTTTGATTTTATTACAGTTTAAAGGTATTATAAACTTAAGTATTTGATATGAATTTCAATTTAATACGTCTACGCGTTCATGAGAAAAGGGGTAGTAGGTATAAAATTATTCAAAATATTTTTTTCATATGATGCAAATAAAAATTTATAGTTTTCGCAATTTTTCCTTTATCTATGCTCTAAGGAGTTACTTCGTGCCAAATTTCAAGATTCTGAGTTCACGGGAAGTGCCCCGTAGGTTTTGATTTATTTGGTAATGTCGAAAATTTGCTGAAATTTGTGACATATTCGACTATATCTTTTGATTGCGTTGGCCTAGAAGTTTGAAATTTTCACAGCTCTAAGAGGCAATGAACCTTAGTATTTCCTATAAATTTCAGTTTGTTACCTCCACGCGTTCCTGAGAAAAAGGGTCTTGACAGACAGACAGACAGACAGACGGACAACAAAGTGATCCTATAAGGGTTCCGTTTTTTCCTTTTGAGGTACGGAACCCTAAAAAACTCGCTGAATCGTTTTATGATAAAATATAATTTAACCTTTTGAACGCCACGGCACAAACGCATTTTCGTGCCCTGTGCGCCAAGGCACAATTTAAAAAAAAATACCTACGAAAGAACTAGTGTTGCCAAGAGTCGATAAATATTTTTATATCACTTTATTAAGACTGGGTTTTTTGTCGTCTATAGACGTCGTTGGCGTACAGGACCCGCAAGTACTTGTCAAGTATAGGTGACTTTGGCGGTCAAAAGGTTAAATACATAATTTATATGAATACATACAAATATCATCGACCGAGCAAAGCGAACTCTTAGAGTTGAGAGATCTCTCGGTGGCAGTAAGGTTATTTGAGTAGTCTGCATAACTTTTTAAAACCTAAAGTAATTGTTTGTGCCGGCACATTCAACAATAAAGGTGCACGAGCACACCATAATGCATCGCGGGCCGTGTACTTATAGTCTGCCAAATTTCATAAATATATGGTAACGGCAAGTTCCCTATGAATGTTGATTTATTCAGAGGGTCAAAAAAATTTAGGTACGTTTTTGAAGGATAAACGGGTGTATTTTTTTCTACGTTAACTCAGAAGTTTAATTTAACGGGCACCAAGCGGCTATAGACCTGTGTATTATGGTAAAAATATACAATTCTACGGGATGTAGAGTATAAATTGGTCTTGACAGGCATACGGATGACCAAGTGATCCTATTTATTAGGGTTTCGTTTTTTCCTTCAGAGGAACGAAACTCTAAAAAGGATTATACTCGTACCTATTCAAAAAATCTCGGTACGTAGGTTTATTGAGTTTTAATTTCTCAGAACTTTTATATTTTGAGTTTTAATATTAATGTTAAAGTTCTTGTATTAGGATATATTTAGTCGAGACCTAAAGTCTAAGGTTTACCACGGAAATTGGGCTGCGAGGTCACAGTTCGAGGCGAACTACTAGTTTAAATGAAATTGTATCTTGGTATCAAAAATATGTTATTAGTTATTATATTCTATTTATTCACAATTTCGCTTTTATACAGTTAATATGAAAGAAGGGTTTGGGTAAAAAGTAAAATCTTACCTACAAATTAAAGAGTTTATTCGTAGGCAATAATAAATTATCCCTCGGGATAATTCAAAATCTAATATTACGTATTTTACGTAAAGGTAAAGTGAGAAGAGAGATTTAATATTTAGATAAGTTAATCATGATAATACCAAATCTAATACATACTAAACACGTTTCTCCTTTGAAGCAATCGAAAATATTAACATAATAGGAGGTAATTTTCTTCATATAAATATTTCTTGTTCAAAGGGTCTTAAAATCGTGTCTTTGAGGTATTCCTATGAGAATTAGGTGATGTAAAATCATTATAATAGCTTGAAATTTCAGGTAATGGTAAATTATTTTACATCGCGATATCACTACATCTAATTCTTCTAAATATATAAAAGGAAAACTCCATTATCAGATCAGCTCGATGTTACAATAATATTGCATAGTCATCCGATGAATTTATTTGTATACTTTGACGTGACTTTGACGATGATTTGACGACCTCTGTGGCGCGGTGGGCTAATACCCGCCTGCAACGCAGAAGGTTGCGGGTTCGATTCCCGTATGGGACAAATGTTTGTGTGATCCACAGGTATTTGTTTCTGGTCTGGGTGGCTTTCAATATCTATTATAAGTATGTATTTACAAAAGAAAAGTATATAAGTATTATATCCGTTATCCTAACCACCATAATAACATGCATTAAGTTGCTTAGTTTGGGGTTAGGTGGCGCTGTGTGAAACGTCCTGAAATATTTATTTTTATTTTTTATTTTATACACGCATGCAAAATTTCAGCTCAATCGGAAACCGGGAAGTGGGCACAAATTAAAATTGCAAGATTTTGATTACAGACAGACAGACAACAAACAGGTGAAAGTAAATAAAAGCCTGTAAAATTTATGAATCATTATCACATGAAATTGTTTTATGATTCACTACTTGCGCCTAGCGGTTTTACCGGCGTGTGCTGTAGCCTATGTGTTTTTTCAGGGTCTAAGTTATCTCTATACCAAATTTCAGCTCAATCGGTCTACCCGTTTAGGCGTGAAGTAACAAACATACACACTCGCAAATTTCCGATTTTATAAAATTAGTGTGATTAGATTTATCCTACTTTATTTAGTTTATTCTACCGGGGGTAGACTTCCTTTGCAGGAGGTCGTCTAGGTGGGTACCCCAACAGTGCCAGTTATTCTACCGCCTGACCAGTAATGTGCAAACATTACTGTGCTCCGGTAGGAGGGCACTGTAGCTAGTGAAATTACTGGGCTAAGGAGTCTTAACATCTTATGACTCTTGAGTAAGAAGCGTTGGTGCAGTGCACCTAGAATTGCACATCATTGTGAAATTCTGGGTAACACTGTATTGATTATGGGCAGCGTTATCTCTTAACATCAGGAGAGCGTCTTGCTCGTCTTCTTACTTCTCCACAAAAAAAAACTTTAATCCCACGGGATAAAAACTTTTATCCGCGGGTAACACCGCGTGCCGTAGCTAGTCCCAATATAGTTCTGCGGTACCTATCTGCATACTCCATTCGCAATAACTTTGAGTGCTTACTGTTAAGGCACCTACACATTTGATGTATTGTCGTACGATTATTGCCGATGTCGGAATCGTAAACATTTATGACTGTTGCCAAAGTAATATGATTAAGTGGCTCATATATTTGTAGATTATGTGCGGCAGGTTTTTATACGATTTTTACTGTTTTTTCTGCTCGGTGGCTTGGAGAAAAAAGTTATCTTTTCTTTTAATACGCTTCAAAAATTGTGGCAGTTGTTATGTCGTATTAAAGGCTAGGTTTTCTTTTAAATACGAATTTGCAGTATTTGTGATGTTTTATATAATATATATTGATTCTATTCTCATCCTTTTAACAAGATAAAATCTTATTTTTCGAGTTTACTTTCTAGGAACATGCATAGATTACTGATTTGTACTAATAAATCAAAATGACGTATTATCCAACCGGTACATATACACCGGAAATCCAAAGAGAAGGTCTATGTTCAGCAGTGGACGTCCTACGACTGAGAAAATGATGATGATGATGACGAGTTATAAATGAATTTAGTATCACACGCGCACATATACATTTTTAACAGTAGTATGATGTATGAATGTAAATAATGAGTCTTTCCAAATTATATAAAAAATAAGCTCAAATAATGTGTACAACAAAAAAATCATTTTTTTTGATACCTTGGCTTTAAGAAAAGAAAAACTAAATACAACTTGCTGACTTGCATATGAGTTCTTTCTGGGATGTTGTCTTCGAATAATAAAAATATCTAAAATCGTCCGTATTTCCAACCAGTGTGAAAGTCCCACTACAATGTGTGAGATATCCCGCGAACCCCAGTTTATAGTTGAAGCTACGTCGTATAAAACGAAGTAGCTCAGTGGAAATATTCGGGCTTGAATAAGTAATATGCCTTTTGCCCCTTGTTCTTGTTTGAAAAACTTTTACACCTTTAGACATTGGTTGTTTGTTTTATACCAGCGCTCCACTTCGGGCGCATCATTCAAAAAGGTTTTTGACGCTTTTTCTGATTTGAGAATTTGACACCGAGTGAGTAGCGAGTCCACTAAATAAAGCATAAAGCAGAGAATATTAAAAAAGTAATAGGTACTCGTAATTTGACAATATATATATATACATATATATACATATGTTGTATTTTACAAGTTAAGCCCTTTAATTTGATACCCATATCACAGTAAAGAGATATACAGTAATGTGACTCCCTAGAAGCGGTTGAACTCAAGGTCGCGCGAGTTTGCAACGATTTGGGTAAGGTTCGGTAGGCAGCGAGGTGCCGAATAGATTTTGCACCTCTTGAGTTACAATACTGTATATCTCTTGGCCATATTAAGGGGGTTTTAGAAAAAAAGTAATCCGCCACTTTGTAGCAGCGGCCATCTTGGATCGATTTCCACCAAACATGGCTAAAAAACACTTTCGACTATTCTAAATTTTTCAAAAAAAAACTAGATCAAAATCCAAGTTTATAACACCCCGTCGTTATTGCGTCGGGGGTTAAAAACAAAAACACATGTATCAAAATCCAGGATCTTAAAATATCTAACATCAAAATTAACAAACCTATTTATAAATGTTCTAATTTTAAACATGTTTAAAGGCAATTCAGTACAATCGAGATTACAAACAACTGTCAGGATCGACCCTCATTGGGTCGGCTTACACGTCTGTCAAGCGAAATATATTGCTTCACGAATGTACGAGTCTGTATGTATGTACCTATTATATGGGTATTGATGTAATTGCAAATATGTGACAGTTGTGGATTGATGAGAAATATATTGTTTTTACTTTTATTTTGGATATAGAACATCAATTTTAGTATTTTTGTTGTTATTTATATTGTTACTTTTCGAGGAAAGGAAAATTCTAAGTAAAGAAGGGGACACTTTTTTTTTAATTTTATTCACTATTCCTCGAAAAAGGCTGAGTAGAGCTGCCCCTGTAAAAATGCCGTTATGGTTGGAAGTCGAAGGAGGTCCCCAAATCTTCATTTGGTGATATTTTTAAGTGAGTTTGGTGAGTAAAGCGAGTACTGTTTGAGAACAAGTTTGAAAATACGGGACTCAAAGTTTGTGATAGGCCACCAATAACTATCTCTAAAGAAATAGAGTTTCGTACCTGTTAAAACGAAACCTTTATATAAGTTTTTTTCTAGTTTTATTAAGCTTCCGTAGTCAATAAGGAAGCCTTATTGTTTCGCTTTGTCCGTCTGTCCGTCCGCCCGTCCGCGGGCTTGCGGAGAAACTATATCTAAGTATCAAAAATTGCCAGCAAAAGTCGATTTCAAGCAATTTCGTGTAAACAAACAAAACAAACATTATCTTAAGTCCCAGTGAGTAAAGTTATTACGAAACAAGCAGATATCGTACCCACGTCAAATTTGGCCGCGCTCCGCAGATCTCGCCTGGGCCTGCACGTCTGTCAAACTCGAATACCTACTTATATATACATAGCATATTATTGGAAACATAGTCATATAGCATGAAATAAATTATAATATGTTTTGGAAGGAAGGTACCTTGTAATTGAGGCCCAATGACAATACTTTGCGCGGAGAGCGGATGGCCAATGGGGTCGAAAAGTGCTCGAGTGGAGACCACGGACTAGCAAACGCAGCGTAGGACATCCACCCGCAAGGTGGACAGACGACCTTATAAAGGTCGTCGGAAGACGCTGGATGCAGGTCGCTTCCAAATGGTACATATGGAAGTCCAAAGGGGAGGCCTATGTTCAGCAGTGGACGTCTTACGGCTGAGATGATGATGATGATGATGACAGTATTTTCGTCTTGTAATCTGGAGGCCATAGGTTTAAATCGTTGTGTGCTAAGTTTTTCTATTGGACTCATAGGTGACGGTAGCCACTCACCATCAGGTGGGCCGTCTTTTTGTTTCACCTATTACATAACAAACCGTGTATCTTAAGACACCGCTATAGCTGCGGTTCCTATAAGGAGGTATTATCAGGTCATGTTGCAGGCCACCTGAATCTGTGATATATAAGTTAACCACGCAATCTGTATAATATACCTATTTGTTTATTTTGATAATTGGAGATTTTAATTTTAATCACTCGCGCCTTGAACATTTCCAAGTTGTAATATTTAATCATGATCTTATTAAACACTAACCCACGAGTTATAAGCCGCACCTAAATTGTCGATATTCAATTAAATCCGTCAATATTAATCAAAGCGTACATACTCCGAATGGAGGGATTATAAGGGAATGATGGATCACAGGTACCTACGGTACGTTTGATGTATTGAGTTGTCAACCGAGGATTTTCGTCTGCCACTGTTGAGTAAAGCTTTAAAAAGGTTCGTTAAATTCCACCAATGTTTCGGAATGTTAGTGAAATTACTGGGCTGAGGAGTCTTAACATCTTATGACTCTCAAGTAAGAAGCGTTGGCGCAGTGCACTGGGTAGCACTGTACTAATTATGGGCAGCGTTATCTCTTACCATCAGGAGAGCGTCTTGCTCGTCTTCTTATTCCTTGTATAAAAAAAAGGCACATAAAACTTAAAGATCTCGGTTGTTTGCTATACGATGTGAATAGAATATAATCTAATAACTCTTTATTGCATACCAAGTTACCTACAAGAAAGAGTTATAACTACAATACCAACTTTAAACTAGTGGTAAATGGTTGGCAGTCTCATCGAATTAAGTCGTCTCATCGTCTCATCTTTAAACCTCGTATACCTAAGAATTTTGTATTTTTGACTCATTGACAAATCAGAATTAGTTTTTTTTTTGTAAATTTGAGAATATAATGTAGACATTATATTCTCAAATTTCCTACTTACAGTTTTTCGGTGTTTTTCACGTGCTCTAGCACGTGTATATGTGATATTATGAATTATGTCTTAATTTAAATGAAGCTAAGGCAAGTGAATAAAGTCTTGCAAGGTAGGCATCTTACCAGCGGTACCCCTGCTGTTGCAGGTATCCATAGGCGACGGTAGCCACTCACCATCAGGTGGGCCGTCTGCTTGTTTGTCACCTATTACAAAAAAAAACTAATTCTGATTTATCAATGTCAAAAATACAAAATTCTTAGGCGCTAGTTAGGACTTGTGACGACTTTTCAACCGAACCTGTCAACCAAAAACGGTCATAGTAACAATACGCTTTCTTTTCTAAGTTTTGTTTTCTAATATAAGAGATATTTCCTATCACGTGCCTTTTTATTTATTTATTTATTAAGGACTCCCAACGGAGGATACAGAATGAAATATCATTCTTAAGATAAGAGAATTATGGTATTGTGTTCCCACAATTATAGGGAGCCACAGCATGCACAGCTAAACATAAAATATAAAAATTAAAAAATGTTACATTTCAAGGTTATTAAAGGTAATTATAACATTATAAAAGTTAATCATAGCATAAAGTGACAAAATTCAATACAATAGGAAAGTAGTTACATAGATAAAAATGTGCAGGTCCTTTAAACTTAAATATAAAATAACAAAATTAAATTAAAATGTATCCTTCTTATTTAAGAGATATTTTTTTCTCATTGCAATATTTTTTTCTCTTTGTTTCTCATTGCATATTAATATCATAATGCACTTAATTTGCTCATATTGGTACACATTTTCATAAACACGCCGCTTAGGTCTAACCCATGACATTAAATATGTACCTACTCCAATCAACCGCAGAATACACAACAGTAATAAGACAACAAGTAAGTAATTAGTATATAGGAACAAAAACAGAATTTATGAATAAATCATTGGTAAGTTCGTGTTCGTAGCAATTACTGGAGCACTAAAATTCATTAGTAGATTGGAGATCACACATAAATATTTAGGAACCAGTCTAATACATTAGGCGGCAGACGCCTTCTGAATTATGTATGGATGTGTGGTGTAAGGGTAGGAGATCAGAGGAATTAATAAAATGCTGTACATCAAAGCTGTGATAGGAACTACCGAATGGCATAATAATACGTGAATTATTAGTCGGGAGTGTCCTTTAGCTATGTACATTATGTTTGGTGGAAATCGGTCCAAGATGGCCGCTGCTACAAAATAGCGGATTACGACATATTTTTTTCACAAGTCGTTCAATATGTTTTTTTTACAAGCTTTATATTACTTTCACCTGTCTGTTGTCTGTCTGTCTGTCTGTCTGTCTGTCTGTCTGTCTGTAATCAAATCTTGCAAGTTTAATTTGACCCACTTCCCGGTTTCCAATTGAGCTGAAAATTTGCATGCGTGTGTAAATCGGATGACAATGCAATATTTTTATGACATCAAGCTGATCTGATGATGGAGCTGGAAGGTGGCCATAGGAACTCCGTCATAAAACAACGCAACCCCATCGAGTTTGGGCTCATTTGATTCGTCTTGACGAGTACTTTATGATACAAGACGATAATAATAATTAAAGCTTGTTTTTAAAAAGTATTTTTAAAATTTCACTTGTTATGTAATAGGTGACAAACAAGCAGACGGCCCACCTGATGGTGAGTGGCTACCGTCGCCTATGGATACCTGCAATACCAGGGGTACCGCTTGTATGTTGCCTACCTTTCAAGACTCTATTCACTTGCCTTTTGAAGAGTCCCATGTTAAAGCTCATCGGAAATACTGCGGGTGGAAGCTCATGTGTAACAAATTAAAGTGCTTGAATAGTAGAACACTACAAACTATGTGACTTGTGACATTTCAAATCTAACATGGCCACAAAATGGTGAATTACATTTCTTTAACTTTTTTATTATTTTTTATTTTACTTACTTGTGTAAGTTAGTTAATACGGTTTATCTCTAATCTCAATTCACTCGTCCTAAGCTTACTCTCGTGCCACATTCCGATTCAACGAATGACTTTTACATACGATGAATAATATATCGCGTTATTTATCTGTCGGTAAATAAAACGAGGGTTCGTAATTGTGATTGAGTGGCAGAGACTTCCACCGGTGTACAGAGTTACTGTAATCTGTTAACTTTCTCTTAAGGGATCATAATTTTTAGGCTTTCTTATTCAACAAGGAAGCCTTATAGTTAAATGTAGTGTTTGTACAAATGATATATTATTATCCCGCTACTGACATAGTTTTTTTAATTCGCTGAACATTTTAGTCGAGAACGGGGAAGGCTGAAAATTAGCGCTGCGCAGGACCTCCCTGCCCAGCATTATGCTGAGCCTATTCCATTTATCAGTGTATTGTTTATGTTGTTTTATTATCTTCTGTTCATATCTGTACATTACTGAGCTCCAGTAGGAGGGCACTGTAGCTAGTGAAATTACTGGGCTAAAGAGTCTTAACATCTTATGACTCTTGAGTAAGAAGCGTTGGTGCAGTGCTCCTAGAATTTCACATCATTGTGAAATCCTAAGTAGCACTGTACTGATTATGGGCAGCGTTCTCTTAACATCAGGAGAGCGTCTTACTCGTCTTCTACTTCATCACATAAAAAAAAATCATTCTCACATGTCACTATATGTATTTATGTACAATTTTTATGTACCTATGTATTTTTTGGAACTGATAATAAATATTTTTTCTTTATCTTATAGTTTCGCTATGTTTGTCCGCAGCTTTACGAAACAAGTGAAATTTTAAAAATACTTTTTAAAAACAAGCTTTAATTATCATTACCATCTTGCATCATATAGTACTCGTCAAGACGAATCAAATGAGCCCAAACTCGATGGGGTTGCGTTGTTTAATGACAGAGTTCCTATGACCACCTTCCAGCTCCATCATCAGATCAGCTCCATGTCATAATAATATTGCATTGTCATCCGATTTACACACGCATGCAAATTTTCAGCTCAATTGGAAACCGGGAAGTGGGTCAAATCAAACTTGCAAGATTTGATTACAGACAGACCGACAGACAGACAGACAGACAGACAACAGACAGGTGAAAGTAATATAAAGCTTGTAAAAACTATAAGACCTAGAAAGCCGTAACTTTGCACTGATGAGGTTAATGATTATAATCAGGGCAAGAGAACGGTAGGAAAAAAAAACGAAATTAATTAATTTAGGGTACCGCTCGTACGTATAAATTGGGGATGATTTTTTTCTTTCTGTTTAATCCCATTATTTGGGGTCCCAGGGGCTGAAGTCGAATATATGTACGGGATGATATATATGAGCTGAAAATGATGATGATGGTTAGTAGTTATACTTAGTTGATAATAATTACGGAGTTCCTATGGCCACCTTCATGCTCCATCATCAGATCAGCTGGATGTCATAACAATATTGCATTGTCATCCGATTTATACATGCATGCAAAATTCTCTCGGATACCGGGAAGTGGGTCAAATTAAACTTGCAAGATTTGATTACAGACAGACAGACCGACAGACAGGTGAAAGTAATTAAAAGCTTGTAATGACTTGCCATCAAACGTAGACCATTTGTTGTCTAAAAGGCCTAACAACCGATAATCCCATTAACCAAACCGTCCTTGAACTTCGACTTGTTACAATCAATTCCAACTTGATGCCAAGTTCGGTTTCCAAACTAATTGTTAGTTATTAATCATTGTAATTGGATTAATCGTTTTCAATTAATAACTGTTTGTTTTAATTGATAACCTATTAATTTTTGAAACTATTGAATGGAGCTAAGGAATCTTCTCTAGCAGTCTCTCTAGATATAAGATTAGATAACACTTTATTGATAGACCATAATTATAAAAAAAAAATATTATGCAAACTTATGTAGAACTAAATACAATTTGTAATATAAAAAGAGTAACAATTGGCGGTCTCATCGCTAATAGTGATATCTTTCAGGCAACCAAACAAGGAATTGCAATTTTGAAATTCTTAATAGCTACGTTCCACTTGACGGTCGGCGCGAGATTGACGCCGAACAGTGCTTATTATGGGATTTAAGCACTGTTTAGTTAGGTCACTTTGGAAGGGGTTACGCGTAATCTTGTGTAGAAATCGTTGCGCGTGGGCTCAATATGCCATATTCTGCGTCTATCTATACTTATATTATAAATGAGAGTGTATGTCTGTCTCTCTGTTACCTATTGATGCTTAAACCGCTGAACCAATTTCGATGAAATAATGTATATTCCATTTTAAACAACTCAGTCGTGTACGAATACACAGTTAATTGTACCTATTTTTACACTAAACGATTCGTGAGTATTTAAATTCATCTTTGTAAATAAACGGCATTAACTCACTTGTATTTACTTCGGCTTCGTGCCGACCGTTAAAAAAGAAGCCGAAAGTTAATTGAACCTGTCTAAACCATAATGATTTATTTTTGTTTAATAAATTACATTAAATAAGTGCATTATAATAATGTACTGGGCACTATAGTCAAAAGTTTTGTACGTACCCTTGTTAACCCATAAAGTACTGATACCAACGGTCACTAGAACGATCCCCTGTCAAGTAATGTATTGATGATCACTCGAACACTGAGCGACGGGCCCTTCGCGTACATTTTACCTACATTATTTACCAGTACCTTAGGTATTCTACCTACTAAATATACTGTAATGGATGGATTTGGAGCTCCCTACTGACTTGTTTATCTGTTTAGTAATACTATATTATGTGTACGAGTATGTTTAGGTTTTAATGTAAATAATCGTTACCTTAGATTTGTAGTGTTAGGCCTTAAATGCAGAGAGCGCCTGGGGAAGTTCTTAATGCGTGTGGGTGTGTGAATATTTTTTACATGTTTTTATTTACTTTTACCTTTCTGTTGTCTGTCTGTAATCAAATCTTGTAAGTTTAATTTGACTTCCTGGTATCCGATTGAGCTAAAATGTTGCATGCATGTAGAAATCGGATGAGCTGGAAGGTGGCCATAGGAACTCCGTAATGAAATGACGCAACCCCATCGAGTTTGGGCTCATTTATTTGTGTAATTTTGTGCTAGGGTGTAATAATAATTAAAGCTTGTTTTTTTTTTTTTAGTATTTCACTTATTTTATTAATACATGCCTACTTATTATAATAATTATGCCTTGTTCCCATTGGCAGCAGAACCGCGTAGTGAATTTGATAATTCTGTGTGGCACTGTGACTGATATCATTGAATCATGATATTATAATTATTAAATTCAGTCCTCGAGTTGGTATTCGGTTTAATTTTTTTTAACATTACCTACTGTATCAAAATACATCATGTTCCCCTTATCGGCTCATTATCAAGAGTGTCTGGAGGATGAAACAAAAGGGACTTAAATTGCGACTCAATGAAGAAAAACACGCCCTGTGTTTGCAGGCCCTTCAGTATAACGAGACGAGCACTTCAGATGCGGGACGATAAATTAGCTATAGGAAATAGAGGAACTTTTAAAGGAAAATTGTTTTAGAAAATACTTTTTTTTTTATGTAATAGGTGACAAACAAGCAGACGGCCCACCTGATGGTGAGTGGCTACCGTCGCCTATGGATACCTGCAATACCAGGGGTACCGCTGGTGGGGTATACTACATGTTTCACGGAAATACCTAAAAACAATTACCTAAACCTAACAACCTAAACCTTAAACCTGTAAACCTTTTGCATTTAGAATAGAATAGCATAACTGTTTATTGCATACCATGTTACAAGAAATAGTTATAACTAGACATTATTATTTAATTTTTAACTATTTTTAATGAATAGTTATCGTTTGATATTTTAATAGGTACTTAAAATACATTTAATTTGACCTCTAAGTGAACAAATTGGATAAGATTTATTTGGATATCGATTATAATTTTAAATATAGATAAGAAACTCTTTATTGATCCACAATCCACATAAAAAGTTAATTTTACAAACAAAAATTAAAACAATTGGCGATCTTATCGTTCAAAAAAAAACTCTTCCAGACAACCGTCCAGAGAAAGGAAATATAGAACACTGGAAGGACTGTGATTTTACAAAACTTCCAAAAAATATAAGTAAAATAATTTACACAAATACGTAAAAATATTTTCCTACATAAACATAACATACAAATAAACATAAATCATAATAAATACTTACATAACAATATAGGTACTTCGTTTATCATCATCATTATCCAAAGACCTTTACATCTCACCATTGAGCATAGGACTCTTTCACATTATGCCACTAAACCATGACTTGTGTGTTTGCCCTGTTTTTATTTTATTGTTATTGTAATTAAATTATGATGTGTTAATATAGTTTTTACAAGCCTTTATTTACTTTCACTTGTCTGTTGTCTGTCTGTCTGTCTGTAATCAAATCTTGCAAGTTAAATTTGACTCACTTCCCGGTTTTCGATTGAGCTAAAATTTTGCATGCATGTATAAATCGGATGACAATGCAATATTATTATGACATGGAGCTGATCTAACGATGGACCTGGAAGGTGGCATAGGAACTTCTTAACTAAACGACGCAACGCCATCGAGTTTGGGCTCATTTGATTCGTCTTGACGAGTACTTTGGTGCTAGATGGTAATAAAAATAAAAGCTTGTTTTTAAAAAGTTTTTTAAAATTTCATTTGTTTATATAAAAAGGAGAAGACGAGCAAGACGCTTTCCTATTGGTAAGAGATAACGTTGCCCATAATCAGTAAACAACAATGATGTACAATGATATAAAATTCTAGACGCACAGCACCAACGTGTCTTACTCAAAGTCATAAGACTGATAAGACTCTACAGCCCAGTAATATCACTAGTATTGAATTATAGAATTGAAGTTATTGTGTTTTTTATATGATTAGTAGATCAATATTTAGTAATTGTGAATATATGAAATTTTATCTACAAGAGACTATAAACGTCACCATGTTAAGATGGCTCCAACAAGGCGACAATCCGAATAAAATGGCAAATGTGAGAACCGTTACACTAGCACTAAAGAAAAATAGCCCAGCTCGTCCAAAAAGATTGCGTTTGGGGAATAAGGGGTCAAGCTAAGAATGTAATATTACTGAAAATAGTTTCGAATAGAGAAATGAAGCACACATAGTAAGCTCAAATACGTTTTTATATACCTACACATACTACAATCACCAATTCTACTTGCTTAAAGTAGCATAATAAGTATTATTCTAGGGTTTGAACTACATAATATAAAATATATATTATATGTCATACAAAAAAATACACACATATTACCAAATTATTAAAAACAATCCAATGACAGACAGAAATCGAATGGTTGCAGTGCGTAAGCTACCATACAAAATGTTGAACGGGTATGCTGGATTTTCATTTCACGGATACGAAACTAAATCGGATCGGATGTACCTAGCACGTTAAGATTATGAAGTTGTAATATGCGAACAGCATGTTTTACTTTATTATGTGTATGTAAAAGCTTACTATACATACCTCATTTATCAGAGCAAGTTCAGTCTATTGTTTCTTACGTCCACAGCTTGGTGTGCCATTTTGGGGCTTATTGTAAAAGCAAATGAGCTTACTATAAATGCCTCATATTTCTCAGCAATCTCAGTCTATAGTTTTTTTCTTCCACGGCTAGATGTTCCATTTTTTGGGGGCTTATTTGTAGCCTCTTACTATCATGTGGGAGAATAGAGGGGTTAGTTTATGTCGTTTGGGTTAAGCTGGTACAAATTGGGCTCTTTTGCTAAGAAAACTGCTAGGAATAAGTCTTGAGACCCACAAAAAGTGCGGAGTTACAAAATCTTGCATTGGAATATTTGTAATTGTCTGAGTGAAAAAGTGTAAATTCAATTCAATTCAATTCAAAGCATTTATTTCGATAAAAAATCATATCCAACACAATTCAATTCATAATAAATAAAATATATATAAAAAAAAAATATAACGACATAACGAAAAAAAAAAAAACGTAAAGACTATCGCGCAGAATTTTGCATTTCAAAATACTGAAAGATACCGTGTGTGATATGGGCAATCATTATTCCCATCGAGCACCTGATTTGCTCGTCTTCTTATTCATTGAGGCTATAGTTTTGTTTAGGGAGCTTTCCAGGCGCCTAATAGAAGCAAAAAATGACCAAAAAGCTGGCAATTGCCTCGGCCAATGCATGTGTTTGACCATTCAGAGAGGAAATGTAGCCAGCTTTTTAGGCACTTTAACTAAATAAATAAAATAAATAAATAAATTCTTTATTGACTTATACCAAGAGTCATACACAATGTTTTTACGCTTAAATAACTAACATGCATTACAAGACCATTACAATTATGTATATATAAATCGATAAAAGAATGAGAGAAACACATTAATATATTAATATTGTAAGTTGAAAGCTACTGTTAAATATATTGTACTGTAAGAGGAACAATTGTGAATGTGGGACTGTTGATGGCTGTACTAGTAATAAAACTGTGTTACAGCCACCAATGCCCTCCGTTCGGATATAGATACCAATATACATAGTACATTATAATAGTATGACTATGATGTTCTGATACTCGTAAATGTAAAACATCCAATATTTAATAATTAGATCTTATTACAAATTTAATCTTTTTACATTGCATAAAAAGAACATAATTTATGTAAATAATTAAAGAATTATTGTTACTCAGAAGAACAAAAGAATAGGTTGCATTATAGGTACACTAGAAACAATTAAGAATGCTCTAAATCTTCTCAGTTGAGAAACACATCAATTATATTGTAATCAATTGAAGCACATTATTATGATTAAGTAGTACATTATTTGAACATAATGCGGCAAGAGTGTGTATGAGTGTGTTTGTTTGGTATATGTGAGTGCGTGTGTGGATGTGTGCGTATGCGTGTGCGGATGGGTGTGTGTGTGTGTGTGTTGTGTGTAGGCATTAAGTACATGACAGTAATAGCATAGTGTTTGTGTTTATTATGTTTGTAGTTAGAGTATTAGGGGTTTCAATAACTCCTCGATCTCATTATAGTCTGACTCACGCTATTTGCTACCCCACTCGTAGCGCCACGTGACGCGCCGTTTAGTAGCGGCCAGTTTAAGGAACTACGCGGGCCTCACGGAATATTCTCTTTAACAAAAAAATCACGACTTCTTATTTTTTTATAAAACTGTTTACCATATTATTATATAATAAAGTATACATATAAAATATCTAAATTTATTAAATCGATTTTAATATCCCCAGAAATGTAAAATAATCCTCAAAATTATGATTATTTTTTGTTCTAGCGAGGGATCAAGTTATACTGGTCAGGCAAATTGCCTCTCTTTCTAATAAAGCATTTTCTCCAAATAGCTATCCTTGTCTATTGACTCGTATTTAGCCAGTGTTGTGAATATTTTGACGATTGAATCGATGCATGATAATCGATTAGAGGACAAATGATACCACATCTTCGACCAGGTCTAATTGCATGCTATCTTTAGGTACAACTAGCGCATAATATGTTCTGTAGGCCCATGTTGACGACTCATAGTTCAGTACGACTACTACGGAAATTCATTTATTCCTATCCAGTTTTACCCATTGAAAAGTACCTACTGTTACCTATTGTCAAGAGCCTAGAGAGACTTATAGAGCTACCTATTATACCAAATTTGATTAGTTCAGCTGTAAATATGTTAAAAATAGCTAATGTGTAATGTGTATGTTCATTAGAAATATTCCAAAATAACATTGCAAGAAATGAGTTTTAAGGGGTTTGCCCACTATACCGTACCATATGCTCGTTTGCATTTCTTCTTTCTCTCGTATTTTGCCCGTGTTCAAAACAGAATCTAATCACGAGAATGCAGTACCAATTTCATTTTTGCATGCCTATCAATATAATATGTTGCTTACATGTTCAAGCATCTTTACGTGTTAACCTTTTTCGTTGAACTGGCAACAGATGAACTTAGATGAGTTTTCTTTATTAATAATGAAAATAAGTTTATATTATTATCTTTTTATCGGTCATCATTCGTGGCTATAAACCCGTACACTCACTGCATTCTAGTCCCCACACGCAGTTGTTTGGCAACATCGCATGCCATGGATAGACCTGTCAGTATCAGCAACATATTCTCAGCGATATTTATTGTTAACGCTCCGTGCAAGGCTCGCAACGATGTTCTCTTACTTTTTAATACATACAATACTGCCGTGGTATATATATAATATATAATGGGGTTATCTATTATACCAAAACCTAATTTTAAGCTATGAGCAATAAATAAATGAAAATAAGGTTCATAATGGCATGGGCCAGATGTTTATCTTTGTAAATAAACGGCATAAACTCACTTGTATTTATTTCGGCTTTGTGCCGACCGGTTCGATCCTGTACGAGTATCTTCTTTAAGGAGTAGCTGCAGTCGGCACGAAGCCGAAGTAAATACAAGTGAGTTTATGCCGTTTATTTACAAAGGTGAATACTCACGAATCGTTTAGTGTAAAAAGGGCCTGATGTTATTTTTCGGTTTGGCATGTTCCTAAGACAATTATTATTATTGTATGATACGGTATAATGGACAGTCGCCTTGAAGTCCATGTCATTTATAAGTTGACAACTAGAGCAGATTTTTTATAGTGGGTTATTCTCATAAAATTTTATCGTGGCAGTATCGTCACAATTTATTTTTTAACCCCCCACGGAAAAATACGGGATGTTATAAGTATGACGTGTCTGTCTGTCTCAGTATTACGAATTTTATTTTTTTTATTTTTAGAGATTGTTTTTTTTTTAGGTAGTAATAGTCTAGTGTTCTTAGCCGCCATGAAATGGTGCTTACATTTTTTTCCACAACTCCCTCAACATGGGAATTAAACGAAAAAGTTTGATTCGTAGAAAACTACAAACTATAATAAACAGATTTTAATAAACTAACATCTGAAAAACTAAAAGATGGTTGCAACCACAAAATTACATATTTTGAATGCGTTGGGGGTTTTTTTTAATTTTTAATTTAATTCACTTGTGTTGTAAAAATTGGGTAATTCCCGTGTTCCCCACTATTCGTCCCACTAGTGGGGCAGGTGGAACTGCCAAATATTTTTTGCTTCTCACGCGCCCCACTGATTGCGTTTTAGTGTGGCGGGTGATAATATTAAAAAAAGTACACTTCACGCGCCCCATCAGGGCGCTGTAACTCATGCAAAATTATAATTTATTGGGCACGACTAAATGATGAATAGTGTTATTAATGCAAATATTTTGCGAAGAACTAGGAGATCAGTAATTATAAGGAACTATGTACTATTTAGTAGACAAACAACACATAAGAAAATCATCCCATCTGATAATATATTATTAAAATCTCGTATTGCGGTGATTTTAGTCGCACTTTCCTGATTAATTCGAACTTTTATGTACCTTTGTGTAATTTATATGAATGGGATAACATGTGTTTTTTTCATTAATAGACGCAGGTACAGGCAAAGCAGTACAAGTCAACGAATACTCGTATGTAAGACTTCATTTCAATTATGATCTCCTGGTACCTTTTTCTTGTTATCTACCTCGCAAATATGTGAAAGTGATGGAAGAAATAAAGGGTCTTGAGGAAATCTTCATTTCAAATGACAGCTATCAAAATTAAAATATCAATATCTCGGAAAGTTCTCGTAGTCTTAGGCTGATGGTGTCTTGGAAGAACCCGCCCCACCAAAACGCGATCAATGGGGTGCGTGAGACACAAAAATTATTTGACAGTTTCACCTGCCCCACCAGTGGGGCGGATAGTGGGGCACGCGAGAACTACCCTAAAAATTTGATTTCAACAAAATTTTAACATAAATAAAAAGTACACGGATATTTTAGGATGTATCAAAAAAATATGACACGTGAAGTTGCGTAAAGTTACCGTCATTTTTCGTGACAAAAGATCATCTCGTATTTTTGTATATAAAACCTATGGCGAATGCGAGTCAGACTTGCGCACAAAAAGCTACGTATCATTCATTATCTATACAACAGGGAGACACTTTTATAATATTATGTCTATTATTTATAATATTTACAATATTATCATATAACCTCTTGTTTAGTCGCATCACGCGGCGCTGCGAGTAGGTTAGTGAAAACCTACAGTATTGATATACAACTATAAAATTTGCTAAAATATAAAAATGCTCCGATGCCATTTCCCTGTTTTTTTTTCAATCGAGATACCTACAAATTTAATATTTTCTTTTTTATGAGCGGATGAGAATATACCATCCACATCATGAAAACGTCATTTTTTGTTATAGACTAAAATAAGTTCCGAACAAGAAATGAAAACTCTTTTTAAAAGTTATTCACCAAAAACATAAAAACCTGACCTCTTTTTAACCCCGAAGCAAAAACGACGGGGTGTTATAAGTTTGACGTGTCTGTCTGTCTGTCTGTGGCATCGTTGCTCATGTACTTTGTCTTACTTCTGGGTCCCGTACAGATGAACGGATTTTGATCTTGTTTTTTTGTTTGAAAGTAGAGTCGAAAGGTAGTCAACAGTTTTCTTAGCCGTGTTTGGTGGAAATCGATCTAAGATGGCCGCCGCTACAATTTGGCGGATTATTTTTTTTCTTCACAACCTCGTCAAATGTAAGGGTATGAAATGAAAGGACTTGACTAGTAAAATATATGCATTACATTTAATACATATAAAATCCAAGATGGCCGCCGCTAAAAATAGCTGATTAATTATTTTCTCCATAATCCCGTCAATGTGCGCATCAAATGAAAGTTGAAAGGGCTTGACTAGTAGTAGTATGTAGTATATATATTATTATGATAAATTTAAAATCAAAGATGGCCACCTTCCACAAAATAGGTAATTTTGAAAACGTTGCGTAGGGGGCAATTTTTTTTTAATGCAATTTCCAAGCTTTTTTTTACATTCGCCTGTCCTGTTGTCTATAATCAAATCTTGCAAGTAAAATTTAATCTACTTCCCATTTTTCAATTTAGCTTAAACTTTGCATGCATGTGTATAAATCGGATGTCTTTAAGAATCTAAATTTATATATGGAAAGAGTGACTGACTTATTGACTGACTGATCTATCACAGTCATCATATTAGGCACAGCCTAAACCGATGGACGGATTTGGTTGAAATTTGGAATATTAATAGAGTTAATGACGTAGACCTCCACTAAGAAAGGATTTTGCCATGCGGGCAAAGCCGCGAGCACAAGCTAGTATTTTATATTTGACTTGTTTAGAACTAAAACGCTATTTTGCTATAAGATGAAATCGGAACTAACAATGTCTTTGGAAAGCAAAAGTCTTCCTTTATGATTTCCGACATTAACACCATTTAAAACAAAAAATCAGATTTGCAACCGTGCGTATGTTCTGCCTCTTAGTCAAAAATATTATATTATCGCTTTGTAATCGATTACTTGGCTTAATCGAGTTTTAAATTGAAACTTTTTCGTTGCCCATCACTAAAACCAGCGTAGCCAATAGGAAAAGTGGGCGGAGTCGTCAAATTGTGAAAAAATTTATTTCAAGGAAAACTTTGTCTATTGCCCCTCTATTGGATATGTCCTCGATGGACTCACGTAACCAATCCGTGACACATTTCCTAACTCTGCTGAGAGGCTGAGAGTAAATGCCTAATTTCTTGTTAGCGTGATTATAAAGACGTGAACTAAGTATTTGGAATTGTCTACCAGTAAGAGCAGTACGGTAAGGGATATAAGGACAAACCGGTTTGTTGATTCGTCTAATGATGCCGCTTTGAGTACTTATAGCAGAGTTGTCATATGGTAAAACACGATGTTTACGTAAAATAGTATACAATATGTATATTTGCCTGACAGTTAGTACCTCCGCATATTGATAAAGGTCAGAGGTCGGGAATCTTATAGGTTTTTTAAACATTACCTTTAGGATCGCTCTTTGGGTCCGCTCTAAAGGCAATAATATAGTTCTACACGTACCACCCCAAGCTGTCACGCAGTATGTTAAAATTGATTGAACCAGGGAAAAATATACAATCTTAAGCGTATCTTTATCTGCTGTTGATCTAATATTTTTAAAAATATAGATTAAGCGCCTCGCGCGATTGACTAAGGAATCTACTTGAACTCTCCAACTGAGACAGCTATCAATATACACACCAAGATATTTGATAACTGCAGGACGTAACCTAAATTATAGTTAATCTGTATAAAAACTGTGAATATATAAGCTATTTATTTATATAAAAATAAATATATTGTAACACAGCTATCTAATATAATTTCATTATTGTTTTTTAACCTACTTTAAAAAATTAAGAAAATTTTGCAATGATCAAAAAAAATTGTGTAGTAATTGACGATTGATGGTTCTTTTCGCTAAAAATCACTTACAGACAACCTTTACGTATTACATGGGTGGTGAGATTGTAATGTGCAAAAGACTCAATAATTCTTATTTATATAATTTATAGCAAAAACAATAATTTCTCGTATGCCGCAAGACTCGTTTCAATTATGGTTTCCTACATATTCTAGCATTCCATTTGCTGTCGCCACCATCAGCAGTGTAGATATGAACAGAGAAGGGGAAATGGGGGAGGAAATTGAAAACTCCCCGATACTGGACGTTGGATTTTTATAACTCTTTGATATTTAATTAAATTCAGTAGAACAATGTTTTACTATTTTCTCTGACTATTCAAGGTATACTATGTTTGACAGACTTATTGTGATTTGAAAAAATTGAAAACCTGAAATGAATAGATAACCATAATTGGGGTTTATACTCCAATAGAACAGGTTATCCTACTTACACTGTCAAATCACAATTTATAGGTTGTATGGCGAATTTATATGTTGCAGTATCAGGTCGCCAAGATAACTACAGGGCCTGCAACATGACCTAACGATTGGCTCCTACATATCTTATAGGAAACAGCCGGGACAGTTTAACGTGCCTTCCTAAACACAGTAGCGTCCAGGCGAACTTTTTGGCACACAGCTTTGAACGCAGGGTCTCCGGATTAAAAGCCGGATACACGATCACTGAGCCACGGACGCTACTACAAGCATCATGTTTTCTTTTCCGTTTTTCTTATATGCACGATTAACTAAAATAAGCTTACTTCGTACATACATACAATCACGCCTATTTTCCGCTGGGGTAGGCAGAAACTAACTTATCCCCGCCGCTCCCATCTTTGGCGGGGGAGTCCCACATACCGCCCCGCGCCCCCCGGCGTGGGGTGATGATGCGTAACGCATTTTTCCTGGGTCAAAAAAAAAAGGCAGAGACTAACTCCCTCCACTTGGACCGATTGATTTAAGTTTACTTAGTAGGTCCTACACCCTGCAATAATGCAGAATTTTCAGCAAATAAAATCATTTGCCTCACCAAGTATAAAAATGGCTATATAGTCCAGCCATTTTCAAGGTCTGTTGCTAACAATAAAAACACGAAATAAATGGCCTAAAACACCTAAATAAAAACAAAAGAAATATCACCACTCAAGTAAATCACACAGGATAATCGCTACACCTAAACTCACAGAAACAACACAAACTTTGTACAGAAAACTATAAACTACCTTAGTAAGACAGTTTAACCCTAGGATATGGAAAACAGTAGCCTAACTTGAAAGAATATTTAACAGTCGAAGGGCATCTGTTCAGTAAACTAGCACAAACAACTCCGCGTTTAATGCTTACTACATTTTTTATTATGGCATTGGCAAATATCACAACCTACGGCGCCACCCTGACAGCGCCCTCTCACGAAAAAATAAAAACGATACCTTCCTGTCAAACCTCAACACGGACGCCATTCTGTGCGATTGCGCTCGAAATTAAATTAAAATAAATTATATGTGCGTGCTTGCCGCGAAGTTATATAAAACAGTGAAGAAAACTACACCCAGCCAACCAAGACGTGGAGACACACCAGCACCCTAGGCCTAGGAGGAAGAGAAAAAGGATCCTGTGTTACGAGGTTGGTGCTAGCCAGTTTTTTCACTCAAGTTAGAATCTTTCCTAACAGCATCTCAAAGCAGTATACAGTCTGGATTAGTTCATCATCATCATCATCAGCCCACGTTCGTCCACTGCTGGACAAAGGCCTCCCCCATGGCACGCCACTCCTACAACTAAAGTACTTGGACGGTCATTGTGGCGGTATCGTAAAAACTTTTCAATACCTGGATATATCACCAGTCAACTTGGCGCCGCTGCAAAGACTCCAGAACAGACCAGGTTTCGATGAAGTCAAAGGCCTTCTGATAGTCCACAAATGCTAGCAAAGGGGCTGATTTTATTCTTCTGTCTTCTGTATAACCTGTCGCACTGTGTGGATGTGATCTATAGTCCGGCAGCCTGCTCGAAATCCGGCCTGTTCCGGTGGCTGTCTGTTGTCTATCTGTCTATAATCAAACTTGGAAGTTTAATTTGATCCACTTCCCGATATCTGATAGAGCTGAAATTTGGCAATGCAATATTATTATGACTGAGCTGATCTGATGATGGAGCAGGAAGGTGGCCATGAGAACTTCGTAATTAAGAGTTTGGGCTCGTTTGATTCGTCTTGACGAGTACCTACTTTGGTGCTAGATAGTAGTAGTAATAATAAAAGCTTATTGTTAAAAAGTTTTTAAAATTTCACTTGTTCTTCTATGTGGTTACTGGGTAAGTATAATAATAATAATAATAAATGTTTATTTCAGAATAATATACATGGATTAGATTACATTAGAACACGATGATGTCAGCAGTAGTAATAAAACTGTGTCGCAGACATCAACGCCCTTCCTCGGTTCTCTTATAGATTACAAAATAGGTACAGATATTCCAAATTATTTAAGCTAATTATACAATTAATATATTTTGCTAAGTGCAAAATCTAAAATTAAAATTAGTTACAAAATATTGGTAAATAAATTCAAAATCAAAATAAACTCCTCAAAATTATGGGGTGTGGAGAATGTGGTTGAGTGTGAAGTGTAGTGTAGTGAGAGTTACAAACATGTAACAAGGATCATTCATGGGTGTACTGTGTTTGTGTTTCATCCTTGTTATTATTTAAACATTACAACAAAGTTTCAGCCTAGAAGATATCGCTTATAGTGATAGGGCCATCCATCGTAGACCAAATTGTTTAGTTTGATCAGTGAGTAAAAGAACATAATAAGTAAATTTATTTGAGTTTTGTTTCTCGTGGTCCTACTACGTAGTCCAAATATTTTGCGAATGGTCCTCCCAATTTGAAACCATTTTGTAAACGATTTTTTCCTGTTTCGTAAATAATCAATATTATGAAAAGCTATGTTTGAGTATTGTTAGTAAGTATACTAACGTATTAGAAACTTGGAATCAGGTGTTTCACAAATAGAAATGTAAGCATTGTTAAAGTTTAGCAAAAGTTACAAGATTAGAGGTTTTTATCATGGTGAGATCTTGTTTGGACTAGTTACATCGACTTTACCCAATATTCCGCTACGTTAAGGGCTTTTTACGAGCTAAGGAGACTTTACATCTCATTTCTCTGGATGACAAACGTAGTTCAGAGTGTCCCGTAGGACTTCTTCAGTTTCAATAAAAACGTTGTAATAACTCTTTGTAATGTCAAGCATATCTTCAAATCAGTCAAGTTATAAAAATATATTATTCTTATTGATTTTATACATTCTAAGTGGTAACAAACAAAATTAAAACATTATTAAGGAACTCCTTTATAACATCGAAAAAACAGTCACCATACCTCTTTCTTGGATAAAATCTTCCAACAATTTGCGAGTACAACAGAACGCTTTGAGTATCAAGGGAATCCACCCAGCTTGTCCTTTGATCTCAGTATCTACCCCATTATCGCGGTAAGGGTCAAATTTCACGATAGGCTGTGAAACTTTAAGGTTTACAGGCCTAGGAATAGATCGTTTCAATGGGAATGGGAAGTTTCTGCCCGTCGGGAATTTCATTTGTAGTTTGGATTGATTAGTGACTTTATAGTTAGGCTTTGAATGATAAGAATTTAACCAAATTTGCTATGGTTTACTTCGAATAGGGTTTAACATATTTTTATATAATAATATCAAGTAATAGAGCAATATAAAGTAACAATATTAATAATAAGTGACTTTGTAGTTAGTCTTTTAATAACAAATTTGCTGTATTTCAAAACGAATGCATACAAGGAAATAAAAATGTAACTTTGACTTTATAGTCAGTCTTTGAATTAAAAGAAACTAGTTGACCCGCGCGCACTTCGTAAGGTGTAATATAAAATTAACAGGGTTTCTCTCCTCTACCTTTTATATGCATGTATTATACACATTTACCTTCCTCTTGAATCACTCTATCTATTAAAACCACATCATAATAAGTTACGTAGTTTTAAAGGAATTAGCATATATAGGGAAAGATAGACAGACAGACAGACGGAAGCCAGCTTTGTTTTATACTATGTAGTGATGACTAAATGCGTCCGTGGCCCAGTGGTCGTTGGCCCGGCTTTTAAGCCGGAGATCCTGGGTTCAAATCTCAGTGTGGCAAAGATTTTCGCCTGGACGCTACCGTGTTTCGGAAGGCACGTAAAAGTGTAGGTCCCGGCTGTTTCCTATAAGATATGTAGGAGGTAGTCGTTAGGTCATGTTGCAGGCCCTGTAGTAATCTCGGCGACCTGAAACTGCAACATCCTATATGTTGCAGTTTAGCCACACAACCTTTAAATTGTGATTTGACTCTGACAGTGTAAGTAGGGCAACCTGTTCTGTTGGAGTATAAACCTCAATTATAATTATTAAAAAAAGTGAAAATGTCCAACTTTGGTTGTAAAGTGAAACTGTATATACAAAATAATGTGATACCGTATCGAGTTCCACATTATTTTGATTAAGAAAACACGTAAACCAATCTCTCAAATCACAAGCAAGCCTGTCGCCTCGGATCGGCTCAGTTATTTGTTTCGGTGGGATGTAGTACAAACTTTGCTTATTTCCCACAGGATTCTGGGAGCCGGGGAAAAATTGATTCGGAGAAAACTTCCAGCTGTGTTTATTAGTATGAGAAAGATATAGATGGTTGGTGAGAACTTCGGGATTCTTTTTGGGATTAAATTTGAAAAGTGGCTTAGTAATATACGATACCTACATATGTATAAGTTCTTACTTATCTTACTATTTAGTTTCAAGACATTTATTCTCATTTCGACAATAATTCTCATTTACATGAGAACTTAAAATTCGTCGTCCAGAAGTTATAAATTGAGATAATAAAATAAGAGCATGCTAAACAGTAAAAGTAAGTATCTTACTATAATTTTTTCAAAATCCTATCTCTTTCTCTATATCTATCTATTGTTTTAGTTCCAAGTTTTTGTATATAACTGTGGTGTCATAACAAAGTGTTTTCTATTCTGTTCTATTCTATTCTATTCTATTCTAGCTCTCGCTCGCCTGATGGTAATAGATAACGCTGCCCATAGTCAGTACAGTGCCACTCATTTCATAATGACGTAAAGTAGGTGTACTGCACTAACGCTTCCTACTCAAGACTCCTCAACTCAAGACCAGTAACTTCATTTGTCTTAGTGGGTTTTTATGATTTAAATGATATCCCTAAAATTTTGAGATTCCAAGCCACTAAAAGACTAAAAGAGTTAACATTTTAGTGCTTGGTGTTGACAATACCGGGGGTAGACTTCTTTTGCAGGAGGTCGTCTAGGTGGGTACCCCAACAGTGCCAGTTATTCTACTGCCTGAGCAGTGATGTGCAAACATTACTGTGCTTCGGTAGGAGGGCACTGTAGCTAGTGAAATTACTGGGCTAAAGAGTCTTAACATCTTATGACTCTTGAGTAAGAAGCGTTGGTGCAGTGCACCTAGAATTGCGCATAATTGTGAAATTCTGGGTAGCACTGTACTGATTATGGGCAGCGTTATCTCTTAACATCAGGAGAGCGTCTGGCTAGTCTTCTTACTTCTCCACAAAAAAAAAAAAATACTTTCCGTAAATTTCACAAAAATCGGTTCATTAGAAATGCGTTCCGAGGTTCTTGCATTTTTAGGTCCAAGACACGGTACTGTTTATAAAATATAATTAAAAATGCTTTTTTTCTAGCACTGGTGTCACGTCGATTCCCTATCCTTCTGAACCCTTTTTTGCCTTCTATTTTCTGTGAAAGTCTATTAATATATCTCCTTATAGACACCAACGTTCCACATTCTTAGTCTAAGGATAACCATAGATCACAGAACACCCTGTACCCATAAGCTAAGCCCAACATACATTTAGTTGGAGTAACCACTGTTTATACAGGGTGTTTAGTAACCAAACAATCCCTTCGTACCTAGCGCGAGGAGATATTGTGTCGCATGAGAGAACCAACTTTGTTATTAAAGATATTTTGTGCGACAATTTCCACATAATGTTATCTACTTTTAAAACTCGTCATCTAGACTAAATACTCTCATACTAGCAATTTTTTTTTGTCTATTTTTCTTTTTGTCGCTTTATTCTCTGTACGTAACTATGGGTAGAGACAGTTGAGACACAGAATAGTTGTGCAACTCACTTATTCAGAGCTGTCCCTGTATTTAAGTTTGGTGGTCTCACTGGCTTATGTATACTGTTTTAAATAACAGACGTAAAAACTAGCAAATAATTGTTTTTAGTAAAAAAAGTACCTAATAAATATAAAGTTCTAAAATGTCCTAAGTGTTACGTTAGAGTTTTAAGCTAAGTCGTAAAATAACGAGCTAGACGCTCTCCTGATGATAAGAGATAATGCTGCGCATAATCAGTACAGTGCTACTTAGGATTTCACAATGATGTGAAATTTTAGGAGCACTGCACCAACGCTTCTTACACAAGAGTCATAAGATGTTAAGACTCTTCAGCCCAGTAATTTCACTAGCTACAGTGCCCTCCTACCGGAGCGCAGTAATGTTTGCACATCACTGCTCAAGCAGTAGTGTAACTGGCACTGTTGATTTTTCCACCTAGTCGACCTCCTGCAAAGGGAATCTACATCCGGTACCGCCTTCTAGGTTTATTTTACTACCATCTACGACTGCACCATCGCTTAACATCACGCTAGATCGTGGTAAAAGGCTAACCTACATACATCATCATCATCAGCCTATGTTCGTCCACTGCTGGCCAAAGGCATCTCCCATGGTACGCCACTCAACTCGGTCCTCCGTCTTTCTTCTCCACCCACCCCCAGCGACCCTCCAAAGGCTAACCTATAATGATTAAAAAAAAACAATTATTTTAATTTAAGCTAGGTTACATATTATTTGCGTTCACAATTTCCGGTTCATTGTTCTGTTCTAATGAGATCGTGTGTCACATCCTTTACATCACTTCAAAGGGAAGCCTTTTGACATTATCGACATGTGATATTCCTCGAAGAGTTTTACTCTTTTATCTGGTTTTGATCATTCAAAATCAATTGGTTTTGATCATTCAAAATGATTTTTTTTTCGGGGAAAAGAATGAATTCAAATCAACTTGAAGTAATAAAGATGTTCAGCTTTGTAAGGCATAAACTCACTTGTATTTACTTCGGCTTCGTGCCGACCGTTTCGATTCTGTACGGGGATCTTCTTCAGGGAGTAGCTGCGGTTACGCGCCGGCGTCCGCGTCCCGTTTAGCACTGCGCGCAGCCGCCCGTCGCGCGCGCTGACAGCTGTACGGGCCGAAGAAGAAGAGTGTCACTAAATGATTCGAGAGAACTCACTACTCACGAATCATTTAGTGTAAAAATAAAGATGTTCACATTTTTTTGTTCCTTTTATTTTTGCTCATCAAGTAGATTTTTGATAATAGCCCACAAGGTGGACAGACGACCTTATAAAGGCCGCCGGAAGAAGTTGGATGCAGATCGCTTCCAACCGGTACATACGAAAGTCCAAAGGGGAGGCCTATGTTCAGCAGTGGACGTCCTACGGCTGAGATGATGAAGTAGATGTTTAGTAAATATAGGACACGTAGGTATTTTTTTGTAGATTTGATAAAAAAAACGTGTACCACACGCACTAAAGTTATAAATCATGACATCTCAGCCACCACGTTTAAAATCGACCCGCTCAAAAACCAATCGCAGACTTCTCGCAAGTAAATCTTCAACAAAATCGGGAACATTTGCATCTGAGGTGCAATTAAAAACTGGACAATCTGTTAAGTTACACAACCCATGTTACACAAAGTTGATCACTTAACACGTCCCATGTAATCCTGATAAGTACATAGGACCCGCGCGGATTACTCCGCCTCTAAACTTTACTAATTAAGGACCCCCTTTAACCTATAACGTGTTAGTATGTAGGTTTGATAAGATTGTTCGTATAGAACAGATTTTAGTACTATTAGTAGCTATATATTTTAGTTCAACAAAATTTCTCCTTTAGTTATGTAGGCAGCACTGGTTTTTTGCTATGGTTTTTGGCTCCCGGCTATGCAGGAATAATCATCCTCATACGATTGTCTACTCAAACTCAAAATCCATTTATTCAAATTAGCTATCATGAAGCACTTTTGCAAGTCAATTTTATATTTTCACTAGTGGTCCCAGCAGTTTTACCCGCTTTTCTATATCCTATGTGTTATTCGGCCTAGTCCCAGTAGTCTTACCACGTAGTCCTACCAACTACCAATCGGACTACTGGGATTTTTCTTCCCAATAGACTTACTGAAAGTAAGACTTCGCAGATGTCATTTTTATCCCATTAGTTTTACTCGATCAAAATTAATAAATCATAGACCTCATACTTGATAGACAGTACATTTATTAAATCGTAAGAAGACAAAAAATAAAATGCATTTTTTTCTAATGACTAATAATAATAAACTCTTAGACAAGTACGTACAGTCGAGATCATAAAATATTTATATATTCAATATATTATTAAACAAAATTTTCGGGACTGCCATTCCGACCAATTGAACCGATCAACTAGTTGGTCAGAATGGACTCGATCAATCGATTTGTTCCGATCGGACCAACTGAAATTCTTAATCAAAACGGATCAACTGTATTCTTTCTCAACTAAACAACTATTTAGTTGGTCTATAAGATATATTTTTAAACACAATAATATATCAAACTTGAAATACCAATATCGCGGAAAATACTCGTCCTAGGCTAAGCATTTCAGATGACAGCTGTCAAACTTAAAATGTCAATATCTCGGAAAAATACTCGTCCTAGAGTGACGCTGTCATGATAGAAATGAAAGATCTTGAGAAAATCTACATTTCAGATGACAGCTGTCAAACTTAAAATGTCAATATCTCGGTAAGTACTCGTCCTAGAGTGACGCTGTCATGGAAGAAATTAAAGATCTTGAGGAAATCTTCATATCAGATGACAGCTGTCAAACTTAAAATGTCAATATCTCGGTAAGTACTTGTCCTAGAGTGACATTGTCATGGAAGAAATAAAAGGTCTTGAGGAAATCTTCATTTCAGATGACAGCTGTCAACCTTAAAATGTCAATATCTCGAAAATTACTCGTCCTAGAGTGCCACTGTCATGAAAGAAATTAAAAGTCTTGAGGAAATCTACATTTCAGATGACAGCTGTCAACCTTAAAATGTCAATATCTCGAAAAGTAATCATCCTAGAGTGACGATGTCATGCACGAAATCAAAAGTATTGAGGGGATCTTCATTTCAGATGTCAGCTGTCAATCTCGGAAAGCGCTGGTCCTAGGCTGATCTCGGTCCCGATGACAGCTGTCATCTGAAATGAAGATCTCCTCAATACCTGTCATTTCTTTCATGACAGTGTCACCCTAGGACGAGTAATTTCCGAGATATTGACATTTGGAGTTTGACAGCTGTCATCTGATATGAAGATTTCCTCAAGACCTTTCATTTCTTCTATGACAGTGTCACTCCAGGACGATTACTTTTCGAGATATTGACATTTTAAGGTTGACAGCTGTCATCTGAAATGTAGATTTCCTCAAGATTTTTCATTTCTTCCACGGCAGTGTCACTCTAGGACGAGTAATATCCGAGATATTGACATTTGAAGTTTGACAGCTGTCATCTGATATGAAGATTTCCTCAAGACCTTTCATTTCTTCTATGACAGTGTCACTCCAGGACGATTACTTTTCGAGATATTGACATTTTAAGGTTGACAGCTGTCATCTGAAATGTAGATTTCCTCAAGATCTTTCATTCCTTCCACGACAGTGTCACTCTAGGACGAGTAATATCCGCGATATTGACATTTGAAGTTTGACAGCTGTCATCTGATATGAAGATTTCCTCAAGACCTTTCATTTCTTCTATGACAGTGACACTCCAGGACGATTACTTTTCGAGATATTGACATTTTAAGGTTAACAGCTGTCATCTGTCATGTATGTACGCTTTGGTTTTATTTAAACATTCTGTGTATTAAGGAAAATAATTCACGTTAAAGAGGTTTTAAAACATTATTCGAACCAATAAAAAAGATGTTCGGTTGGGAAAGAAAAACAGTTGTACTGTTTTGAGTTGTGTAGATAAGAACAATTTTAATTTTTAAAATATTCCAATTCAACCAACTAAAAAGTTGATTCGTTAGGAAAGAAAAATAGTTGATCAATTTCAGTTGGTCGGTTTAGTTGGTTGGAATGGAAGTCCCGGTTTGTTGGGTCATAGATTCAAGTTCACTTCTATCAATATCTTAAGTCTATGTAGATTCGTTGCAAGAGTAGGACTATTGGGAGTTTTGTTTTACTGGTAAGACTACTGGGACAAAAAATCCCAATGGTCTTACTAGTAAGTCTATTGGGATGAAAAATCCCAGTAGTCCGACTGGTAGGACTACGCGGTAAGACTACTGGGAATAGGCCTGTTATTCTAGGGTCTAAGCTATCCATAAGTATACCAAATATTAGCTCAATCGGTATGGACGCCTAAACGTATGGACGTTTAGGCGTGAAGGAGTAACAAACACACATCCATTCTTACAAACTTTCACGTTTATAATATTAGTAAGATTGCCATTTTTCCTCTACCGCTCGTTCACAAGGTACCTCTGTGAGAAGAACGAGCAAGAAACTCATAGGGATATACTTTTATCATAGGTACAATGGATCACAATGGAAGTCAATTTTACAACACATAGTTCTATTTTAAGACTCTACCATCTGTTCAGAAAGCACCTCTATGAGAAGAACGAGCAAGAAATCTTCTTTGATCAGGCAAAATCTAACAATGATATCAGTTTAACCGTTTGATACGAGTATATATTAATTTTATTATCGCCGTAAGCGATAAGACCGCCAATTGTAACACTTTTTTCTGTGTAATCTTAGTTCTAAGCTTTTTTGTATTTGTGTGTGCAATAAAGAATTTTCTATTCTATATTTTTAGATTAACCGTTATCCTAACCACCATATTACAAGCATTAAGTCGCTTAGTTTGGGGTTAGGTGGCGCTGTGTGAATCGTCCTGAAATATTTATTTATTTTATTTTTTATTTATTAATAATATTAAATTCAAAAATTTTAGTCTATTGATGAGATGCAAAAGTTACTAAAATGCATACAAAAAGGTGCATTCAGCAAATTCTTTAGCAGGATCATTATGCCGTGGAATACACCTACACCTTTATGCTGGTCCACTAATGATGGATCATTGTTCTGCTCTAATGAGATCGAGTGTCGACTCCTTTTCACACTTCAAAGGGATCGACATGTGTGAAAGGATTTCTGATTTTGATTGAAAATGGACTTTTTTGTTGAAATAAAAGGAGTTGACAAATTTAGAAAATTTAAGTGCGTGTATATCGAATGACGCTCTCTCGCTCGTACTGTTTGACAAATTTTGAAATATAAATTCTTAATTTTTTTTTTGAAAATTCCATGATATTATTTTAAAAAAGGCAAAATGAGAATTTTTGAAAAAAAAAAATTTTAATATTGCTCTCCTTGCCATTTTTTTCATATTATATCAAACTGAAAACACTTTTAAAATGTGTGCAATAATATTATGAGCTGGTCTTAATAGCCCAGTCAATGAGTGCCCAAAATGGGTATGTGGATCGAAAAGTCGAAAGCAGAAAAACCAACTTAAGAACTTTGTTTGGACTAGTTAGGAGATAAACATACTAAAAGTCCCCACCCCTCCGAGGTGAGCCCGAGGGGGGGGAGGCCGAAGAAGGTCCTATTTTTAGGTTTTTTGCTTATATGTCAAAAATTGTGCGTTGTACGATATTTTGTTCTACTACATTATTAAACCTTATAAAATTTTCTACAACTTTGGCCTTGACACTTTTTATCTATCTCCAATCGTTGTCCAGCTATGAGCTCCCAAACATGGTCTATTTTTAAGCCGCTCAAATTAGTTTTCTATACAAAGTCAGTAAAAAAATCTTGCAAATAAAATTTCACCAACTTCTGGTTGTCATATCATAATAAAATTTTGCAAATGTCTAGAAATTTGATGACATTTCAATAATCTGGTACCACTGAGCTGATCTGATGATGGAGCCAGGAGTTATCTAATGAAACTCTTCAATGGCTATTAGTAAACCTATCGTGTTTGGGTACATTACATTCGAATCCATGAGACTTTTTCATAACAATTGCTGTCGAGGGCCTGATAATGGACCAGGAGGTGCCTACGTCTCATCAATTCGATGGTAATGAGCCTAAACTCGCCGGTTTTACTAATAGCCATTGAAGAGTTTCAGTAGACACCTCCTGGCTCCATCATCAGATCAGCTCAGTGGTACCAGATTATTAAACTGTCATCAGATTTCTAGACATTTGCAAAGTTTCGTTATGATACGACAACCAGAAGTTAGTCAAATTTTATTTGTAAGATTTTTTTACCGACTTTGTATGGAAAACTAATTTAAGGCTCTTCAAAATAGACCATGTTTGGAAGCTCATAGCTGGACAACGATTGGAGATAGATAAAAAGTGTCAAGGCCAAAGTTGTAGAAAATTTTATGAGGTTTAATAATGTAGTCCAACAAAATATCGTACAACGCTCAGTTTTTGAAATATAAGCAAAAAACCTAAAAATGGGACCTTCTTCGGCCTCCCCCCCTCGGGCTCACCTCGGAGGAGTGGGGACTTTTAGTATGTTTATCTCCTAACTAGCCCAAACAAAGTTACTAAGTTAGTTTTTCTGCTTTCGACTTTTCGATCCACATTTCTTCTTTTACTGGACTATAAGGAATTTTCAATAAATTAATTCTGTGAATTTATATTTCAAAATTTGTCAAATAGTGCGAGCGAGAGAGCGTCACTCGATATACAGGGTCTTTGGTTATTCAGTACATTGGTGTATAGGGCCTTATTGGGGAGGTCATTGGCCATGTTTAGAGCGCAATATATGTTCCGCGAAAATTTACGGGGTTTGAGTATTCCGGCATGAATAGAATAGAATAGAAAACTCTTTATTGAAACACTACAAACATACAGAAAACTTAAAACTATAACACAAAATCACGACATAAGTGTAACAATTGGCGGTCTTATCGCTAAAAGCGATCTCTTCCAGACACCGGGGGTAGACTTCCTTTGCAGGAGGTCGTCTAGGTGGGTACCCCAACAGTGCCAGTTATTCTACCGCCTGAGCAGTGATGTGCAAACATTACTGTGCTCCGGTAGGAGGGCACTGTAGCTAGTGTAATTACTGGGCTAAAGAGTCTTAACATCTTATGACTCTTGAGTAAGAAGCGTTGGTGCAGTGCTCCTAGAATTTCACATAATTGTGAAATCCTAGGTAACACTGTACTGATTATGGGCAGCCGTTATCTCTTAACAGGAGAGCGTCTTGCTCGTCTTCTACTTCATCATATAAAAAAAAAATACAACCTCTCAGGGAGAGAAATAATGTGATTTCAGTAGTTCATGATGTTCAGTAAAGCCTTTATATTCCCTTCTAAGCCTTTATTCTCTTCTTTTCTTTATTGCCTTCTAGATTTAGTCTGATATCATCTACGGCCGCATTGTCGCTTAAAAACAAGATATTGTGGTTAAAGGGTAACCTATAATAAATAAAAATGAATAAATTGGGAAAAGTATAGTATAAGTTAACGTATAAAAACGTAGGTACGTAGTTAAAGTATATAAAAAGTTAACAATTTAATTATACTTAAGTGTATGTAATACAAATGACTTGCCTTTTAATCCGCTCATGTTATAGTAATGGTTAATTTTTTTTTTTATAGGGAATAGGGCTGCGTTTGACCACAGTCTCACCTGTTGGTAAGTGATGAAGCGGTCGAAGATGTTGCACACAGACCTAGCAAATACCTATTAACCCTCGATTTGAAGACTCCTAAGTTGTAATTTACAGGAAACACTTATGCTGGCAGAGAGTTCCAAACCTTCGCCGTCCGAATAATGAAGGTTGAACTAAATCGCTTCGTACGGACAAATGGAATATCAACCATGTAGCGATGACGCAGCGCTGTTCCTCTAGATGTTCGGTGGTAAAAAGGAGATGGTGGAAATAAATAAATTGAAATTGTAAATTGAAAGAAACATGTTAAAATACACATGTTTACATATTAAAATGTGCGCAATATTATTATTATTCCCTTGAGGAATTTTGTAAAAGTTAAATTCTAAGAATTCATATTTCAAAATATATCAAACTAGCTTATGCTCGCGGCTTTGCCCGCATGGAAAAATCCTTTCTTAGCGAAGGTCTACGTCATAAAACCCATCTATGTTCCAAATTTTAACCCAATCTGTCCAGCGGTTTAGGCTGTGCGTTGATAGATCAGTCAGTCAATCAGTCACTTTTTCCTTTTATATATTTAGAAGATATACTGCGAGCGAGAGAGCATCCAGTGTAACAAGACCTATTAAGCTTACGTCACACTGAGCGAACAAAGCGAACGCGAACAAGTTGTCATTTGTCATCAACGCGATCTGCCCGGCACGGCGGGTCGGCCCGCGCCGGTTCGCGTCCGCTTTATGTGTGACGGGTCACGTACAAACTAGAACATTACAAAAATTCCGTCCCGGTTCGCGTTCGCTTTGTTCGCTCAGTGTGACGTAAGCTTTAAGGTGCAAAACGTAAGCCGCGGGACACAGATATTACATTATACACGTGTTTGAGTCATCAAAATACCAAAGAAATTGTCACTAGAGGCTGAAATGTTCACAAACTTCATTACACCGAGCTTAAATATTTAGCTGTAATAAAACGAGTAATCAACAGCAACTCACTAAAGTTAGGCTCAATACACATGGGGAGCGTCAAACGCGTTATTTGGTTATTAAGTATTTTCGAAAAAATTAAAGCATGTAAATATAGCATGTGAAACCATATTATAATATTTTACAACCTCTGTGGTGCGGTGGGCTAATACCCGCCTGCAACTCAGAAGGTTGCGGGTTCGATTCCCGCGAATATAAGTATTATATCCGTTATCCTAACTACCATAACACAAGCATTAAGTTGCTTAGCTTGGGGTTAGGTGGCGCTGTGTAAAATGTCCTGAAAATATTTATTTTATTTATTTTCTACGTAGTTATGTACAGAAAAGAACTATAGGATATATAAGAGGTAAATTATCGTCCGATCTCAATATTATCAGTTTTAGCTAAGCTCTTTGAGAGGCTAATTCACAATCAAATGTACCCTATCCTGCACAACTCCATCATACATGAACAACATGGTTTCGTTAAACAAAGGTCAACTACTTCAAACTTACTAATATTTTCTAATTACCTGTTTAATAACATGGATAAACAAATTCAGGTTGACGCTGTGTATACGGATTTTAAAAAGGCCTTTGACAAAGTGGACCACGAGATCCTCTTAAACAAAATTGCATTCAACGGGATTCGTGGTAATTTGCTAAGATGGTTTGCGTCTTATATCCGAAATCGCACCCAAAAAGTAGTTATTAACGGGTTTCAATCTAAAAATATACCAGTTACTTCAGGAGTGCCACAAGGCTCCATTCTTGGGCCTTTATTATTTATATTATTTATTAATGATATTAAAAAATGTTTTATGAATGCCAATATTTTACTATATGCTGACGACCTTAAAATTTATATGCCTATCAGGTCTTTTGATGACTGTTTACGCCTACAGAGTGATTTAGATAGATTTTCAGCATATTGCGATAACAATAAACTCCAATTAAGTATAAATAAATGTAATATAATTAATTTCACAAAAAATAAAAATGTAATAAAATATAACTACAACCTATGCAATACTTTATTGGCAAACGTGACAGTACTGAGAGATCTAGGCATTCAATTAGACAATAAATTACACCTAGATCATCATATAGCTCATATAGTTAACAAGGCCTTTAAAATGTATGGCTTTATTATGAGATCCTCCCAGGACTTTAAGCGAACTTCCACCTACCTCTATCTATTTAAGACTCTTGTATGCACTCAACTTGAATATGCTGCTCCTATATGGAATCCCTTTTACAATGTTTATGTAGAGTCCATAGAGAAAGTTCAAAGAAAGTTTTTACGTACGATGCACTATAGATGTCACAAACGTTATTTGTCGTACACTGAATTGCTCAGCAGACACAACATGATTACCCTTAAATCCAGAAGAATGTATCTAGAAGCCACTACATTATTTAAGATTATTAGAAATGAGTTCGATTGTATTGACCTAGTGAGAAGTATATGTTATTCTGTACCTAGAACTGTAAATATACGTAGTGTGCGAGCGGGTTCTTTGTTTGCCCTCACATCATGCCGCACTAACGCCGGTAACCGTGTTCCTATTCGGCGTATGGTACAAGTCTATAACAAACATTTTATTGATATTGATATTTTTAATTGCAGTAGGAGTCAGTTTAAGCTATTAGTTAATCAAACTCTTCAAAAATAATTAAATTTTAACACATAATTTTTGAGTTATTTATCTGTACTTGTTTATATATCTTAATGTATCATTAGTAGCATAATAATATTTAATGTAATATGTCACCTAGCCTTATTGTATTTTATCTCCAATATTAATCTGAGAAAAGTGATGTGGGCTACATTATTAATAAGTTTTATTTGTGTTGTCATTTGTTAAGTCTCATAATGTAGTTGTTAACTTTTCCGTAAATAAATAAATAAAAATAAATATATGAAATTATATTATATTCTATTGCATCTTTACTGCCACTGAGCTAAAGATTAATATAAAGAGTGAACAATAATTCTGCAAAAGTAGAGTAAAAACTACAGCCGTTGATCCAAGTCCATGTTTGCCGCTCCTGCGCCACGGCCCAACATTTAATATTCATTGTTCAATTTGTCATCATAACCCCAGGTTTTGTACTTTATGATCCTCCATGACCTAAAAATGTCATTGAAATCAGAACTGGCGTCCAACGCACGTCATGTGAGCACACCCTTAAGTAAGGTACAAGTTATAGCTGTAATAATAACGTGAATTTGATGGGGGCAAGATGAACACAGTTATGAGCTGATAGTACAGGAGCCCACTATATGACGGTTTTGTTCATTTGTTGACAAGCCGACAGGCGTAGGGTATGTGATTTTAAATTTTAAGACATCTTACTAATAATTTAAAAGTAAATATGCACGTCCTTAAGCGTGAAATAGTAACAAAAATGTAGAAATAATATCTTTGTTAAAATATATGTAAAAGTATAATATTATTTCTATTCAGACCACGTCTACAGTGCACAAGGTTTTTTTTTTTTTATGTGATGAAGTAGAAGACGAGCAAGACGCTCTCCTGATGTTAAGAGATAACGGCTGCCCATAATCAGTACAGTGTTACCTAGGATTTCACAATTATGTGAAATTCTAGAAGCACTGCACCAACGCTTCTTACTCAAGAGTCATGAGATGTTAAGACTCTTTAGCCCTGTAATTTCACTAGCTACAGTGCCCTCCTACCGGAGCACAGTAATGTTTGCACATCACTGCTCAGGCGGTAGAATAACTGGCACTGTTGGGGTACCCACCTAGACGACCTCCTGCAAAGGAAGTCTACCCCCGGGATACACTAATTCGTTTTTCAACATTTCTGAAAAAAATATTTTTGGGTTGGCTCCATTTAGATACAGATGTTCGATTTAGTCAGCTACTATTTTCTTCAAATTGAACTGAAAATAATTCGTCGCAATAGGTGAACATGTCATAAAATTCAAAATTCTCTCAGCTATATAGAACGTCCAGTGCTGAACATTGGCATTTAGACTTCCATATAATGTACCGTTTGGAAGCGACCTGCATCCAGCGTCTTCCGGCGACCCTTATAAGTTCGGCAAAATGAATTTAATTTATTAAGAAAAAAGACGATTTCAACCCTAAAATTGAGTTTGGAAACTGGATCAAGCATTATCGGGTGTAGAGTTAAGCAAGTATAATGAAACAAGTCATTACGTTAATCCTACAGCTCAGACCCTACACTTGGTAATTGCCTAAGTTTCATACAAGATTAGAAGGCGTTAGGCCTTTGCGACACGCGAGTTTCGTAGGCATAAACTAGTTGTAGGTACTATTGAATAGGGTTGTCGACAAAAAAAATTCCATCAAGCGTCATTAAAAATATTGAACACACATTTTTTTTACTTTGTAAAGCTATAAAGTGGGTTTGTTCAAATCAAGAGAGAATAGGTTCTTACTGAACAAGCGTGCTACAACTTCGACTGCGTCGTCACTTACCAACAAGTGAGATTGCGGTTAAACGCTTGTTTAGTCTGCTATAAAAAAAAACTTTGTAAATTAAAAAATGTGCGGGTAAGACAAAAATGTACTGGACGGAACGTCATAAAAAAGAATTAGGTGCCCAAAGTACGATTGTCCCTATGTATTTTTATGCTACAGTGTGCAAAATCAATGTGCCCTCGGATTTCTCCTTTTTTTAGAAATAAATAATCCTAAAAAAAATTGCAAGTAATAATTACTGTATAATAGCTTCGCATGGTAGGCCACCACTGATTTGTCAAAAAAGAGTAATTTACCATGACTATTTTTTTTTGCACACATACAAGCCGTTAAAAATGTATGGCTTCATTTTAAGAGCGAGCTAGCTTAAATGGAGAAATATTTCTTTTGTATTCAACAGACCTAAATAAAACTAAACCTAATAAACCTAGTTTAAACAAACTAAAATGAGACAAACAGAGATTGTCCGTTCTAAAGCAACTTCACCGGGACTCGGGACGTTTAAAAAGCCGCAATCCTTTACAAACGTTACACGTCCATAAAGTTTGTAACAAACTACCTTAGAACATATAACCACGGGAATAGAAATAATGATTATTTATTTCTATGTAAAAAATCTGCCAGTTTCTGCGGGGAGAGAGGCATAATCATAATCATTTATTTGCATTTAAAATAAGTAAAACAAGTGAAATTTAAAAAACAACTTTATTATCATTACCATCCAGCATCAAAGTATGTACTCGTCAAGACGAATCAAATGAGCCCAAACTCGATGGGGTTGCGTCGTTTAATTACGGAGTTCCTATGACCTTCCAACACCATCGTCAGATCAGCTCGATGTGATAATAATATTGCGTTGTCATCCGATTTATACATGCAAACGTAGGCCTATCTCGTATAAAAAAAAATAAAAAAAACATGCACGCAAAATTTCAGCGCAATCGAATACCGGAAAGTGGGTCAAATTAAACATGCAAAATTTGATTACAGACACAGATAGATAGATAGTCAGACAGACAACAGACAAGTAAATAAAATAGTTTTAAGAATCATATAAGTTAAATAAGAAACGCACACCAATAATAATGATACCACACTAATGAATGTTTGATAGCGTCACTACGCAGGCACCTGACAAAATTGACAAACACTGGCATTAAATATACTTACATAACATTTAACAGAGATATATAATATCTGTATTATTACAACTAGGTGTATGCCCGGCGTTCTATTTTTGTCAGTGAACAGGGACGTATCCAGTTGGATGTCTAATCAAAGCACAGTACAGACTAGTTGCTAGTTGCTACAAACAGGTATTTAGAACTTTGTGAATATTTTCTCTACTGTGACGTGATGTTTTGGTTTATTTTAGGGTCCGCTACTTTGATAATAGTGGGTGGCCTGTCCTCACGCCATAATGTAGTGTCTGGAAGGATTCCGGAGGTCCTGGGTTCAAATCTTCTTCTTCTTTGGGTGCCATCTTCTAACGAAGGTTGGCGATCATCATGGCAATTTGAACCCTCAACACAACAGCTCTAAATAGGGAACGCGTGCTCTTGCAGTACCATTGCCGCAGATTTTTAAGCCAAGAAGTTGTTCTTCTTCCTGGACTTCATTCCCTGTATTATGAGCTGTAATAGCTCATATTTGGGACTACGTATTATGTGGCCTAGGTATTCCAGTTAACGTTTCTTTATGGTGTTAAGAACCTCAACCTTTTTTCCCATTCTTTGCAACACTACTTCATTTCGTATTTTGTCTCTCCAGGATATCCTTAACATTCTGCAAATCTCAGTGTAGCATTTTTTGGCTTGATGCTGTTTCGAAAAGCTCGTAAAGTTGTGAGTTCTATAAGATATTATGTTCATAGGAGGGAGGAGTCGTTAAGTCATGTTCTAGGCCTTGTAGCATATCTTGACGACTAGAGACCACAAAATCCTATATACGTTGCAGTCTCTAGTCATTTGTTACCTCTTCTCTCTATAAACGACTAAACATATTCTGGTACATAGCCTGGACATAGCCTAATTTTCAGCGAGCAAAATCGCTGGGCACATTTTGTACTTAAACATCATCAGCCCACGCTCGTCCACTGCTGGACATAGGCCTCTCCCATGGCACGCCACTCGACTCGGTACTCTGTCTTCCTCCTCCACTCGCTCCCCGCGACCTTCCGGATTTCGTCACCCCATCTCGCCCAAGGACGGCTTACACTACGTTTGCCGAGACGCGGTCTCCACTCTAGAACATGTACCCCATCGGTTATCGGTTCTGCGGCAAATGTGACCAGCCCATTGCCACTTCAACTTGCTAACCGTTTCGGCTATGTCGGTAACTCTGTTCTGGTCTGTACTTAATATTAGGCAAAAAATAGGTACTTACAAATTAAATTCCTGCAATAAACAAATTCACGTGGGTGGAAAACTTTATAAATAACATCGAAACAAGTAAAACAAACAGGTGTCTTCTATTTATTTCCAACTCTCAAAATATCTACGCAGAAAAGGTTTCTGTCAATAAAATAAAGGCACCCACGTCAAATTTGACGCATAATTTTGACAGTTAATTTACAAATTGCGAATTTCGCCCCTCTGCGTTTTACGCAATTGGCGGATGTATTGAAATCTTTTGGTTCCGGGTCTACGCTTAGGGTCCGAAGGTTGTTATGTGAACAAAATCAAATTTAAAAAAAAAAAGGAACACAAATAATTTTCTCTTAAATTCCTGCGTTGGCTGTCCATAAATAAATAAAAAATTAATTTGCTTGTTAAATTTGAAATAAACTATTTTATTTATTATTTTTTGCAATTATTATGCAAATAATAATTATCTTCTCTAAATTTGATTTGTTTTGCAAATGATTTTTTGAAATAATATATTTTTTGATATTTTTTGATTTTGCACGGTTATTTTCTCCTTGCTATCTGCTAAGAAAACTGGAAATCGATCTATTTTTTTAAAAAGAGTTTTGAACATAATATTTTACTTATGTTTATCACAAATAAACTTTTTATCCATTGTAAATTAAGGGGCCAATCAAGAGTCATAAGCTCAAAATAAATTCAAAACTAGAACTTAAAGAATTGACAACCACTATCAATTAATTTGGTTTTCGTTTGATGAATCTAATTATGAATGAATATTATAATATCATCAAAGGCATCATAAGGTATTAAGACTTCATTAAACAAAGTTAAGTCAATTTCCATTCATCTGAAATTGTCATGTGATTTTCATGTGACTTTCATCTCCAAAGGGTAAATGTATGCAAAATGTTCGAAAATGATTTTTAATTACCAACCGCGGCTGTCGAACGAACGTCGGAACTTTCCAGGAAATTTCAATATTCGAGTTGTTCGCGTAAAGTCACTGGAAGCGACTTGATGTTAATTAGAAGAGATATATCCGCGGGACCTCTTTCGTGATTTTTTTTTAATATATCAAACTGAAAACACTTTTAAAATGTGTGCAATAATATTATGGAGGGCTGGTCTTAAGGAATTTTCAAAAAAAATATCCTATGAATTTATATTTCAAAATTTGTCAAATACTGCGAGCGAGAAAGCGTCACTCTATACCTATATATACGCTCTTAAGGACCTTATGCATGCTTTTTTTTCTTTGATGTCATTTGCTATTTGTCGCTGTATTTTTTTATATGTCAATAAATAAATTTTTAGTTTACTTTATATATATCTGAGATGAGATAGAAATTAGAGAGAGAGATGAGATAGAGAGAGATGAGATATCTGCAGGAGTTATTTTTTGTATAGTTTTTAGACAGCATGATTTCTTTCTTTGGTGTATAGAGTGGGTCGTGAGGTTTTACCCACTAATAATTATGTATTTATGACCTATGCCTGTATACACATAGGTATACCAAATTTCAGCTCAATCAGTTCTGCCGTTTAAGCATGAAGAGATAATATCAACCACAATCACAATTACAAAACAAGCACAATTATTATTATTGCTTGTGTGGCCAACCTATATAAAAAAATATCCACGAGTTTCTTGCCGTTCTTCTTTACAGAGACTTGAACACTTTGCTCTTGTAGCCTAATTATTTGAATAAATCTTTTTAACAGCTCAAACTGTACTAGGAATTGAATAAGTTAGGTAAATCGAGGTTTAACAAAGGCGATATTGTAGCCAAAGGCTTACTTATTATAGTGAATACATAAAAAAAAAACAAATTAGGCACATATTTTCTTATTTAATGTAAACAACTACTAAGTTAGGAATTATTTATAAGGCACTTCCAGTATAACTTTATAATATTGCCAAAATTCAAAAGTGACTTGAAGTGAAAAAGGCTTTTAAGTCTTGCGAATTTAATTTAATGAATAAAACATTTCGTGCGAAAAATTCGATTGTTTTTTTGCATAAATTTTAATTAACTACGTCCTATCTGATTTCCACAGGTTTGACAAAATGTTATGACTTGTTCAACATGCAGATACCTGTAACCCAATTTATTAATATTAAGTAAAATATTTGCGTATTTTTTTGTTATTTATTTCGAACAATTAGGTAATTACATTGCACAGATCTTATTGTGCAAAGATTATGTGGTAAAATAAAAGTGTAAAATATTGTCTTGGCAAAAGAATAGATTCGTGGGTGTTACTTAATAAAGACCAAAGCCTACCACCATTATAATTGGGATTTGAACTCGGTAATCTAGAATTATATCTGCACTAAATAACCCCTCGGCCACCACCGCTTTTAGAATAAGTATATCATGAACTGTTATTATTCTCATAGGCCGCTTTCAGCTTAAAAAAGTTTTCACATTTTATATAAAACAAGTGAAATTAAAAAAAAAAACTTATAAATGACAAGTTTTTATTATTATTTCCATCTAGCACCAAAGTACTCGCCAAGACGAATCACATGAGACCAAACTCGATGGGGTTACGACGTTTAATTACAAAGTTCTTATGGCCACCTTCCTGCTCCATCAGCTCCATGTCATAATAATATTGCATTGTCATCCGATTTATACATACATATATGCATGCCAAATTTCAGCTCAATCAGAAATCGGGAAGTGCTCAAATTAAACTTTCAAGATTTGATACAGACAGACAACAGACAGGTGAAAGTTAATAAAAGCTTGTGAAAAATGATTACCAATAGAACTAATCAAGCTCTTATATGCTTAGATACATGAGAAAAGCCGAGTATAAAAACTAGTTCAACAAAAAAATAAAAACATCCACTACCGTTCCAATATACGCATGCAAAGAGATTTTAATTAAAAAATCATTTTAACATGTTATGAGGCAGTTTTTAATCTTTTTTCAGTGTTCTGAAACGTTATTACTATTTTTTGTGCCGGATTTTATGAGATGTGTCTTTGACTTTTTAATTTATTTTCTGTTTTTATAAAGATTTTATATAATACCAGCTTATGCTCGCGGCTTTGCCCGCATGGCGAAATCCTTTCTTAGCTACGTCATAAAACCTATCGGTGTTCCAAATTTCAACCCAATCTGTCCAGTGGTTTAGGCTGTGCGTTGATAGCTCAGTCAGTCAGTCAGTCAATCAGTCACCCTTTCCTTTAATATAATTTAGACTAGTTTATGCTCGCAGCCTTTCCGGTGTGAAAAAATCCTTTCTTATAGTGTCTACGTCACAAAATCTATATCTGCGAGCAACTGTAACAGGCCAGCCCCACTTCTCGCAAAAGTTCGCGCTAGCTGTCAATTCTCAAACAAAACAAAATGTCAAAAGCGCGTTTTAGTTGTCTGTAAGAGATCACTTTATGAGAAAAGACCGCCAGCTATTATATTTATTTCTAGTTAAAAATTGTTATCGTATTTTTAGCTTTTTGTTGTATTTGGTATGCAGTAAAATGGATTTCTTTTCTATTCTAATTTTACACTTCGCGCTAACATTGGCGTCAAGTTTATATGTTTAGACTTAAGCTTATTTTCTAGGTCCACTAGGCCTCACCGTGGGTCACTAGGATTCCCCGTGTTGTGAGAAAAGATAGAAATAAAAAGATTTATTTACGCCTAATTAAGTAAAACACAGCAAGCATTAAGCACACAAAACACAGTAAGTATATTACATTTGTCGCAAAAAGGCCCCAGCTCAGCATATTATGTAGGTTCAAAAAAAAATTACCTACGCTGGTCTTCCGCTGGCACCAACAGCAGTGACATCACGGCCAGGCTAACAAAAGGTGAGGCCTAGTCTCTTCCCCATTATTCAAATATGTTGAAATTTAGTGTGCTGTATATTAAAAAGCCTAAATAAATTCAAAGTGAGGTGGATCATCATCATCTCAGCCGTAAGACGTCCACTGCTGAACATAGGCCTCCCCTTTGGACTTCCACATGTACCGGTTGGAAGCGACCTGCATCCAGCGTCTTCCGGTGACCTTTATAAGGTCGTCTGGTGGATGGTGAGTCGTTAATATAAGTGTATCTTTAGTATAAAAAACTGTGTAGTATGTGATAGAAGTTGTTCTAAGTGGAGCCAGCCTATCATACATATCAATCTAAATTGCACTAAGCTACGTAGGCCCACGTAGAGCTCTACGGCGTAGCTCGTAGCTGCCTACGCGGAGGCTTTACCGCATAAATCAATGAATAATATCTGGCAGGAGGTAGTAATGGTAAATGTTTCGCGAAATGTCACACATTTATCACTCAAGCCGTGTTTGTGTGGCTTGTGGGGTGGCCACGAGTTTGGTTTGTTTGTGGACTTTATGTAAATTACCGTTGAAAGACGCTGAATGAATGAATTAATAAAATTTATTGATAAATACTAATACTACACGGTAAAAAATTTATTAACTTATACAAACAATATATATAATGTGTATAAGAGTATCAGTCAATGGGAACAGACTCAGCGTGTCGTCAAGCTAGCCCTTCGTTTAACCTGACTGCTGGTTCTCAGTCTGTCCCTGTTTGCGACGCTGGATGCTGGTCGCTTCCAACCGGTACCCATAGCACACCAAATATTATATTTTAGGTATATTATAATGTATTTATATTTTTATTGTATTAGGCATGCCTTCAAAAACTTAACTTGTAAAAAATACCAAGTCTCGCTACTTATAGTTCTTCTACCGTAAAAAGTTGTGAGATCCATGTATTACCATTGTAGACCAAACTTATGCTCTAATTTTAAGTTACCTTATCATATATGTATTAGTTTGTATTCCTTTCAATTCAATTTTATTACAGTGTTTTGTAAATATGTTGGTCCACAATAAAGAGTATTTCTATTCTATTCTATTCTATTCTATTCTACCAAGTCGGTAAAATCTTTTATGTTTGAAATTAATAGATCGACTTGGCCATCGCATAAAAACATGTATCTCACAAGTATACGCAGGTATACTATGTTAAAGTAAATTATTTAGTAAATTGTTTTTTTTTTTGGTTTGGTTTTTGGTTTAAACACACCACCTAACCCATGTGAATTACAATTGCTCTCCTCTCCTTGCACGGTTGTCTGGAAGAGATCGCTATTAGCGATTGGACCGCCAATTGTAACACTTAGTTTTATATTATAGTTTTAAGTTGTTATTGTACATTTTTGTGTTTTTTTTGTGTTTTGTGTTTTTGTGTGTGATAAAGGATTATCTATCTATCTATCTAAAGACTATCATTGCTTCACAAATACCCTCAATTCCATCTTAGACAGAGACTCTTTAATTTCATTCAAATTCAATCACTGCAAAACTCCCAAAAATACGATTTGGTACTCGTAATTTGAGAAATATTTATTTTTAAAAGCAAGCCAGTCCTAAAAACCAAACAAACTCAGGGCTACTCTACCCGCCACCTCAGCGGGAAGCACTTTAGGTGATTGCCGCATCTCTAAGGATAGCGCTGTGGAAGGATGCTACAAATGCTCATACGCTATACTAGTGTTTACCCGCGGCTTCACTTGTGCGTTTGGAGCTAAAATAAGTCGTAAATTAACCTGAAAACCTAAGTGAAATCCCGGCACTGTAGTGATTATGGGCAGCGTTATCTCTTACACCATTAAAAGAGCGTCCCCTGATGTTGCTCGTCTTCTTTCTTTTTGTATATAAAAAAACCCTTATATACCCCCATTATACCCCTAATAAAGGACAACTTAAAATCTAAATATATAAAAGGAAAGCGTGACTGATTGACTGATCTATCAATTCATAGCCAAAACCGCTAAACGGATTGGGTTGAAATTTGAAATAAACCTAGGTTTTTTAACGTAGACCTCGGCTAAGAAAGAACGCGTGGAGAAAACACGGGCAAAACCGCGAGCATAAGCTAGTATATAATAACTCTTAATGTTATATTTTTACTATATTAGTATGTATGTCTATTGCTATTTCACGGAAAAACCACTGAACCGATTGAGATGTAATTTATTATTTAGATTGCAAAATTCCTGGAAAAACACATACTCTATTACCATATTTTCCCATGGGGTCGAAAAGAAACGTGGGTGAAAACAAGGGACAAAACTTGTATTTTAAACCTATACCTATTACTCTTATTTTTTTTATCTTTTCTACCTTTTTGCTACCGTATCTAATGTAAAATTAAATCTATCATCCTCCTAAATTTCATTTTTGTTGATATTCCGCTAAAATTTTTACTCAAACAAAAATCCAAGTGATCCAAAAAATTACGTTTTCCTCGAGAAAAATACGCAAACTCAGGAAAAATTCTTCGCGTGTCTTTTAAATTCCCGTTTAAAAATTTCAGTAGCCACTTACCGAGTTGAATATTTCATTACCTACTTACGTACACCTGACGTTGGTACTCCAATATAGGATCCTACTCGCGCGTGTAGTGTCTTATAAAGATTGCATATTTATTGGTGTAGACTGTAGTGTATACTACAAATACTGCTAAATACTGCTAATTGTTTACTTTTTTTTCTTTTATGTGTATCTTTTCTGTTTTTCTACTGTCAATAAATTGCTTTTTATTTTATTTATTTATTTTACTCGTGTTTAAAATTAAAAGAAAGAAAAAGCTCAATTTTCGGCAAAGTATACTTTAGTAAGCTATTGTAATTTGGTTGAAATTACGATTTGGTTATATAATTTTTGTTCTATTTTTATTGTTGCTCTTAAACACGGGTCAAAACCGGGCCTTACTATAGGCATAAGCTGCGACGGAAAATTCCAAAGTACACAAAAAAAAAGATACTTACAAAAGAGTGAGATAGCTCAAAGATTGCTTATCGATAAGACCGCTGAAAGTTTACCCCTAGTTTTAAATTAGTTTCATAGCTTAGACAATCGGTTTTGGCCAACATACGAGTACTTATACAATCTTTTATACACTAACATTTAGTTCCAATATCACTTTATATAAGTGCGCACATAATAGTAGCATATCCTCATAATCCAACCAATATTATTGTTATGTTTGCACCAAACATCGGATATTGGGCGCTATCCAAACACGATACAATACTACTGGGAAATTAAGATAATTCCAAATGGATGCCTCTATGCCTACTTATATACGAATATAGTATGTAGGTATACTCGTATGTAAGGTATGGATAAGTGATTCCGGTTGTGTAACGTCTGGGTAGGAACTAGCACGAAATATATTGCAATAAAACCTCGTACACTGAAAAAAAAAAAGTGATTGGTTTAAACAAGATGTTGTTTCCATATGAGCCTACAAAAATCATTATTGCTGCAACTAAGAATAACGTTTATCATGTTAGTTATAAAAGAGATGGCTTAGTTGCAATAGCAAGCTAAATATGGTTGAAAAACAACCTATATTAATTGATTATCTAATAATGCATCATAATAAAAACGACTATAACTATATGCACTGAAAAAGACAGTAATCAAACTAAATAACTACTCTTTATAACGGTGGTACAGTACTTAACTAACAAAACTAAGAGAAAATCAACAATTTTGTCTTAGTTGCAGCAATAATGATTTTTGTAGGCTCATATGGAAACAACATCTTGTTTAAACCAATCACTTTTTTTTTCAGTGAACCACCATATATATTTATTTTATTTATTTATATATTATAAAACAAAGTCGCTTTCCCTGACTGTTTGACTGTTTACGCGTATTTAAAACTACGCAACGGATTTCGATATGTTTTTTAAAAGATAGAGTGATGCAAGGGGAACGTTTATATGTATAATGCTTTCATAATAAAGAAAAACATTGATAATGTTACGAACTACGCGCGGATCCACTTGTTGTTTAGATAAAACTTGGAAACTTGTAAATGTCCCTTAGTTTAATATATAAGCACCATATTAATAGACCTAGATGTAAGTTTTCCAACAATTGTAAAATAAAATCAAAATAAAATAAAAAATGATCGCACCGGCCGCAACAGGTAGCATTTGGAACACATTGCCGTCATTCGTATTTTCCGAGCTATACAACATTTATCCTTGCTAATAGCCAGGGTCCGTTTTCCTTCTTCTTTCACTCCACTTTGCTCGGTCTTCGGCATATTTCAGATTGAAATTATTGGCTCTCATATCGCCTTCACATCTAGCCAGCATCGTTTCACCTCGAGGTCTTGCTCCTGTGAATATGAGGTGTAAGCACCTATTCCCCATTCCCCACATACCATATCCGTTATCCTAACCACCATAACACAAGCATTAAGTTACTTAGCTTGGGGTGTGTGTGAACTGTCCTGAAATATTATTTATTTATTTATACTCCGTTGGACTGCGCAAGACATGACCATACCATCTCAGGCGACTCTCCTGGAAGCTCTATCCGCTACGCTACGTCATTCATTATTATTTGGTATAAAAATATTAAAATTAAATTAAATTAATAATATTATATTGAAGGTAGCCATCGCCTAAGGAAGTCTCATCCGGTCATTTATTGGTCCCATCTGTCGAAAGGATAATAACTTTACTGACAATAGGTTCCGGTCCGCTTTGAAGGTCCCAATGAATGAAATCGCCAATAGAAATACTAATGAGGGAAGCACAATATTAAAAAAAGAGAGACGTGGCATATATATGAAAACACAACTGGCTCATGGCTCTTTATCTTTATCCATTTTTAGCCCCCGATACAAAAACGACGGGGTGTTATAAGTTTGACGTGTCTGTGTGTGTGTGTCTGTCTGTGGCATCGTATCTCCCGAACGGATAAACGGATTTTGATTTAGTTTTTTTTTGTTTGAAAGTAGAGCTAGTCGAGAATGTCTTAGCTATGTTTGGTGGAAATCGGTCCAAGATGGCCGCCGCTACAAAATAGTGGATTACTTTTTTTCTCCACGACCCCATCGATATGGGTATCAAATGAAAGGGCTTAACTAGTAGAATACAACCCACTATAATATAAAATTTAAAATCTAAGATGGCCGCCACGCTACAACATATATAGCATATAGCATTTTATTAAATTGTATTCAGAATCAATTATAAAAATCATGTTTGTATTAGGCAAATATTGATGTTAACCCGCTCCGGCGAAGGAGTCCTATTCCCCATATTACGGGCCTTTGAGCCTAGTTTGAGGCATAGGTTCTCACTAGTAATTTATGTGATTTGTAATGCCTTAACTGAATAAACAATTTATTTATTTATTATTTATTTATTTTAATGGTGAATCACGTATTGCGTTGGGGCTTTTTTTTAATTTTTAATCTAATTCACTTGTTACTATCTTAATTACGTTTTTACTATATTTCTAAACACATTTTAAAAAACGTTTACTAGAGAAGCTACCGACAGCGCACCCTTAGGCTAACCCCTGGTGGTAATTTTATATGCCATGTTACTCTTTTATTATCACACTAACATAAGGGTTTCCTAACATCATCCTAACACGACCAGTTCTTATTAAAAAAAGCAGAAACAAAACGTTTGGTACGGACAGTTGGTAGCCACAAAGTATTGATGCCGCATTGCCGTCTGCCTTAACGTCCGTAGATGGAACAGACTTGGTGGAATAAGCTTGTGTAATTTCTGTGCACACTCTCCAAATTCATGTATTTACTGTTTAAGTGTTATATACCAAGTTATTCAACCTTTTGAAATAAAGAAAGAAAGAAAATAAATTTATTGGCAGATTTAACACAATTTACAAAATGAATTAATTTAAAAGAAAAAAAAAACATTATTTGGCAATAGGGATAGCCTCAGCGTGTAACTACGTCAACCCAGAGTTAGCGTAAATAGTTGCTGGTTTCAGGCTGCCCCTTTGCTCGAACCAAGATGGTTCGTCGAGAGGTTTGTCATAGCTTTTATGTACAACTAGCTGCGCCCAGCGGTTTTACCCGCTGTACAATAGCCTATGTGTTATTCCAGGGTCTCTATACCAAATTTCAGCTTAATCGATCCACACGTTTAGGAATGAAGAATTAACAAACATACACACTCACTAACAAACTTACGCATTTATATAATAATAATAATTGGGGGTTTATACTCCAACAGAACAGGTTACCCTACTTACACGTTAGAGTCAAATCACAATTTATAGGTTGTGTGGCCAACCTATATGTTGCAGTTTCAGGTCGCCAAGATTCCTACAAGGCCTGCAACATGACCTAACGACTGCCTCCTACATATCTTATAGGAAACAGCCGGGACCCACAGTTTTACGTGCCGCGCCGAAACACGGTAGCGTCCAATATTGTGTGATGATCTCGCTCATTAAATTATTACCATGCTATGTCCTGTTCCATTCCCAAATCGTCTTACCATCCATTGACAAACCCGTGTCGCCAAGCAGTCATTTTAACCGTGTTCCGGCACGATATTCAGTGAAACAGGAAGGGATTTATCCCGCCTTCTAGGTTTAGATTGCTACCATCTACAGTCCCATAGTTGCTTAACATCAATTTGTGATTCCAACTGACATTATAATTATGGCTCAGTAAGTATGTATTTAAGTATAATTATTATGTTATGTACGGGCAAGCACCGCACATCGTTCCCGCGGGTCAGTCAACACTTCACCAATACATTTTCACCTCATTCTATTCCTCTTTCATCCCCAGCAGCATGTACGAGCAATACTCGCCCCGCTTCCCGCGGGTCAGCATTTTACGCCTCACAACATTTTCATTAACCAGTGCACAAACGGCTACCAACACAGCCGCACTCATCGTGTTAGCTCGGCCACCATACGAGCTGCAGTTAACAATTAACATTAACAAACATATAATTATAATTTTACCAAGTAATAAATCAACAAGTAATCAACACCAACAAGTTTCTCTTTCTTCTCTTCCAACAATCGCCAGTTCCTCCTACACGTTAGTATTTATTTTGTATGCAAAAGTATGCTTTAAACTTGTATTTCAATAAATATTTATCCAATTATTAACATTATTCCATAACAAAGTAATTATAGAATAAATTGAAGATTCTGGCTCATCTACTCACGAGTAATGTGGTATTACTCCATCCTATTAAATCATGGTTTTTCAATAAAGATATCAACACATTTAATAAAACTAAGTGCCTTTTAACAAATCCCATAGTACCCCGCCCCATTCCCCAAGACATTATTGTCCTAGACCTCGCACAGCCTTACATTTGGCAGCAAACAACGCCTGTCTCTTCACATTTGCCCCGCAATATTTCTCCTACCCTTTATGACAACGAGATGGGTATATACTTGAGATACAGTGACTTGACTTTTGATAAATACAACACAAATACTCTTTATTGAGACCAAAAGTTAACAAAAAAAAAAAACTATAACCTAACATACATTAAATACTTCAATAGGCGGCCAATCAATCAATCAATAAGACGAACGCGAAGAATTGTCTTGCTGTCAATTCATCTGTCATACCATACATTCACAAAAGTACCTACAATGTATAGGATGACAGTTCTACTCATGACATTTCTGTGGGATCCTATGTGTCATGCTACGACTACTGGTGGTAGGCTTCAGTCGTGGCTAGTTACCACCCACTAGACAAAACCGTGTCGCCAGGTGGTCATTATAGACAGTAGACAGTATTCCGGCATGATGTTCAGTGAAGCCAGGGAGGGATTTATCCCGCCTTCTAGGTATAGTCAGCTGCCATCTACGGTCGCATCGACAACATACGAGATCGTAGTCACAGATTAACCTTTAATAAAAAATATACATTAGACTCCGATACACAAACAGACGGCTCGCCTGATGGTGAGCCGTTAATAGAATAGAATAACTTTATTTGTATCAAACATGGTATTAACAATTTTATAATAACAATAATTACAAATAAGCACGCATGTTTGACCAGCTCAGCTGGCATACAAAAACTAATATGGTTACAACAATAAAAATACAAAAAATGTCATATAATGAAATTGCTATGAATAATAATGATATAATGATCCTAATGTCAATGAAATAATAAAATAATATTAACAAAATAAAACCTTCGATTTAAATAATATTAACGTTATTTAAAATGTAAAAATTCATTAATGTCATAAAAGCAATTTCATAATGTCGTCTATAGACGTATGCAACACAATTATATCACATTTATTTTCATTATTTTAGTTTAATATTATAAATATAGTATCTATTATTAATTGTGTAAATTATTGTAACAATAGATAGCATAATTTCCAAAAGTACTGCACACCGCCTCTATACATGTTCTCAATATTCCTTCCAACCAGGTTGTCTGTAAGAGATTGCTTTATGCGATAAGACCGCCGATTGTTTACCTTTAGCTTTATGTGTATTGTCTACTTATGAAAAAATTTCCTGTAATCTGGTTTATTGTATTGTTATATCTTTACAACTTCCTAAAATATTTTTCTTTCCTGCTTGATTGTCTAGAAACGATCACAAATATATCAAAGTTTGCTTGAACTTGAGTTGCTACCGCGTGTCTAAATCTAAATCAAAAAGTACCCACGGCTCGCGACGAATTTCAAATCTTAGCTACTGTTTCACAAAATACAACGCGAAAATCTTCAAGCAAGAGCTGTCCAATAAAGACTAATGTGCTCCAAACTATCACAGGAATTGCAACTCTATCTGTTTAACAAATAAGGTTAGTTCCGCGTAACAGCGTTTACAAATTAGGTCCTTATTTAAAGTTTTTTGCTTGCATAATGTGCTGGTTTTTGCGTATTTTAGAAGATGTCTTAGTTTTCGGAACGACATTATGGGAAGTTATTTTTGGTGGAACTTTAGACGCCCTTTGTAAGAGTTATTTAAACTTTCATTTCGTAAGAGAGGGTGAGTTTTTGAAACAAAATATTGTTTTTAAGTAGTGATGATACTCCAAGGTTTATTAGAAGAAGTTAAATAGGTATTTTGTCTTTAGCGATCGTAGAATACCTTATAGTCAAATCTCGAAAAAATCCCTCTAACCCATGTGTCGTCAAATAGGTGCTACCTCAGCATATGCTGAAGGATGGATATCTCTTAGCGCTAATTTTCAGCTAGCACTCTAACTTTCTAACACCAAGCTTTTTTGATTGATTTGGTTTTTAGCGCTTAAGTCGCTGAAGGACTTGTCTTCATTATAGAGTTTTTGTGTGAGGATTCTGTTTGACTCTAATATCATCACCATCATACATCACTTTCTCATATCATCTCACTTCATCACCCCGTAATAAATCGTAGTCGTAGTAATTGTCAATTTAAGGTTCCACGTCTTCCACGTTAGGTTCTTAGGCATAAGGTCCTGTCGTTCAGTCCAGTCAGTAATTAGCCAAACTTCTTACGCAACTGAGGCCAATCACTGTGCTCATATAACCTCTCTAGGGTTTCAATTCAGTAATTCCATTCTCAAAAGTAGAACCCAAGCTCCGTCAGCCGTGAAATTACTGACATTAAAAAACTTATATCACTTTGTCTCATCAAAAAACATCAAGTAAGCGAAACAACACAATTTCATTCAGACCGGCGGCCATAATAAAACCGAAAAGATTATTTGCAAACGAAACTCAGGCTCCCAACAGTGGGGTTTGGGCACATTTATGGCGATTTGATTATATAAATTACGATGATATTTATTGAAGTTGTTAGAAAATACTTCATACTATAAATTAGATGTACCCAACACTTTTACCCACAAAAAATTCATATGTGTGATATTTTGAGGCCTGAACTTATATGTCAAACTTCAGCTCAATAAGTTCAACCGTTTTATTTTCTAAAGGGATCACGAAATTTTAATTCATAAATTGAAACCATTGAATTAAATTCAATAAAATTTTAATGCAACCACAGAGAGATGCAGAGTCCACTAAAAAAACAAAAGTAGCTTTTCCAAATCGACAAGAGTCTCTTAAATAATCTGGTAACGCATAAAAATGTCGAAAAAGAAATCATTCCGACAATTTTTAAACCACATTATTTCTTTGAAATTGGTTAATAGAGTGTCTATAATATATTTAATTCTCATATTATTAGGTTTCATTTCTCTGGTTATTTTATCGAGTATAATAAAAATTTATTGCGGGGTTTACGACAGAACAGGTTATACCATTATTACATTGTCCGAGTCAAATCAGAATCGCTTATTATTATAGATTGTGTGGCTAATACATATATATGTCACGGCTAATGTCCGAAGTGCGGCTACGTTTAGCCGGTTAAACCTTGGTGTAGCCGACCGCTCACTTCGGACTTTAGCCGTAACATAATATACCTGATTTCGCTATTTTAGTCCTGGCCACTATTAAACTTTCGTAGCTGTTCGAAGGTTACGTGTTCTAATTTAATGTGTGCGGGCCAACTAAATGAAACACCAGTTAATAAGAAATCGCGACGTTTATTAACCTTAGATGCCTGTCTCGTCGGGAGGGCTATGGGCGACTGCCTGTATACAATATCTTGTCAAAGCTTGCATAATTGCATTCTAACAATGCTACATAATCTGTGTCCCTACAGTAGCCCCCCCTTTTTTCAAAATATTTTATACACTGAAAATATTTTAAAAAATAAAGTTGGTGAAATAAGAATAAAAAAATTACGTTACATTAAACATCATTTAGTTAAAATTCCGAAAAAATAAAAATTAAGATTAACATTCCTATCATAACAACAAGTTTCAAATGATAAGAAAGTTTTGTTCTTATCGTACATAAATTCTTCTTTTCAATTTAGTCATAACGTTACTTGATACACGATACAATAAGTCAAAACAAAATGTCAATACGCTTGACTATAGTGCGATCTTTAACAATACTTAGTGAAAATTACATTTGACAACGAATAATTGTTTAAAAACCAAGTTTTTCATTATTGATGTATAATATACATATAATGTGAATAATTACGTAAAACAAAATAAGTACAATCAAATTTCAAAAATATAAATTTGGGACAAATGTAAAAAAAAATGTATAAAGTAAAACAACATTTAAAATGTACGAACGAATAACACAATAAAATCATATAGTATAGTAAAAACATTACAAGTAAGTATATGTAAAATTCTTTAAAAAAAAACAAAAGTTACAAAAATCAAAAGTGTAAAAAAAAAACGTTAAAACAATTAAACTCTCAAAAAACAATATTAACTTCACGCAAGAGACGTACAGAATCAAAAATAGTAAAACACAAAAGTTATAAAAAAAACACAAAATTAAATAAAATCACATTTACACAAATGCATTGACGCTTGCTTCCTGGGGTTGAGGTTTAGGTACATTATTGCGTACCTGCAGAGACGCGGTGGGCTGACCATGACCTTGGCCAAACCTCAAACTTCTCCTACGCATCATTTCTTTCCAAACGAAATTCCGTGCACCCCGTCTACAACCTACAACGTATGTACACGAAATATAGCATGGCGAGTACTATGATCGCCACCACTATTCCCAAACCAATAGATAAATATTGAAGATTGTTTAAGTGCTCCACTGCACTTTGGTTGATCGTTACTGCGTTACTTTCCATTTTGTTATTGTAATTTCCCATTCTTAATAAAAATCAATTATAATGTTTACACTCGTAAAGTCAAATCGGAAATGATCGAATTATATGCACGAAAAATACCAAGTGCATAGGTAAAATGCTTACTTCCCAATTATTCTCTTGGATTATATTACAAATACTGAAATTCCTCAACCTCAAGTCGCAAAACGTATAGGTCTTTTACATTGCCTACCGCTACGTGTAACATACGTAGGTACTACAGTTGGTTGGCTAATGTTTGGTGAGACAATTATATTATCATCCCTAATTGGTTGTCTTAAAGTCGACGATGGAATGTCCTCCTCGTTAAGTACATACGCGGGTTTCAGCCTATCTACTGATATACGCGTCTGCCTATTGGGTAATTGAATTTTGAAAACTTTATCAGTCCTTTGTAGGACTTCATAAGGTCCTGAATACGATGGTTCGAGACTCGACTTTTCAACTTCGTTTCGCAGAAATACGTATTTACATGAACTCAAATCCGGATGAACAAAAATAGAATTTTGTTCTCTATCTTTAATTGGCGTTGCTCTAGTCTTTATTACTGATTCTCGAATTTTCTTAAGCATATCTGAATCGCTAAATTGACGCTTAGTGTAAGAACAGAATTCACCTGGCAACCTTATAGTATCGCCATATACCATTTCTGCTGCGCTCACACCTGTGTCACTACGTGCAACTGCGCGTAACCCGAGTAAGACGGTAGGTAGTTGGTCTACCCACGTGCTACCTGTGCATTCCAGTCTCGCTCTCAAGGATGTTTTGAGTGAGCGATGCCATCGTTCGATAATACCATTGCACTGTGGGTGGTATGGCGTAGTTCGCCCCTTATCAACACCTAAGTACTTTAAAAGCGAATTAAATAAATTGCTCTCGAATTGGGTTCCTTGGTCGCTAGTTAACCTAACAGGACACCCAAAACGCACAATCCAACCTTCATAAAACGCTTTCGCAACTGTATTAGCGGAAATATCTTTTAATGGGAACGCCTCTGGCCATCGGGTAGTTCGGTCTATAATCGTCAACAAGTACTTATAACCTTGTGACAATGGCAGAGGTCCGACCAGATCTATATGTATATGTTCAAATCTGCCGACTCTCTGGAATTCACCGAATTTAGACACGGTATGCCGAGTGGTCTTGGTCTTCTGGCACTGAACGCAAGACTTAGCCCATAGGCCTACGTCTTTATTCATGTTGGGCCAATAAAACCTATCACTGACTAACTTCCGCGTAGCTCTTATCCCGGGATGACTGAGGTTATGCAACATGTGGAATGCTTTTAATCTATAACTTTCGGGTAAGTATGGTCTGATACGACAAGTTGACACGTCACAATACAAGGTATGCTTGGAATCCGGTAAAATAACTTTCTTAATTTTGATGTTAAAATTTCCATCCGGCCATTCCAATAACTCTGCTAATTCGACGTCAGCGTTTTGCGCTTCGTACAATTGTTGGTAGTCGACACCTGTGGGACACGTTACTGTCTCTATGCGCGATAAGCAGTCCGCCACTACGTTTTCGGAACCGCTCACATATTGAATATCAGTTGTGAACTCGCTGATAAACATGAGCTGACGAGTACGTCGTGGGGTATCTTTCTCGCTGGGTTTTTGCCTAAACGCATGGGTTAACGGCTTATGATCTGTTAGCACGGTAAAAGTTCGTCCTTCAAGCATATACCTAAAATGCCGTATGCTAAGGTAAATTGCCAACAGTTCGCGATCGTAAGCACTATATTTACGTTCCGTGTCCGTCATACGTTTAGAAAAATACCCTAAAGGTCTCCAAGAATCTCGAACTTTAGTTTGCAGTACCGCGCCTACGCAATCATTAGATGCGTCGGTCATGAGGCATAAAGGTGCGTTTACACTTGCATAAGTTAACAACGCCGCCTCCTGTAAGTCGCGTTTACACTGCAAAAATGCATTGTTCGATTTCTCGTCCCATTGGATTATCGACTTATCTTTTTTCTTAGCGCCTTTTAAATATTTATTGAGCTCTGCCTGACGTTCGGCTGCCTTTGGTAAATGAGCTCGATAAAAATTTAACATGCCCAAGAAACGTCTAAGCTTGTCTACTGTGTCAGGTCGGGGAAATTCGCTTATGGCCTTGATTTTATCTTCCAGTGGCAAAATACCTTCACTGGATACTTCATAACCGAGGAACTCGATTTTCTCTTGACCGAACGCACATTTACTCAAATTAATGGTTATGCCGAATTCGTCAAGACGTTTGAAAATCGCGTCCAAGTGCAATTGATGTTCTGCAATACTTTTACTCGCTATTACAATATCGTCCAAGTAACAAAATAAAAAGTCAGTTCCGTCAGTAATGTTTCCCTCTGAGTCTACTACCTTAATTCCCTGTAAAACCGAATTATTCATAAATCTTTGAAAAGTTTGAGCAGCATTTCTAAGACCAAAACTCATTCTAGGAAATTCATAAAGTCCGAACGGCGTGATGATTGCCGTTTTTTCAATGTCATCAGGATTTACTGGAATGTTGTGATAAGCTCTACAAATATCTATCCGCGCAAAAATACTTTTTTCGGCTAAAACATAAGTAAAATCGTGTATCCTAGGTATAGGATATAAGTCAGGTTTGGTTACAGCATTTAATGCTCTATAATCACCACAAGGTCTAATTTCGCCATCTTTTTTCGGCACGACATGTAATGGACTGGACCATGCTCCGTTAGACGGACGACATATGCCCATGTCCAGCATTATTGCAAACTCATCTTTAACCTTTTTATATCGGTCCGGTGGAAGTGGTCTAGCGCGAGCAGATACCGGTGCTCCGCTTGTCTCAATAAAATGCATAACTGAATGACGTGGTAATTCTTTAAAATTAATCGGCTTGCAAATATCTGGATATTTAGATAACAATTCTACGTATGGATGATTTGAATCGATTGTTCTTAACGAGGGTTCGTTCCACTTTACAACAGTAGCTAAGATTTCGACATTAGTTTTTCCATCAACAAGTCTACGTCCGGATAAATCCACTAAAAGTTTGTGGTACATTATAAAATCTGCGCCTAATATGGGCTGTTTTACATCCGCTATAACAAAAGTCTTGTTCTCCTTAAATTTAAATCTAATGCAATAGTCTTTGTACCGTACGTTTTAATCTCAGTCCCGTTTGCCGCGTAAAGCACATAATCACAAACCTTGTAATCACTTAATTTAACTATTCGACTATTTCGCGGGATCACTGACACGTTTGCACCTGTATCTATCAAAAAACGAAGTCCAGTTGTTGAGTCGGTAACGTTAAGGCGGTTATTGATGTTAAGTTGCGTACAGCCATCCGCCGTGGGCTGTACCTCCATTAGTTTTCCGCCGTTCTATTTACCCAGCTACAGGGAGCCACGCACTTGTTAGCTTTGGCGCGGTACCTGTAGTGGTAGAAACACAACCAGTCTGGGCTGCCAGGGGTTCGCTTTCTATCCGTCCTGGAACGTGATCTTGCCCGGAACGGTTGGTTGCGTCTCGTCCTTGAGGTAGACGCCGCTAGGCGGTCAAGGCGCGAGTTGATTTTCGCGATCTCCGCAAGAATATTAGCTGATGACTCACCCTTGCTGCCAACCTCGGAGACGTGTGATGCCGAGGGCTGGATATTCTCCAGCACCTTGTCTGCTAGTTTCGCCAGTTGACTCAACTCCTTGATGTCAGCAACCGTCAAGACTGCTCGTACTGCTGTTGGGAGGTGACCTTGCCATAATAGTGACAAAGTCTCCTCTGACATCTTACCCCTCGCCAGATCCGTCATCTTGTTCAGGAGTTGGGATGGCCGCTGGTCTCCCAGCTCCATCTCGCCGATAAGTTTATGCAGTTTGCGGGCTTCTGATTCCTCGAAAATTTGCAGAAGTCTTTCTTTGAGAAGTGTGTATCTATTCTTATCCGGTGGCTTTGACAAGAAGTCTGTAAGTTGGGCGATAACATCCTTTCCCAATTTTGCCACTACTAAATTATACTTAGATTCCTCTCCGAGCTTCTGAGGTGCCAAGATCGCTTCCACTGGACAAACCACAGCCGAGGCTGGTCCGTCCAGAACTCTGGTATTCTTGACGACACAGTGATCTGATGATTCGGGTTGCAGCATATCCGCGTCGGCTTGCGCCATAATAAAGCACAAGAAAAATCGCAAGATTCGCTGGAGTCGCACCCAGTCCTAATAGTCCCGTAACACTGCACTATTAATTAGGCACCGCACAAAATAATTTAAAAAAAAAAAATTCACAGTCTGGGGTCACCAATGTTCGAAGGTTAAGTGTTCTAATTTAATGTGTGCGGGCCAACTAAATGAAACACCAGTTAATAAGAAATCGCGACGTTTATTAACCTTAGATGCCTGTCTCGTCGGGAGGGCTATGGGCGACTGCCTGTATACAATATCTTATCAAAGCTTGCATAATTGCATTCTAACAATGCTACATAATCTGTGTCCCTACAGTAGCTCTATGGTAAATTTCACACTTATAATGTTACGAGTAAGTTCAGTAAGTTTATCAATTTGCGAAAATGTGGGCGTAAAATAATACAATTTATCTCGTTTAGAATCCTACGAAAGTTTATAAATTTCCTAGGAAATTTATAAACTTACGAATCTTGTTATTTTCCGGTGACATATATTATTAAACCAAATACGCTCCTACAGTGTTTCACAGGCGATCCGCTCACCGCTACCCGCTGTTACTCCGCCCACACATTTTCACGAACAATTTTCAGCTCCGTTGAGCCGAGTAATGTTATTTATCTACTCGAATGACAGGATCCGATATAAATAACTAAATCATTTCATCTCGTATTAACTCGAATAGATTTTTGAGTGAATTCAAAGGATTTTTGATTTAAATTATACCTACTAAACATTTTTATAAGTTAAAGTTAGTGAATATAATGTAGGTATAAAAGATTTTATAATGTGTGCCTGTAATAACTAAATATATATATATATATATATATATATATATATATATATATATATATATATATATATATATATATATATATATATATATATATATTTTCCCTATCTACATGTAATGTATATATATATATATATATACATTACATGTAGATAGGGAAAATAATACTATTAATAATTTACTATGAAAGTTTGTAAGAATGCACAGCAGGCACACACACAGCAGGTAAAACCGTTGGGCGTAGCTAGTAAAATAATACCTGGGGAAATTTCAAAAAAATCCTCTAAAAAATCTTATCAAAAATCGTACAAATTATTGACAAATTATGATAAATAGATAGATAGATAACGCTTTATTGATACAACATGAAAGAACTTAGAACTAGATACAATTTGTAATGTAGACAGTGTAACAATTGGCGGTCTTATCGCTAATAGCGATCTCTTCCAGACAACCAAACAGGGAAAGGAAATAAATTACGTACGACGGTGGTTGCATAGATATTAAGTGATGGAAATACATTATATATAGTTACCTAACTACTAAAATACATAGTCACTACATAAATATTAATATAAAAACACCAATACATATAGTAAATATAAAATTAAATATATATAATAACATTATAATAATATATAATTTTCCTTTATATGATTATGTAGATAAGGTAAAAAACATAAAAATATGTAGATAAAGTAAAAAAACAGATATTATATCTTTCTAAGCATGTGTGACAATGTTAACATAACACACATCAGATACTTAATTTTGAAAAATAACCTAAAAATTCCGAACAAAATATTCCGAAGACATTAATTTTCATCAATGACTAGCCTAACGCCCTACTCTACGATACAAAGGAATTTACGTTGTAGCGTTAGTATCTTCGTACTGAGAATTTTTCTTAGAAGTTGAATATGAAAGTTTTAGTTCCAATTCTCGCCGCATCTAATATTATTGTAGGCATGATTTATGGTATCAGCTCTTGTTTCGTGATAACGCAGCGATCATCGATTTGCTATCGAATGATTTAGAACCCATTCGAAGTGTGATGATGATTAACGATGTATCGATTTTCTGAAGAAAATATGCAGTACCTAATCTATCTAAATGTGGGTAACACGGATAGGTTTTATAGAAATTTCAAGCCACGAGCATGAGCTCGTAGTATAAATCATTTATAGGCTTTCTATAGTATAATTCATACTTGCTGCGCCCAGCGATTTTAGCCGCTGTACCTACTGCAGCTTATGTATTATTCCAGGGTCTAAGCTATCTCTATACCAAATTATAGCTCAATCTGTCCACCTGTTTAGGCGTGAAGAAGTAACAAACATACACACTCACAAACTTTTTTTTAAAGTGTGATGTGGTATTGTGTTTGTCATCCACCTCTTCATGTAAACAACTGAATCGATTAAATTTAATAAATTTGGTGTTTTTACAAAAAAATCATCCGGAATCCGGACGCTACAGTGGAAGAAACGTAAAACCACCCCCTGTTTCGTATAAGATATGTATGGCAGTCGTCAGGTCATATTGCAAGCCTTAATGCGAATCTTGGCCACAGCTGGACAGATAACACCAAAATTTTGTGTGTTTAGTTAGCTTTCTGCCTTTTTGTGTTATATTTTTTTGGCATAATAGATTTAAGGGCTCAAATGGAGTTGGGTAGGACACGTGACTAGGGGCGGTGACGACAGATGGAGCAATACGCTGACTGAATGGTGGCCAAGGATAGGCAAACGGAATGTCGGTCGTCCAGCAGCTAGATGAGTGGACGATATAGTCAAAGTAGCGGGTCAAACATGGACGAGATTGACACAAGACAGGGTTAAATGGTATAATATGAAGGAGGCCTATGCTCAGCAGTGGAAAGGCTGTGGATGATGATGATGATCAATAGATTTAAGCATAATTGTACATTGTAACTAGATATGTATGCAGAATCTAATTTCGTAGAATTCTATTTGGCAGAATTCTACGTCACATATCAACCTAAGTCGAAAGGATTTTACGCATAATTTGAATGATCGAATTCTGAATATACTTGTAGTTTCGGCCGTAAGCTACTTTTCAGCGAATAAAACCGGCTTTAGCTAGTATTATATATTAAAAATTTTATCAAACCTTTACCCGATTGAGCTAAAGTTATACCCAAAGCTATTTTACTGTTACCAAGAGAATATATTCATCCCCGCCATGGCATATTTAAACTAGCATCCACATTATAAAGAGAATATCAAATATGAAAGGTCCTGCATTTAATGAAACCTTTGTGATTTATATATCAGAGAGATTCTTGCTAAAGAGAAGATCTGCTTTTCATCGTTAGATGTTTTAAAACTATTTAATTTAAACTGGTGATTGAATATGTGTTTAAATTATAGTTATAACTGGTGGATCCGCGTGCACTTCGTAACGCTAACAGAATTCATCAGTATTTCTCTGCTATTTCATGTATGTATTATACATATTATAAACCTTCCTCTTGTATTACTCTATCTCTTAAAACCCGCATTAAATCCGTTGCGTAGTTATAATGATCTAAGCTACCGAGTACATAGGGATCTGTCCCTTGTGTTTTCAGCTGGAATCAACTTTATTAGATAGATAGATAACTCTTTATTGCAACAAAGAAAACAATTAACACTAAATAAGTACATTTCTGTATAATGTTACAATTGGCGGTCTTATCGCTAATAGCGATCTCTTCCAGACAACCAAGCAGGAAAGGAAAAATACATTTTTTTAGAATGACGGTGACTATAAAGATATATAGGAAAACAGAGAAACATTATATTATGGCTTACGTGTTTAATAAATGTAGGTACTAAATATTAAATATACTAAAAATAAATATTACAATACATAATTATTAATAATAAATACACATATATATTTTATACTATGTAGTATATTTTTTTAGTGCCACGGACTAGCAAATGAAGCGTAAGACGTTCATGCACAAGGTGGACAGACGACCTCATAAAGGTCGCGGAAGACGCTGGATACAGGTCGCTTCCAACTGGTACATATGGAAGTCCAAAGGGGAGCCCTATGTTCAGCAGTGGACGTCCTACGGTTGCGATGATGATGATGAGTATATTTTTTAATCCTTTTTTTTTCATATTAGTCTTAATATTAGAAAAATACAGTTAAATATTAAACAATGAACATTTACAATCCAGGAGTACATTTGAAGTGGAGCGGCACGAACATTAAAAGCCTCCCATAGAGTATTCCGTTTGTGATGGACCTTATAAAATATGTAGCTGGAAGAGATTCGTAGCGAAGCACCGTGTCACAGAGTTTCAGTGATATGCATAAAAATAAAAGATACCTCTTTTTTATTTTATTTTATTTTAAGAAAGCTAACAGCTAGGTTACAGAGTAGGAGTTTACATAGGTATAACATGAAGGCCCAATTAATAGCTTCCGACTTCCGCATGATGAACTAGTCCACCTATATATTAATTTTTTAAGTCTATATTATTGTATTTTCAGTCCTGTTCCATTGTCTGTAAGAAATTGCCTGGTGCGATACGACCGCCGATTATTTACCTAGCATTAAGATATCTAGCTTATTTAGCTTTTTTTATCCATTATAGGTAAGCCTTTGACCACGATCTCGCGTGATGTTAAGCGACTGATTGAACTGATTTAGATGAAATTTGGAATAGAGATAACTCATGTCTCGGTAAAAGACAAAAGATATTTTATCCCACGTTTTTGCACAGCCAAAACTATTTTTTCGCGGGTAACACCGCGGAACGGTACAAGTGTTTATAATCTAAATATATAAAAAGAAAGAGTGACTGACTGATCTATCAATGCACAGCCTAAACTGCTGCACGTATTGAGTTGAAATTTGGAACACAGATAGATTTTATGACATAGACCTCCGCTAAGAAAGGATTACGCCGTGCGAGCAAAGCCGCGAGCAAAAGCTAGTATATTACGATAGTGTATACCTAAGTAGATACATATACATAGGCAGATTTAGGGGGCACGGGGCCATGCCCCCACCCCCAGAAGCATTGTAGAGTTACGAATTTTGCACATATTTTATGGTCAAGATTTTTTTTTCTCGGCGCTCGCAGCAAGCTGCTTGCGCACTTATTATTTAGGATATTTGAATTTTCTAACTGTTCAGAGCGAGCTAAACACACACTTTTCGTAGTAAACATTATAATATTTTTGCCCGTCTGCACCTTGCCGCCCCCAAATCCTGGATCCGCCCTTGTACATAATATATATCTAACGTAAGTCAGAACCTCACTCAGTGCACTTTGCCTAATAGCATTACGAAATGGAGCATCCAATAATGTGATTTCAAAGCAGGTTATATACTAGTTAGTTATTAATGGATATTATACTTCATTGAATATACATATACCGTATACTCATTATATTTAATGAACCGACAGGTTTCGATAAATCAATTCAATTCAAAATCTTTATTTTCCAAATACAGTACATGTACATACAGTAATAGTTATGATCTTAAATTAATATTAGTAACAATGTATTTCGCCTATCAGACATGCAAAAAATATATAACACTATTTAAAATTCCGCTTATTAATTAATTAAAAGATCGCCTCATACAATATAAAATTTCATATTCACCCATTATACCTATACCAAATTATAACACTATGTTCTTGAGATGATTAATCTAATGAAATTATGAACTCTTGTAAACCGCAAAATAGCATCCTATAATATAAAACAATAGGAAGATGCGGTATTGACGTGTCTGATATGGACCGCTTTAATTAGGCCCATGGACCTAATATAAGAGCGGAAAATTGTGCGTGGAACAAATTTACTTCGGCACAAATCGGTGTGGCAACCGATACTTTCCAATCCAACAGGCCCAAGTCTGGCATAGCAACGATACCTATGGCGCTCTTCCCATTTTCTTTTGATCTAAAATCTTATCCTTTTCTTCTTGTCATTATTTACTAATATTATAATAATAATAAATGACGCTCTAGTTTTTTGGCAGCGGGGTTGCCTTACTGTGACGTACCTACCCAGCAGCCCCCGCAACACATTTCGACGTTGACATAAGACTAGCAACACCCGTCCCACTGTCAAGGGGAATTGACGTTTGTAAGAGCACAATGACATTGGGAGTAGCTGCAAATTGTATGCAATGACAGCGCGAGTAGCAAGAGTAGCGTCTTGATATATGCCAGTTTAGTCTTGACAGTGGGACGGGAGTTGCTAGTCTTATGTCAATGTCTTACTATGCTAAAGGGGCAGTTGGATGTCTAATCGAAGACTGAAATTTGTTTACTCTCACTCAGTTAACAAAGACTAAAACGATAATATAACGAAAATGTTTCTAACACGAACATCAGACAAAACGCCAATGAAAGTAGGCAAGGCGATACCAAAAGTTTGGAAACTTGAAAATTCAAAATTCGCAATCATTAAAGAGGGGACGCTAACGACAGCGCCAAACTTTGTTTAGCAACAATGCACTATAATAAGAAAAGTTTAATTGTGGACGAACATAGCTGCTGGACTGAGTTTAATGAAAAAATAAATGAAGCACCAGTAAGGCATTCATAATACTCGTACACCACACTACGAGCACCACGTAATTTAGATTAGATCAGATTTAGTTTTGGTCCTGGGCGCACTGTACTAATTATGGGCAGCGTTATCTCTTACCATTAGGAGAGCGTCTTGCTCGTGTTTTTACTTCGTTGTATGAAGTTGGAAGTGGTATATAAAATCACTGGCCTAGTAGAAAAAAAACACCAATAAATACTCGTATTGTGGAGACCACGGACTAGCAAACGCAGCGTAGGACGTCCACCCACAAGGTGGACAGACGACCTTCGCCAGAGGTCGCCAGAAGACGCTGGATGCAGGTCGCTTCCAACCGGTACATATGGAAGTCCAAAGGGGAGGCCTATGTTCGGCAGTGGACGTCTTACGGCTGAGATGATGATGATGATGATGAAATACTCGTAGAAACACGGTCCGCCACGCACTGCCTTCCAGGTTGAGTTTGCTACCATCTACGGCCGCATTGTCGCTTACTACACGCGAGATCGTAGTCAAAGACTAACCTATTATGAATATACATACATAAACTTATAACATAAAAAATATCTTAAAATAACTAAGTAGCAAACAATTTTAGATCAAAATAAATTTTAGATCAAATTGACTTGCAAAAGTGCTCCATTGTAGACTATTTGAATAAATGAATTTTGAGTTTGACTTTAAAAAAAAAAGATACCTAAATTTCTAGTATCTCATACTTAATGTAAAAATAAATAGTATTTTCTACTAGTTGTCCTGGAAATTGATAAAAAGCAATGAGAGAAGTGCAGACACTAGTTATTAGAGAAATGAAATGTACTTGTATTTAATCCATATTACACATCGTGCTTGAGTAACTTGCCTATGAGCGCTTCATTTCTATTCCAATAAAACTACTTCCACTATTTTAGTTATTTTCTATAACAAGGAAAGTTTAATGCAAAAGTTCGCGGTGGGGCCGCCAGGTGGCGCGGTTTTGTGCCGGATTCTGACCTAATTATTATCGACAGGGAAGAACTATCAAAGTTTATAAATATTAAATTCTATCTATACTATATTACTTTATAACAAATTTCCTATATACATATGTATACAAATTTCCTCTTTTTTCCAGTATATTGCGATTACACTGTTTAGACACACCATAATTCTTTAAGTAATATGTGGAATACGTTATGGGTTTGCTTATTAAAATAATGTAGTATTAAGATATAATATAGTACCTACATAAGGAAACTGTTTGTTTTCTCAAATAAATAAATAAAATATACTTATGTCATATCCAGCGGTTATACCCGCTGTACTCTAGCCTATATTATGTTATTCCAGGGTCTAAGCTGTAAGCTGTCTCTTTACCAAATTTCAGGTTAATCGGTCCACCCGTTTAGGCTTGAAGAAGTAACAAACATACACACTCACACACTCACCAACTTTCGCATTTATAAGTAGTTTAGTAGTTTAGTGTGATAACTAGTAAAACTGGTAGAAAATTTACCACCTTAGCATTCAGTTAGTCCTAGCTTTATGCTGAATAATAAAAAAAAATAATGATTTGAGTAAATATAGAACATACTCTTAAGTAAGAAGCGTTGGTGTAGTGCACCCAGAATTTCAAATTGTAAAGTCTTATCTTTTACCATTAGGAGAGCGTCTTGCTCGTCTCGTTACTTCTTTGTATAAAAAAATATACATAGCTTATTATGATATTATTAAGACGTCGATAATAATAATAATAGGATTTCTTAGTGCAAGCAAAATCAGGAGCTAAGTGCAATAAATTATGTAACAAGATAAACATTGTAAACACTTATTTAAAAAATGCAATCCTCATGAGTTTCTTGCTCGTTCTTCTCATAGAGGTGCCTTGCGAACGAGCGGTAGAGTGTTAAAATAGAAAAATGTAAAATTGACTTGCAAAAGTGCTCCAATGTACCCTATTTGAATAAATCAATTTTGAGTTTGAGTTTGCTAGTGTATTGTTCTGATGTTCAATTTGGTACTACATATAAAACGTATATTTGAAAACCACAGGTATACCATGTTAAATTTATTATTCTAAAGACCACTATTTACATAATATATTTTTTTGAATTTAAAACAAAAATAGAAAATTTCAAATATCCATGTTTGTTCAAAACAAATAAATTAAAATTAATATAACAGAACACATCTCCAAATATTTATCTCCAACAACAAAACGTCGAAAACATCGGACTTCGGACTAAAATTCCGAATATTCCGGAATTTTCGTCCAACCGCTTCAACTATGTGACAACCCTACCGGAAGGGACTCGACGGTCACTCATTATGTCATTGGACTCAGACTACTGAAAAAGAACCAGATACCGTGTATGGTAGATGCCAGGCCGTGGTATGGACATAATACCGTTTTTCGGAAGGCACGTAAAACTGTGGGTCCCGGCTGTTTCCTATAAGGTATGTAGAAGACAGTCGTTAGTTCATGTTGTAGGCACTGTAGGAATCTTGGCGACCTGAAACTGCAACATATGGGTTAGCCACACAACCTATACATTGTGATTTGACTCTGACAGTGTAGGTAGGGTAGCCTGCTCTGTTGGAGTATAAATCCATATAATATTATCCGGAGGGATGAAAATCATGACCAAAAAGTCCATCTATATAATGATAGGTGGTAATCCGCGAAGGGGCGCCCTAAAAAAGTTTGCATGAACTTTGTAAAAGAGGATATACATGATAGGGGAGTGGATGAAGATATGACGGATGATAGAGTAGAATGGAGGAGAAAAACGTGTTGTGTCGACCCTACCTAATGTGGGATAAGGGCAGGAAGATGATGGCCATTGACCATGTATGGTAGAGGTATCATTAGAGTATTCTAAACATCGTATTCGAGGTCTATTATAGTATTAAATAGGAATTTATACTCAAACTAACTACAATAATTAGTAGTAGTTAACTGTTTTCATGACTCATGTGGTCAAACGTACGTCTATTAATTTGTAAAATAAAATGTAGCTTCATTTTCGTTATTTGTGTTCGATATCTACATTTTTATAACAGTCCGCTGTTATCGGACACCTTTTCAACTTTGGGATGAATACTTTTAATAATGTAAAAACTTTTCAAATTAAGACTTTTTGGAATGATTTATGAATTAGAGGCGTTGTTGCGTATATGGAAACCCTTCCTCTATTCAGCGCCAGTATGGATCTGGGATGCGGGAGCTTTTAAACGACAAAACATGCAGTTTGAGAGTTTAAATGCTACCCTACTTTTAGTTCTGACATGCGGGAGGGTTTACGTACCCAATATTACCATTATAGATTGGAAATCCTTCCAGTATTCAGCACTCAAGTATTTTTGATCTGCAGAAACTTTTGATATTGAATGTTTTTAGTGTTTGTTTTCTACTATTCTTATAGCTCTGAATACTGAATGAGACGGCATTGTTAAGGAAATGTAATAAAAAAATACGACAATAATATAATTATTCTATAAATTTTTATTTGTTTTTATTATTGATACTAAATATGGAATAATCGTATATCTAGTACAGATCTTGCAATGTAATTTTTAACTAGTTTTGACTCAGTTTGAGTTTCACACTCATATTTGGGGTATAGGTTATTATGGTACCACAGAGTAGAGTTGATCAGATGATGACGGTAGTTATTGGTGAGTGGGTATTAGGTGAGTAGTTGACTTGGACCCGCACGCACTTCGTGGCGCATAAAACAGTCTACAAATACTACCTACATGTAGTCATTCATTTATTTCTAAAATTAAATTATATTGAAATGAATTGAATAAAATAAAAATGCAGCAGCTAGGTATAACTAAGGAAATAAATGAATGACTAAAGGTAGGTAGTATTTGTTGACTGTTTTACCGATATATATACAGATATCAGAGTAGGTAAGAATCCAGAGTCAAGAGTAAGAGTCAGAGTTAGAATCCAGAGTCAAGATTAAGAGTCAAGAGTAAGAGTCAAGAGTAAGAGTCAAGAGAAAGAGTCAAGAGTAAGAGTCAAGAGTAAGAGTCAAGAGTAAGAGTCAAGAGTAAGAGTCAAGAGTAAGAGTCAAGAGTAAGAGTCAAGAGTAAAAGTAAGAGTCAAGAGTAAGAGTCAAGAGTAAGAGTCAAGAGTAAGCGTCAAGAGTAAGAGTCAAGAGTAAGAGTCAAGAGTAAGAGTCAAGAGTAAGAGTCAAGAGTAAGCGTCAAGAGTAAGAGTAAAGAGTAAGAGTCAAGAGTAAGAGTCAAGAGTAAGAGTCAAGAGTAAGCGTCAAGAGTAAGAGTAAGAGTCAAGAGTAAGAGTGTAGAGTCAGAGTCTCGACTCTTACTCTCGACTCTTACTCTCGACTCTTACTCTTGACTCTAGTCTAGAGTAAGAGTAACAGTAGTAAAAATAAGGGTAAAGTAAATCATTTTTATTTTAGAAATAAATAAATGACTAAAGGTAGGTAGTATTTGTAGACGGTTTTATGCGCTATGAAGTGCGCGCGGGTCCACTAGTTATACATAAACTTTCCTCTTGAATCACTGTCTACAGTACTATACAGACATGCGTTATCATCAAACAGATTTAAATATTACTCTGAAAACAATCCCCGAGTTCAGATCGATCGATCTGAATAGCGGAAGGGATTAAAGTCGCAATTAGAGAATGAATGCACGTAAAGGCTCCCGCAGCTCAGATCGGTCGCGGTGCTGAATAGCGGAAGGGATTAAAGTCGCATTTTGAGAATTCACGTATGGAAAGGCTCCCGCATCTCAGTTCGGTCGCGGTGCTGAATAGAGGTAGGGTTTCAATATACGCGGCGTTGTTGGTTTCGAGTTTCGATTAATTTTGAACTTTTGTTGTCTTTTCGATTAGCTTTCGTCCAAAATTAAACAAATTGGCTGTCCGTAACTTCGCTTGAGTGAACATTAGGCACACCCCACATTGGGCAACAGCGACTAGAGTGGGGACTAAGTTCAATGTGTTGCCTAATGTGAGCGGTTTTAAAAATGTTTCTCGGTTAAGCTTAATTAACACACCTAACACTTTTAAAAAGTATATAAGTATAATATCCGTTATCCAAACCGCCATAACACAAGCATTAAATTGCTTAGCCTGGGGTTAGGTGGCGCTGTGTGAAATGTCCTGAAATATTAAATAAATAAATTAATTATTATCTAAAGCTTTAAAACATTTTCAAAACGTAAATTCATCGAAATTATTTAAAAAAATCGTCATATCGTGCAGGCGAGAGAGAGAGCGAGAGAACGATTACTAATTTTATTTTTACTCATTAAGAGGCTTTTACAATTGGACGCTCTCTGGCTCGCACTATTTGATACATTTTGAAATAGAAAATTTATAGAATTACTTTTTGAAAATTCCTCATAAGACATTATTATTCCACACATTTTAAAAGTATTTCCAGTTAAACGTGTGCAATAATATCGTGCAGGCTTCTCTTGAGGAATATAATAAAAAAAATTATTCTATGAATTTATATTACAAAATGTACCTATCAAATAATAGTGCTTGCGAAAGAGCGTTCAATTGTATACGCGCTTTTAAAATTAAACTACCAGATAGATGAAAAAAATAAAAACAAAAATCTATGTTTAGATGCTCAAAAGGATCTTGTTGGTCGTTAGCGAGCTTATTCCCGGTATCGATAAAGCTATAACTAGCATCAACCAGGGCGGGATCTAGGATTATGATTTAGGGTAGCATAAAGGGGAAGAGGTCGAGAAAATGTCAGGATTTTCACTCTAGAAGCTATTTTTTTATATTATTTTTTTAATCACTTTTTGTTGGATACTAATTAAATAAGATGTAGAGCGCTGGTTAATCAATCGTACATGATTAATACAACATAGATGATTTTCGATGTCCGTTAGGATTGTGGAGCCACTTTTCGTATTTCAGTGAAATTAATACATCGCTTATAAAGTAGGTAGGTAGTTTAAAAAATACATTAAACTAATAAATTTACTTTATCTCTGAAAGTAAAGTATATAACTAAGATAGTGTTTTTTTTTATGTGATGAAGTAGAAGACGAGCTAGACGCTCTCCTGATGTTAAGAGATAACGCTGCCCATAATCAGTACAGTGCTACTTAGGATTTCACAATGGTGTGTAATTCCAGGAGCACTGCACCAACGCTTCTTACTCAAGAGTCATAAAATGTTAAGACTCTTTAGCCCAGTAATTTCACTAGCTACAGTTCCCTCCTACCGGAGCACAGCAAGTGTCCAACAACACTTGCCTTTCAGTCTCTATTGGTGTAAGTACACTTTGTTCGTTTAAGCCCCCTATTCACCCTTAATCCTCCCCTCTTTCTGCCATCTAGATACTAGATACAGTATCTCACACGTGGCTGATTCTACGTACCGGAACGTAATACGTTGTTAGACAATTTCTCGCTCCAAGGTGTTCTGCGTATTTGTGATAGGTGTTATAATGTAGGTGTTAAGAATTAGGTGTTACGGATTAGGTGTTAGTATTAAAGTGCTTTCTGATTTGATGATCTAAAATCGTAGTCCTACTTCCTACTACCCGCACGCACTTCGTTGCGCCTAACAGAGTGTTTGTCTACAATATTATGCCTGTATTATAACACATAAACCTTCCTCTTGAATTACTCTATCTATTAAAAAATCTAAATCCGTTGAATAGTTTTTGAGATTCAAGCATACTTAGGGACAAATAGACGCGGAAGGCGACTTTATTTTATACTATGTAGTGATACAAAGTTGATGCGTGTGTGTGTGTGTGTGTGTGTGTGTGTTTATAACCTCTTTACAACTAAACCCATTGAGCTGGAATTTAGTATGGCTTTGACCATGAAATAAAACATAAATTGCTTTTCAGCGGGTAAAACCGCTGAGTGCAGTTATTACATAAAAAAGTAAATATCTGGCGCGCTCTCTTCAGCCCATCGCCAAGATTCCTTCTAGGCCTGTAAACAACCAGAAACCAGTAGACATGATTTAACGACTATCTCTTACATATTATCTTATGTGAAACAAGCAGGTACCCACATTTACATGCCTCCCGCCACACGGTAGCGTTGAAGCGAATAACTTGTCACACACTGAGATTTGAACCTAGGTCCTCCAGATTGCAAGCCAGTCGCACGACTACGGAACTACGGCGGACAATACAACTGAATAATGTGAATTATAAACTAAAGTCGAAAAGGGAAAAATCTTTAAATTCTAGTCAGAATATCCGTGAAGCCATCGATGCCAGTTTCCGCGCCGATGATTCGAACTCAAATGTTCTCGAACGTTCGAGACGTAGCACCATATTTATACATTATATATAGTAGTAGAGATATATGTATCTGCATAGACAAGATAAAGGAGGAGTTTTCATCTGTTAGTCTGTCGATCGTGAGAAGGGAAGGCGCTACTGTGCTATATTTTCAAGGCAAATTACGTGATTCATCGTCCACCGCATCTGCTGTTCTTTCGATCAGAGGGCCTATTGGCTAATTCTCACCCACTACGATTGATAACAACTTCAATGTACATTGCTGAGTTTGTTATTTTACTCATATTAATGAGGAGGCTTAAGCAGTAATGTGCGCAATTTTGTCTATGGATTCTAGTGTTTTACATGTGATTGGGCGATAGCCAATAGGCCCTCTGGTCAAACGTAGGCCTACTTAGTATAAAAAAATACATTACATGGTAAAGTTTCACGTAACTATGTGAAACTTTACCATCGTTCACGCGACATTACACTCTCATTCAAAAATTACTGCTTTTAACTTACATTCCTTTTTCGGTTTTTAACGATCTATGGTAAAAAAAATTTGAAACGTCCCGAGAACATTTTTGCGCGAAGTCTAGCAGCTGGCCTATCAAGTATATAGCAAGATTTTTGCTAGAAATCAAATTCCTGTCGTAAACCTCACACATTAAGATTTACATACATACAAACTATAAAAAAACTGCTTACCACCAACACAGATACAAAACATGAACAATATGTTCATATTAAGGTCTGATCACACTCAACATCTCTATCTTTAAGAGCTGTATGTATTCCCATAGTACAATATGTGGCGAAGGCGGCAGGATCCACATTTGAATAAAAGCTTTATTCTGTTCTGGTCGCTTTTTGTTTTGCTCCAGTTGATTGGTTCAAGAGATTTTGGTGGTTGGATTGAAGTACTGGGAATCTTATTTACAGGGAACTAATTATAACTTCTAAGTTTTTTTTGATAAGATGAACAAGTTATATAAAGACTTTTGTTCTTACATGCAACTCTCTCTGTTGCACGACAAGAGAAAGTTTTAAATATATTCGTAGAAGAACTCGGTGGTCCAGATTCACGTCTGCACCACATAACCCCTTGGCCACCACCGCTTCAAAATATCCGATGATATTTATCCGATGTTATTCCTTTAGGCCCGCTCCAGTTCGCGCCAGTTTTCAGGTACTAACTGGATCTCTAATTATGTCTATTTGCAAATAGACCTAAATAGAATATAATATATTTTTTTTTAATGTAAAAGGTGACAAACAAGCAGACGGCCCACCTGATGGTGAGTGGCTACCGTCGCCTATGGATACCTGAAATACCAGTGGTACCGCTGGTACGTTGCATACCTTTCAATATTCCATCCACATTACTGTGGTTACCGGTTACCATTATTTACTAAACTTATTATTTGCGTGCGGTAACAACTATTTACAGTTTTGTGCATCACTAAAATTTTCAAACCAAATTTTTTTTGATCGTCAATCTAGTTTTAGCCAACACACCACAATATTGAACAAAAGCCCCAGTAACATTGATCTTGGTTAAAATACATGTATAGAGACAGGCATAATATTAAGATAGATGCCATGTGTATCAATATAGGTATGGAAACAGGCTGTACGTAGATTATGTATTAGTTAATAGCTCATGTTCGCAAATCTTTCTTTAGCGGCGCTCTAAGGTATAAAACCTATGTAGAGTGCTTTTCACGAAAGCAGTCCCTTTTTTGCGGGGCGCCACTATCGCACATTTTTAAAGTTAAAATATCTATAAAATTTTAACCCTTCATAATTTCTCATATTGTTTTTCTTAATTAAATATGTTTTTAATTTATCTAACAAATAAAGATCATTTGGGAAATGAAGTCCAGTAATAATCTAAAAAACTAAATTTAGTTCCGCTAAATTCCGCGGGACCTCATTCTGACTCTATGTTCCAAATTTCAACTCAATCCGTTCAGTGGTTTCAGCTGTGTAACTGTGCGTTGATAGATAAGTCAATTATATTGCGACATCATAGTTTTTATTTTTTTAAGGTAGGTGTGTTTTTGTCTTATATTCAACACCCTAAAGCTGCGTCTCCAGCTTCTGTTTTGGTTCAAACATTCAACATGAGCATGACAACATCCAAAAAAAATCTCGGGGATTTTGACTTCTTGTTTGCTGCAACAATATTTTTTGCTTTCCATATCCGATGGTACGTACAACAAAACATAGTATCAATATTCATCAAAATCGCCGAGATTTTTGTTGGATGTTGTCATGCTCATGTTGAATGTTTGAACCAAAACAGAAGCTGGAGACGCGGCTAAAATTCAACATGCGTTGTTCCACCAGCTCTACTTCGTGTACATACACGGGCAAAGTCTTTAGAATGGAATAGAATAGAAAACTCTTTATTGTTCACACAAATACAACAATTTAAACTTAGAACTAAGATTACACAGAAAGAAGGGTTACAATTGGCGGTCTAATAGGTATAAATGTCAAAAGCAAGTGTTGAATGAAATAAATGCATTTTGAATTTGAGTTTGAAAATTCAATGTGTATTAAATACTACTGCCTACTGTGTTAAATTCATATTAATAAGTCATATTCATTTTAAGTAGAAATATTTCGTCAACAAATAAATACAAGCATACAAGTGGAACGCAGGGGGTACATTTACGACATCCTTCTTGATATAGGTACAATACAAAAAAAAATCCACACAAAAAGTATCGTGACACCAAAAGCATGCATCACTTGACAATTTCCCATGAAAAACTAAATAAAGCCGGGCTCAGACCTCGTTCGCTCCGATGACTCGATCCGACGTATCGTCGGTGAAGCGACATATCGACGGCTAGAGATGAGATGAGGTAACGTCATAATGTGCACATTTTTATTATAAACTGATAGATTTTGTCAACTGAGGATTTATATTATAACAGCTGTTCCCAAAGTACGAAGCAGTATTATGCAATACTTTAAAAAAATACATTTTTTATGGTGTTCTGAAGTGTTATCTTATCTAGCTGGAGTCGCTAAGCGGTCCGTAAGATTGTGTTTCGGCTTGACGTTCAAAAATGCCAGTTAAGGAGGGCTTTACTCTTCCTACTTGACCGGCAATACGTTGGAAATAATCGACATCGCGTCGACATTACCACTGATGCTCAAGACAACTATCAAGGAAGAAGGAATAGTATAGAAGGGCCTCTTTTCGTTATTGAGATACAATAAATTCTATATTTCAAGCGTAAACGGTTTTCTTGTTGTTCATTGTATATATTTCACACACATTTGACGGACCGCTGCCCGCGAAACATTACACGCAATAGAAGCACTCTGATCCGGTCCCTATATAGACGATGACTGCCATAGGCGACGGTAACCGCTCACCATCAAGCAGGATGTCTGACTGTTTGTCACTTGTCACTATCATAAAAAAACTTTACTATAAAATTTATCATAAGAAGCATTCCTACTGTTTAGGAGCATGACATTTATTATGTTGGTCGCTGCGTGTTGTCGGTATTTTATGTAGGTCGGTCTATAGCGAGTTAGAACTAACTTGTTTATTACTTTAATAATGTCACTCCTGTTTTCACACAGCGTATTGTTCTTTGACATCTTTCTTGTCATAGTGATGTTATATAAAAGTGGTGTAGATGTGAATGCGATTCTGTATCACCAAATTTGGATCCCAGCCCGACGTTGATGATTATAATTATTAAATTAGTTTTTTCCACTTGCTTTACTGATTGACTTCATTCGTAGATAATTATAACCATCCACTGGAAAAAGTTGAAGTTGTTTTAGTTGACATTTAAATTTTTATTGTATTTAATTTTTGGTTATAGTAATTCAGATTGACATTTTTATGTAATTTTTCATTTTCATATGTGGTTAATTTAATGTGATTATTTTATAATCGACCGAGCGAAGCGAGGTCTTAGAGTCGAAAGCCGCGAAATGCCTGCGTTTGGACCAGTTTAACGCTTGACCTCTGATGCTCAAGTTTGGTCGATGTTTACTTGAAAACGGTTAATCCAAATTAAATGAAATTTTACACACAAGTTAAGAAGGTTAATTGGATAATTTAAGTGAAAAAATTAGCTAAATAGGTTTCAGGGTTGCAGAGATATAGGTGACTTAAAGTCTTTACGATAGGTCTGACGATTATTTCAAAACTGGACCGCTGATAATTTTTTTTCTAACATATACACATTTTTTATAAGCGACACAAATATATTAGCCAAAGTTTATGTTTGTATGTATGTTTGTTACGCGATAACTGGAAAACCAATGGTCCAATCTGCATGAAACTTTGCAAACGCGTAATATAAATCCATAGAATTTTTAAGTTCGAACATGAGCCAAATCGGTCGAAGGGTTCAAGAGTTAAAGAGATTGCTTTATTACAATGAAACCGATGATCTCTTGATAAAATTTTTTAAACAGGTAGTACAAACTACAAACTAAAAGAATTCTCACGTCCAAAAATGAGCCAAATCGGTGCAAGGGTTGTAGAGTTATAGAGAATACAAAATTACAATGTTTATCGATTATAATATTATGAGAACTACAGGGATATTCAGTTTTCCGTCAGGGAACCGAACCAAAGACCAAATTGTCAAAAATCGATACGACGTAATACGTCATTTCATACATTTTTGATAATTCGGTCCTAGGTTCGGTTCCCTAACGGATAAGTAAATAGCTATGTTGACTTACTCAAAATATTATGAATTTAAATGATCGTGCGGGTGAAACTTAAACCCATTTTTTATTCAAATAGTAGTCCAGTCAATGAGTGCCCAAAAGAGGCATGTGGATCGAAAAGTCGAAAGCAGAAAAATCTAACTTAGGAACTTTGTTTGGACTATTCAGGAGATTAACATACTAAAAGTTCCCACCCCTCCGAGGTGATCCCGAGGGGTGGGGGGGCCGAAGAAGGTCCCATTTTTAGGTTTTTTGCCTAAATGTCAAAAACTGGGCGTAGTACGATATTTTTTTGTACTACATTATAAAAGCTTTGAAATTTCCTACAACTTTGGCTTTAACACTTTTTATCTATATCCATCGTCCAGCTATGAGCTTCCAAACATGGTCTATTTTTAAGATGCTGAAATTAGTTTTCCATACAAAGTCGGTAAAAAAATCTTATATAAGTAAGTAATATTTGACCAACTTCTGGTTGTCGTACCATAATGAAACTTTGTAAATGTCTAGAAATATGATGACAGTTCAATAATTTGGTACCACTGAGCTGATCTGATGATGGAGCCAGGAGGTGTTTACTGAACCTCTTCAATGGCTATTAGTAAACCCGTCGAGTTTGGGCACATTACACTCGAATTGGAATAAGCAAAAAACCTAAAAATGGAACCTTCTTCGGCCTCCCCCCCCCCTCCCCTCGGGCTCACCAAGGATGAGTGGGGACTTTTAGTATGTTTATGTTCTGAATAGTCCAAACAAAGTTCCTAAGTTAGTTTTTCTACTTTCGACTTTCAAGACAGCGCCAAAGATCCGTTTTTTGTAAAGTTGTAGTTTGTAAAGTTCATCCACAAGTCTTTTGTTTAAAAAAATAATTAATAATTAGGCCTACGTTTGATCACATTATCCCACCTGATGGAAAGTGCAAATGTGATCGACGAGCTGCACGTATAAAAAGTCTGATAATGCCTTGAACAAGGACACTTTGTCTTGCTCAGTAGCTGTAGATACATCTTGAAAACCTGCGAGCCTAGATGTTACACGTGACTGTAATAGCTCTGCGTTCTCGCTCCAAGTCTAAGTCATCATCGGCTGCTACGACAAAAATGTTATAGAATTAGCTACAATATCAATATAATAACTGTTGTAAATTTGCTGTATAACACAAGTAAAGCTAGATATTTTTTCCCAATTTCAATTATTCTAATGTCCACTGCATTGGCAACTTCTTCGTAAACAAGTGCTACAAACTATGAAGATTTTTTGAGATTTTTTTTAAAGACTATAGTAATATTTATTATTTTATTCTATTATTTTCTGCAAGTGAATACACACATAACCTTTCATAAAGATAAAGATTTTTTTAATGTATATCCGTTACGTATTTTGAGTTTTAACATTACTTTCAATTTTGGCATTTTCCTTTCCTTTTACGAATATAATAGGTTAAAGTTTCCATACAATTATATTTCGTAGATACTTATAACTTTTTACCCATGTATACCTATTTTGAGGGAAATTGGGTCTGCGAGGTCCCAGTTCGCGGCGAACTACTAGTTTTAATTTAATTTATATTCTAATACTTTTATTTTGAATTTTTGGTGTAAATTATGGGCGATGTGCCCGAAATAAATGTTTTTTTTTTTTTAAAAAACGTGATCGTGTTCCGGTATAAAAGCTCTCACACATAACTGCGAATTTGCAAGGCATTGTTAATGTCTGCAAGCTCGCATATACATATGAATGCATCGCAACCAATTTCACGTCGTACCGCATAACGGTTTTTATTATAATTTATGGGAAATTATGTTAATGAAACAACCATTTTGTACTTAGCAGAGTGACGAAGAGATTTAAAAACGGAATATCGCAGATAATGATAAGCAGTTTACATACATTGGTAATTGGTATCATCATGCATCAGTTGGTTTATTTGATGTTATACATTATAGATAGGTACTCAATCAATTTTTAAAAGTTTTATGTAAGAGACGATCTCCGCTCACCTTCAGGTAGGCTTTCTGTCTCTTACCGGAAAAATATTGATATACATACATATTTTATTAGTGAAAATTTATTTATTAATATGATTAAAGTTTCACGTTCCTCGCAAATAAAATACCCACGTGGGTGTAGTACCCACGTTCAATTATTCATTCAATATCGACGACTTGACGTTTTACAAGTCAAGTGCAAAATTATCATTTTTTGAGGTTACATCGTTTTGTACTCCATTCGTCGATATGCGCTGTGAGGTAAAGACACCGAAATATGAATTATTCAGTTATACGGTTTCCGGATTGTGGTGTGTTCCTGGAGAAGCCGTTTTCATAATTTGTCTTATGGAGATCAATTTTTTCGCTTGAGTGCATTTGGATTCTGTTACATTTCCTGTTAAGGCTGACACACATAGGCGATGGAATGTTGACAACTGAAAACGAGAATAGCATACAATAGAAAACCCTTTATTGTACCACAAAATACAGAAAACTAAGGCACTATAGATAGATAGATAGTAACACAAATATACAGAGAATCTTAAAACTAAAACACAATTTTGTAACTTAAGTGTAACAATTGGCTACAATTGGCACAATTGACTAATTTGTAACCCAAATGTGACAATTGGCGGTCTGAACGCCAAAAGTGTTTTTTTTTTTATTCAACGAAGTAAGACGACGAGCAAGACGCTCTCCTGATGGTAAGAGATAACGCTGGCCATAATTAGTACAGTGCTACCCAGTGCACTGCGCCAACGCTTCTTACTTGAGAGTCATATAAGATGTTAAGACTCTTCAGCCCAGTAATTTCACTAGCTGCAGTGCCCTCCCTCCACAATAATGCACTGTAATGTTGGCACATGAAGGAGAGCGTATATATCTAATGGGTTAGGGAGCAATAATGAAAAAAAAATTTTTTTTTTCAAAATATCTCATTATGCCATTTTTAAATCTAACTGAAAACACTTTTAAAATGTGTGCAATAATATTACGCAAGGCTGGTCTAGAGGAATTTTCAATAAATTAATTCCATGAATTTATATTTCAAAATTCGTCAAATTGTACGAGCGAGAGAGCGTCACTCGATATATACGCTTTTAACTCTATGGTCCTAAAATATATCCCATTCCAAACATCGCAATAACTTTTATTTTTTCATTCTCTCATAAAAATAGGCCGATATCAATCAATTTCAAAAGAAACCAACGAAATACAAATAGTTGTATTATTCAGGGGAAGCCGCGATATTGAACTAGTGCTGCATAAAATATTGCTTTCATCCGACGCCTTGTGACAATTCAAAGAAAAAATGTTACAAGGAAAATTCTCCAGCGTAACCTGACCTCCCAATATGGAACTTTGGTTGAATTTGTTCGGAAATTTCGCAATAGTGATAGAATTTGGAGCTCAGAGTATACTGGTCGTCAGGTTTCGTTTTTTGTGTGATCGTTGACCTGAAAAATCGCAATCATAATAATAATACGTTGGTATTAAAAAAAGTTTTATTGGACTAGTTTCTAGCTGAAATGCTATATATTACAAATCCATGAATAAGGCATGATACTGACCTTTTTTTATTTGACCTTTGAAAGCGACTCTTCCATTTTTTTTTTGTTTTTTTTTTTATGTCATGAAGTAGAAGACGAGCAAGACGCTCTCCTGATGTTAAGAGATAACGGCTGCCCATAATCAGTACAGTGTTACCTAGGATTTCACAATTATGTGAAATTCTAGGAGCACTGCACCAACGCTTCTTACTCAAGAGTCATAAGATGTTAAGACTCTTTAGCCCAGTAAATACACTAGCTACAGTGCCCTCCCACCGGAGCACAGTAATGTTTGCACATCACTGCTCAGGCGTTTAAGCAATTTATATGGAAGATTCCTCCAACTAATACATACTACATATATTATAACATACACACAAAAATACGATGATGTCCGGAGGGTCGCTGGGAGCAGTTGTAGGAGAAAGACGGAGGACCGAGTTGAGTGGCGTGCCATGGGGGAGGCCTATGTCCAGCAGTGGACGAACATAGGCTGATGATGATGATGAATAAAGCATCGATTGAATAAAAACATCGCACAACTGGAGTATCAACAACCTATAACCCGAATCATCCACCACCTTCCTTCCAGTATTGTATAATTCCTCTCCATGCATGGTTGTCTGGAAGAGATCGCTTTGAGCGATAAGACTGCCAATTGGTACTATAACCTACTGGGGGGTTAGACAAGCGCCAATCGTTTGTCGCTATCGCTAAAAAAATGTACTGAGATTACAGTCGCTATAGAAAAGCAAACGAAAACGAATGTCATCTCAGTACATTTTTTTATCGATAGCGACAGACGATTTGCGCTTGTCTAGGGCCCCTGTTAGCTTTAAGTTTTGTGTTTGTAAATTTTACTTTATTATGTACCAATAAAGAGTTATTTTCTTTATCTTATCATCACCTTTCAAAATCAACTAGGCACCCCATATTTTGTATTTCTTTATTATACAGAAATCAGAACCTCTCAAAAATACAGTATTTTTGTATGTAGATGGCAGACCCTGCTCAAATCAGGGAATTGTTCAAAGGTTTGTTTATAAGGGCTCCCGAAGTCCCGAACGTTTCTTTAACATAATTGACAGATGATATAGGTGGCGGAGATCAAAGGGACCGTCTCCACGGACGTATGGGAGCTTAGAACATTTAAGCACAGGAATAAAAGTCAGGTTATGCGGAAACGCACATCAAAAATGATAATAATTTATTAAATAATTGGGGTGTATACTGCAACAGAACAGGTTACCCTACTTACACTGTCAGAGTCAAATCACAATTTGTAGGTTGTGTAGCCTATTTGTCGCAGTTTCAGGTCGCCGAGATTACTACAGAACCTAACGACTGCCTCCTACATATCTTATAGGAAACAGCCAGGACCCACAGTTTTAAGTGCCTTCCGAAACACGGTAGCGTCCAGGCGAAAATCTTTGCCACACTGAGATTTGAACCCAGGACCTTCGGCTTACAAGCCGTACCAACGACACAACATGATACCACACTAATGAAAATTCGATAACGCACGCTCTACGCGCCACCTCCATGCATGGCTGCGTCGTTACCTTTTGTCTTTTACAAAACCATTGTAATCTTCGGTAATAAACCTTTAAGAACGGGAATCCTGCAGTTTTTAATGTCCAAGCCGGGACACACGTTCTCGACAAAATTATCAAACACTTCAATAAATATAATCACACAAGTACATATTTATTTATTTTATACATCACAACGCCACTACTAACTTAATGCTAAAATAGCATTTTCTACCAGTTGTCCTGGAGCAGTGGACGAACATAGGCTGATGATTTCCTGGAACTGGAGAAAATGTACTGGACAATGGGAGGAGTGCAGACACAGTTAAGGAGATAAAGCGATCATAGACACACATACGCGATACATAGACAAGGCTATTCTGTATTGTTACAACTAGGTTTATGCCTATTCTATTTTTTGGCAGCCGGGGTCGCTGCCAGTGACGTATCCAATTGGATATCTATTCGAAGGATGGGAGAGATCAAAGTGTAAGGGACTGTCTCCACGGTATGGAAGCGACTTTTGCTATGATCGGCTGGCTCAGCCGGAATTATTGATTTTGACTTGTGAGCCAACCGCCTCGAGTTCGATTTCCTAGTGAAGCATTTAAGTGAAGATGATCACGCATCTGATCTTTGTCCAGGATCTAAGTCTAATCTATTTTTTAATAAATTTCGCCAAAATTCTTGGAGGAGGTCTTTGCCCAGAAGTGGGATAGCATTGACTAAAAAAATCGCCAAGTAGTAATAAACAAATAAATCATAAATATTTCAAAACGTTTCACACAGCGCTACCTAACCCCAAGCTAAGCAACTTAATGCTTGTATTATGGTGGTTAGGATAACGGATATAATACTGCTATACTTTTCTTTTGTAAATACATACTTATAATTTATAATAGATATTGAAAACCACCCAGACCAGAAACAAATACCTGTGGATCATACAAACATTTGTCCCATGCGGGAATCGAACCCGCAACCTTCTGCGTTGCAGGCGGGTATTAGCCCACCGCGCCACAGAGTAGTTATGGTGTATTTATATGTGTATGTGTGTTAATTGCAGTCAGTAATTTATCCCACCTTCTCTAGGTTTAGTAGACTATGTGGTCGAAGGCCTATTTAGTAAGTATAATAAGGTACCTAAAGGTAAGGTATCCTATAATATATGTACGTTAAAACAGTTCATAATACCATATTATAAATATATCTTAAGGTTAAACATTTCTACAATATTTAGAAAAACAAGTAAACCCACAGACAGCGGCTAGTTAATGAGCGAGCCGTGATTTCTCAAACGATGTGTAAACAATGAATCATAGAACAAATTGTACCGTGAAACCGGCGCAATCCGCGCTTTGGTACAAAAGGCATTCCAATAAAATATGGATGGCTGTTACACCGTTAGCGCTTCATTTTTACTTTTTATTATTTTTTATAGCAAGACGAATCAAGTTATGATTACCGCGATTTTGTTTTTGCGTGGTAAGCATTATGATTGCCTATTTCAAACACTCACAGTGCCACCCATTGTTTTGAAAATTTGAATAATTGTTGCATGATGATAGGCCAGTATTAGATCACCATTTGGGATGTAACGTCACAGATAGATAGAGACGACGCAGCCTAACACTGTAGATAAAATAAGAAAGAAGAAGAAGAAAATTGTTTATTAATCAAAGAGACAGGCATAAAATAAACAAGAAAGAAAACAAATACTAAATTATTATAATAATATTATTATACCAGGGTAGATGGTGGTAGAAGGAATTTTTCAAGCCCAGACTTATTTTTTAACTCTCGTAACTCGTATTACAGTAATAGTGGAAAAAAGGATAGGTTTATCTATATTTAGCATATTATTGTTTTAAGTTTTTCCTAAACAGTAATAAAAAATAATAGCTGGTCATTTCACGCAGCGCTATCTAAACCCTAAGTAACTCAGTTATTGACGATACTAAGTATGTGTCTATTCCAGCCAAACGTTTGGACGTTCGTTTCGGTGTGAACTCGCTCGGACAGAGCCAGCATAAAGGGTGCTCCACACAGACGGTGTCACAAACAGATTATTTATTGCCGCTATTTATCAGAACAGGCCCTACTGTGGATGTGAGGTTTTATTCCGAAAAATGTCCATGATTCTTGACCTATTGTTGTCCTTTATGAAGATTTTAATAAATACCTAAATGGAGATTTTTTACGAACAAAATTATTAATATTTTTTTGTTCTTCTCGGCTACATTTATTGCTTTTTGACTAGCAAAAAACCAAATTTTTGTTCAGCTTAATGTCCTAGTGAAATGTCCCCCTCAAAAATCTGAACTAACTAATAGCTTAAAAAATCAAGAATATGGTTTTAGCCATGAACTTTACAGAAAAACAATAGCGATTAAGATATTTAAAGATATCGTTTATGGAAGTTAAGGCTGTTAATATTCGATTTGTCAATACTACGGAAGCCTACATTGCGCGTAGCCTGACTATCGCTTGGCCTATTTATTTTTATTTATTCATTGAGGTAAATTACCAAAAATAATTTAATAACATATCCCTGTTCGTGTCGGTGTAAACACAGCCGGTTAAGGGTCACTCCACACGGGCGGCGCGTCGCCGGCAGATTGTTTATGGCCGTTATTTATCTGCCCGTCTGTTCGCCCCGCCTCACGCCTCGAATGTTAGCGTTGGGGAAACAAGCTAAACGATTCGGAATATGAATGAATATGTTTATTGTTATATTAACTGTGACTCTTTGTTTGATAAACGCTCTACACTGGTGGTAGACTTCGGCCGACCACCCACTGGACAAAACCGTGTCGCCAAGCGGTCTTATGACCGTGTCCCGGCATGACGGTTAATGAAGTCACGAAGTTTTTTTTATTTTTTTTTATTTAAAGGTACACAAAACTAATCTAAAGATACAAGAGTTAGAGGGTTATGCACTAAATTCTACTCCAAAATTATGTGTACACATCATGAACCAAAATACCTGACTTGGGGCAGTTTTAATGGTTAGTTCCTAATATCTGGGGGCACGGCAGTGCCCCCGCCAAGTCGAGCAAAAAAAGCGGCACGGCCGTACCATCCTTTTCTGGAAGCAGTTCAGACCATTTTCGACCCCCTATAACTTCGTTGTGGAAAAAACTAGAAGCTTCAATTTTTAACAATCGAGTATGCATTGTATAAACACGATTTATTCCAAATTTCATTCAATTTGAACTAGTCGTTTAAAAATTATAACTAGTCAAAGTTTTGTAATTTTGTCACTCACTCACTCACTCACTCACTGACCGATCATCAAAAGTCTAAGGCACTTCTAGCAAACATAGAAGGTTCAAACTTGGTAGATACTTAGAGTTTATTGTATAAACCATAGGAAAACTAAAAAAACATGCAATTTCGGTCTAGTTTTCGAGATACATAAACTGCATAAATAACTTTGTAATCCCGTATAAATGTATAGGATTACAAAGTTACATTTGCAGTCAACGGTAAAAATTGCATAAAATCCCAATAATAATGCCATAATATATATGCCGTAATAATGTATAAAGCCAGGGAGGGATTATCCCGCCTTCTAAGTTTAGTCTGCTCCCATCTACGGGCGTCGTCACTTAAGATCAGGTGATATCGTGGGTAAAGGCTAACCTATAACGAATAAAAAAAAAACAAAAAGTAGTGAGATGCCACCAAAAACATAACTTGTAAAAAATACCAAGTCTCGCAACTGCAGTTCTTCTACCGTAAAAAGTTGTGAGATCCATGTACTACCAAGTCGGTTAAATCTTTTGTGTTTTAAATTAATAGATTGACTTGGCAATCGCATTATTATGTCGGTATATTACTTTAAAGATACATTGTTGTGTTTTCATGCGATGGCCAAGTCGATCTATTGATTTAAAACATAAAAGATTTAACCGACTTGGTAGTACATGGATCTCACAACTTTTTACGGTAGAAGAACTGCAGTTGCGAGACTTGGTATTTTTTACAAGTTATGTTTTTGGTGGCATTATGTTTAAGCCTAACAAAGTTATACATAAAAAAGTTATATACGTATTTAAGATAATCACTAAGGATGAAAAAGACAGTATTCACAATTATTCGACAATATAATAAATATGTAGAATATCTCTTCTAAATTTAGGTAACCTTTTTTCAAATATATCAACCGAGTCATGGTGGCAGTTAAGTATTTCATTGTATTCCCGGGTCATTCTAACAATTGGGTTGTAAAAAGAAGTATTATTAGTATAAGCTCTCAGTTTAAAGATATTTATATGTGGGTTACGAACTCTTGGTCTAATATTAAAATTGATTACTGAGAGAAGACTAGGGGAATCGATTTCTGAGTGAATAATTTTAAATAAACAAATTAAGTCGTGATAACGGCAACATATTAATAACTTTGTCTCTTTTTTTCTGAATAGGAGCTTTAAGCACAAAACTGTAGTATAGTAAAATTAATATGTAATTGGTAGGAAGATAATAGGATTAGTAGCGTTTCAATTGGTCATTTCTTTTATAGATTTGTTCCCCAACTCGCCCCGTGGGCCCACCCGATGGACATATCGATTTAATTATAAATTGCTTTAGTAACTACATATTATTATGTCTTTTTCTGAATAACAGCTTTGCTACAAAAAGTAAGATATTACGTTTCGTCGGTACCTACCTACCTCAATGGGGAACTAATCTAACAGAGAAATGATCAATTAGACTACTTAATAGTACCTACTAGGATAAGTATGTAGAGAAATGACCAATTAGACAAATTAAACAAGTACCTACTAGGATAGGTAGTGTAAAAAAATGACTAATTAGACTATACTTATCCTAGTACCTAATAAGATAAGTAGTCTAATTGGTAATTTCTCTGATAGATTAGTTCCCCATTTCGCCCCCTGGCGAGTGTAATGTGAATGCCGCTTATTGCATCGGAGTGTAATGAGGGGGGTAATCACATACCGCCCGATGGGCATTTCGATTTACCTAGATACGAGTATCTACCAAATTGCAGCTCAATCAGTTCATCCGTTTAGACTTGAAAGTCACTAATATACATCCGCATTTATAATAATAATAGGATAGTAGAGAGTAGGATAGTATCTAGTAGGAAAGATAGCCAATCTGTGGATTTTATCGCTGTATTAGCTTAGTAACTATAACATTATCCCTTGTCAGTGTGTCCTTGTCCCTTTTTCTCAATAAAAGCTTTTGCCATAAAAAGAAAAAAATACAATTCGTAGGAAGGATAGTAGGATTAGTAAGAGGTAGGATTCCAATAGGTCATTTCACTGTTAAATTAGTTCCCCATTTCGCCCCCTGGCGAGTGTAATACCGCATATTGCATCGGAGTGTAACGAGGGGGGTAATCACATACCGCCCGGTGGACATTTCGATTTAACTATAAATTGCTTCTAAATTGATGCAAATTCAAGATGGCAGCGTCAGATGGATAGTAAAGTAATTTTGTCTTGTATTGATTTTACTTTACTATACGATGTGACTTAATTTGGTTTGAAGAGGATTTTTTTTGTTTGTGAAGCTGCGTTGCGTTAATTAGTAGCACTCAGTGATATTTCTAAGGTCTATAATAATAGGAAATTCATACATATTTATATACATTTTATACTATTTCATGCCTTAATGGATGGACCGATTGAGCTGAAATTTGGTATGGAGATAGCTTACAGCATTCTATAACATATAGGCTACAATACAGCGGATGAAACCGTTGGACGCAACTAGTATAAACATACATTCTTACAAATGTTCGCGTTTATAATATTAGTAGGTAAGTTATATCCGACGCATCTAGAATCTCACTTCAAGCATACCCTTTATCCACTGGTTGCGAGTGAATTAAAGTTAGTCCAATGTCAAAGGAAGCCGAGAGAGTTTCATAATCTCATTCTGAAAGCACACTGCTGCTTACATAATGTAATGTACCACTGACGTTAAAAATGGGAATGTTTGTACTTTTACACCAAAAACATTTTTTTTTTTTACTGATAAATGGAGTAGGCTCAGCGTAATGCTGGGCAGGGAGGTCCTGCACAGCGCTGATTTTCAGCCTACCCCGAGCTCGACTAGATGATCAGCGAGTTCAAAAAACTATGCCAGTAGCGGGGTAATAATATTTGTACAAACACTAAAATTTAACTGATTTTTGAAGTTCATTCTTACTTATTGTAACAAAAAAAATAAAAAAAATTACACATATTGCGAGAGAGAAAAAAAAAAGAACAAACGATTCTCGCTACATAATATTTCACATTAAAATAATAAATATAGTCACTTCATCATATAGCTCACGCGCGCGCGCGCCCGTGTGTGTGTGTGTGTTTGTGCGTGTTAATATTGTATGAAACTTGTTGAAAGCGGTTTCACTCGCTGAAACCTATTGTTATTTAATTTAAAATTGTACTTCAATCCATTAGTTTGAATTTTTGTGGTTATTAAATTTTACTTTAAATGTGGTTTCAATAGAGTTTCTTATTTTTGTTGTTCTCTTAAGGGTAAATTTAAAATTTGTTTTTAGGTGTGTTTTCTTCACAACATAAAAGTTGGCCATACAATAAATATATTTATTTTATTTTTAACCCCCGACGCAAAAACGACGGGGTGTTATAAGTAAGACGTGTCTGTCTGTCTGTCTGTGTGTGTGTGTGTCTGTCTGTGGCATCGTAGCTCCCAAACGGATGAACGGATTTTGATTTTGTTTTTTTTTGTTTGAAAGTAGAGTTAGTCGAGAGTGTTTTTAGCTATGTTTGGTGGAAATCGATCCAAGATGGCCGCCGCTACAAAATGGCGGATTACTTTTTTCTTCCACGACCCCCTCAATATGGGTATCAAATGAAAGGGCTTAACAAGTAGAATACAGCGCACTACATAAAATTTAAAATCCAAAATGGCCGCCATCAAAAAAATTGTGAATTACATATTGCGTTGGGGGTTTTTGAAATTTTTAATTTAATTCACTTGTAATTATAATTTAACTCTCTGTAATAAAGGGTAGGTAACCTGTTTTTTTTGGAATGAATTCCCCATTATTTTTGTTGTTTTGGTTCCGTCGAAGATACTTCAATATTATTTTGATATAAACTACAAAACACTGTAGCATATAACAAAATTATTTGGTACCCCACAACATTCGATTCGTAATTGATCGCACGGAGACATTTGCTTCCAAATTAATATTCCTCTTGGCATGTGTACATTTTGGGACAAGGAATAGGGTCCATATTGGCTCGCATAAAATTTTTAGTCCTAATTTAATGTGGCATAACGTTTTTCAGCCTAAACATCAAAACGCCTAAAGTTTTTAGGCATAACTTTTTTGGCCTAAAATTTTCACCCATAATATTTTTAAGCATAATAATATTTACGCATAAAATTGTTACGCATATTGTTTTAACCCCTAAAATATCTTACCATAAAATTTTTTGGCATAATTATATTCAGCCCTAATATTTTTCGACATAATAATATCCAGCCCTAATAATTTTCAGTATAATGATATATCCAGCCCTAATTTTTTAGCAAAGTGATATCTTGTCATAATACTATTACCAGGATTTTAATCGGCAAAATAATACTAAAAGAAACGAATTATTAATTTCAATGTTCTAACTTAAAACCTAACCTAGCCTTCTCGCGGTTTTTTTTTATAGAACGAAGTAAGAATTCGGGCAAGACGCTCTCCCGATGGTAAGAGATAACGCTGCTCATAATTAGTACAGTGCTACTCAGTATTTTACTAAGTAAAATTCTGGGTGCACTGCGTCATCGCTTCTTACTTGAGAGTAATAAGATGTTAAGACTCTTCAGCCCAGTAACTTCACTAGCTACTGTGCGGCTTTTTCATTTTAATCTCCTCTATACCCTACCCTATCTCTGAATTAGAAAGTGGATGGTCATTTTTGGCACTTTGTTGACCGCTGCCGTGGCGCGGTGGACATTGTTCAAACCTAACCTAACCTAAATTATCCGAGTCGGTTTTGTGACAGTCAGTCTTACTGAGTGCCATAAACTACTTTTCTAAATAATTTTATTAACTTACAATATTAGTTGTATGCCTTAATATAGTTATGTAAAATTATGATTATGCCCGAGAAAGTTATGCGAAATATTTTCGGACAAATTAAATCAGGACTAACAAAATTATGCGTACTTATATTATGACATACAAATTTATGCTTTACAAATATATGCTAAAAAACGTTAGGGCAACTGACAGTTATGGCAAGACATAAGTATGTCTAGATATAATTATGCCCAATTATGATTAGGCTAAAAAAAGTTATGCGAAACATTTTCGGCGAAACAAAATTAGGACAAAAAAATTATGCGTGCGAATACGCTCCCCTATGATAATACCTCTAAATTAAAAGAAAGAAAGAAAAATCGGCGAAGGCTTCGCCAGCTTTCGACGGCTTTTAAAATAACATTTAAAAAAAAACAAGACAATTAACAACATTACTATGCTTCGGTAGGAGGGCACTGTAGCTAGTGAAATTACTGGGCTAAAGAGTCCTAACATCTTATGACTCTCAAGTAAGAAGCGTTGGTGCAGTGAACCTAGAATTTCACATCATTGCGAAATCCTAAGTAGCACTGATAATGGGCAGCGTTATCTCTCTTTACATCAGGAGAGCGTCTTGCTCGTCTCCTTACTTCGTTGGATAAAAAAAAGTTCGATATACGACCACTGAGTGACGAAAGCTATGATTTCTAAATATGACAAGAGGTACATGTTATGCCTTATAGACATTTTAAAAATTGCCCTGCCTTTGTACTGAATACACGTTCCTTACAACTAAAAAACATCAGCTAAACTCGACGTTAAAGTTGATTCTCCCTTCTAACTTATAAATTCAAAAAGAAAATCTGGAGTCTTCAAAATGTTGGCATAACATTATTAACTTGTATTTTTAAGACAAAAATAAACATCCCCAGGAATGACATGAATGGAATTCTCGCTAACTTTGAAGAATGCTTACAAAAATTGCAAAGTTTTTAAAAAGTTTGTTGTAGCAATATTTTTTGTGATGAAAAAGGAATTGTTTGACTAGAGTGCCACGTGCTGGTTATTTTTACTAGCAGCACTTTGCGGCTTCGTCTGTTAAAAATTCTAATCAATTTATAAAGGTTTATATACCAATAGAATAGGCTGTGTGGATCTACATGGTGCTTTTAGGCTGGCAAGATTACAAGCCCTGCAACTCCGGGGGTAGACTTCCTTTGCAGGAGGTCGTCTAGGTGGGTACCCCAACAGTGCCAGTTATTCTACCGCCTGAGCAGTAATGTGTCGACATTACTGTGCTCCGGTAGGAGGGCACTGTAGCTAGTGAAATTACTGGGCTAAAGAGTCTTAACATCTTATGACTCTTGAGTAAGAAGCGTTGGTGCAGTGCTCCTGGAATTTCACATGGTTGTGAAGTCCTAGGTGGCACTGTACTGATTATAGGCAGCCGTTGTCTTTTAGCATCAGGAGAGCGTCTTGCTCGTCTTCTTCTTCACCACATAAAAAAAAAAAAAACTCACTACAAGTAACCTAACAACTCTATATTTGTGTGTGTTTGTCTTATGAGTTAATAAATAGCTATAGGTCAACAAAAGAACTTGCTATTATTATAAAATGCGAAAGTTTGGATTTGTGTGTGATTGTTACCTCTTCACCCCCAAACGGTTGAACCGATTGAGTTCAAAGTTAGTATTATGGTAACTTAGACTCAAAAATAATACATTGATTACTTTCACCGTTAAAATCGTATGTATTACAAACAAACATAACAACAATATGCGCTTTCTTTACTAGTTAGTTGTTAATTTTCTACACCTAGTCTTTTAATAAAGTAATTTGAAATGTTGTTACTAACTTTGGTCTTTCTTTGCGTAGCTGGCGTTTTTCGTCTAGCGTTTGGAGGCGTTTTAAAGACCAAAGCCTCCTACACATAATACACATTCAATTCCGCAGGTGAACTCTATTGCCAGATGTGCTGTAGAGTATTTAAAACTAAATAAGGTATGGCGAGTCATATAAGGGCTCACATGAGAACACAAATCGATTAATATTTTTATTTCTAGGGTCGCCGAAGTACTATACTAACTTTAGTCTTAAGTAAATACCTACTAAAATAAAATGCGCACTTGAGGCTTGAAACAAAACTAATTTAATTTGTATTAATTCCAATGATAGAATATATTACATTTGCCAGTAAGTGTACGAATATCGAAGACCTAGTTAGCGCCGTGAGTGCTCCAATCAGTGCTTTTACGGTCCACCTCCTTGAATATCTAGGCTGGCTTGATGACGTCATTGTATTTGCATATCTTTTGGTATTCAAATTGAAATAATATAGTATAATGTACCTACCCACATTGAATTTGTCTTAGTGTTTTCTGAACTTAGTCTTCAAATCGAGACCAAATAGGTATTTAAATAGGCAATAGGTTTAATAGGTCTGTGTGCAACATCTTCGTTTAAGTTTTTGTCATAGTTTAAAGTTCTGCTAGCAAACGCAGCGTAGAACGTCCACCCACAAGGTGGACAGACGACCTTGTAAGGGTCGCCGGAGGACGCTGGATGCAGGTCGCTTCCAACCGGTACATATGGAAGTCCAAAGGGGAGGCCTATGTTCCTGAGATGATGATGATGAAAGTTCTGCTTATTTTGTGGTATTACAATAAGGAGTTAGGTATCTTTCATTTGTTGGGGTTATGTGTCGAGTTTACGGGTTATGAGTCTGTGGTATTAAATAAAACGTTCGTATAAAAACACTGTAATTTTAATCAGTTTTACATCGACAGCTTAGGGCCTTGAAGTTTCTGAGACGACTGCTGACGGAGGGGGGCGTCAGGACAGTCGCTCTACATAAAATTGTTGACTCTAATAAATTCAAAATATGTTTCCCTACACATTCATTCATCTTCTACCTTGTCTGAAGCGGTGGTGACTAAGGTGGTGTTAATATGGTTACCAGCTGAGTCTGCTCCTTTTGCCTACGATGTATTTTTTAATGTAATAATTGTACTTTTTGCCATTATTGTATTTTTTTTTGTGTGGCAATAAATGATTTTTATTCTTATTCTTATTCTTAAGGAGTTATGTCATGCAGGTGTAATTTTGGATCACGGAGTTCGGATCCCGGCCACACGTCAATGACTATAATTAGTAGGCTTCGGTTGTGGTTGACCACCCACTGGACAAAACCATACCGCCAAGGGATTATTACTATTGTTCTTGAATAACAAATGCTTATAAAAGCCTTTCTTTCTTTTCAGGACTGGACAGAAGAAAAAGACTGTCGGATGGTCGAGTGGTCATCACACAACACTTCACTGAGAGGACGGTCACACCTGGCGGTGATGTAAGTATACTTCATCATCATAATTATTAATTATTATTTTATCACACCACAAACCCATGTGAATAGCAATATTCTCCTCTCCCTGCACGGTTGTCTGGAAGAGATCGCTTTTAGCGATAAGACCGCCAATTGTAACACATAGATAATTATTATACTCGTAATATAAGTTTTTTTTTTGTGTTCCACTAAAATATATATATATATATATATATATTTATCTATTATAATATTATGAGCCTACTGGATCTTACTGCTGGGCAAAGGTCTCCCTACACTACAAAGCCAGCTGCAAAGCCAGCTGGAATGTCATAAAAAATAATTTTAATAACAAATCCGCTGCCCCACAAGAAATTCTTTCAGTAAAACATGATAACAAAACCTACACAAACCCACAAGAAATTTGTATATTATTTAATAATAATTTCATTGACATTGTAGAAAATAACATTGACATTAAACAAAATAATAAACTTGACATTAATAATAAAATACCACTTAATAATAATTCTATATTTTTGACTCCCGTAAATGAAAATGACATCGCAAAAATTATTATGAAATTAAAAAATACTAATGCCGTTGGATATGATGAACTTAATACAAAAATATTGAAAATGTGTACAAAAGTTATATCAGCGCCATTGGCTCATATAATAAACTTATCGCTTCAAAATGGTGAATTCCCTACACAACTTAAAACATCCATCGTTAAACCTTTATTTAAAAAGGGAGACAAATGTGACCCCAACAATTACAGGCCCATTTTACCTTGATTCCTGTACTATCAAAAATATTTGAGAAAGTAATGTTTGGTAAAATTAGTAGCTTTATAAACCGCTTCGATGTATTAAAAAAAGTTCAATTTGGATTCAGAAAGGGTAGTTCAACGTCTTTGGCATGCTTTTCATTGTTAAAAACTGTAACAGAATGCGTTAATTCTAAGATACCTGTTGCTGTAGCGTATCTTGACATGTCGAAAGTGTTCGACTTTGTTAGGCACGACATTTTATTAGAGAAGCTCGAAACATATGGCATAAGGGGAAACGCCTATAACTGGATTCGTAGCTATCTTACAGACAGAAAACAATACGTTGAACTTAGTAGTATTGACTGTTCAGTTAGGAAAAAATATAAATCTGACCTACGTTGTAACCGTTTCGGCGTCCCTCAAGAGAGTATCTTGGGTCCGCTTTTGTTCTTATTGTACATCAATGACCTTCCAGACAATTTAAATTACCAATGCGTTTTATTTGCCGACGATACTACTATTTTTATAAAATGTGAGGATAAAAATACATTTAACGATGAGATTGAAAAAGCTCTACAATCGACTATTGACTGGCTAGATGCAAATAATTTAAAAATCAATATAAACAAAACTAAATTGATGCAGTTTCGTACATACCAAGCTACACCATTAGATATTAATGTACATGCGAGTGGCCAGAAGGTAGAGAAGGTGGATAGTTGTATATTTTTAGGTATGACACTAGATCAACACTGCTCATGGAAACCTCATGTGGATGCAGTTTGTTGTAAAATAAATAAATTCATCTTCGCCCTTAGATGTATACGTAAAGTGGTCTCGCTACAGGCTGCACTCTCGGCGTATTACGGGTATGTAGGTTCGGTGCTGAGATATGGATTGATTAACTGGGGTAACTCGGTAGATGTAGAAAGAGCGCTTAGGGCTCAAAAAAAATGTATGCGTGCGTTGTGTCTCGCAGGATATCGGGACGCATGTCGGCCATTATTTAGAGAGTTAGAAATCTTGCCACTACCGAGTCTCTACATAGAAGAAATCTGTCTATTTGTCAAACGAAACCAATACTTTTTACTGTAAAAGGAGATGTGCAACAACGTCCCTCTCGATATGCTAAAAATTTGGTGTATCCCGCGTGTAATTTAAATATTTTTAAAAATAATGCCTACTGTATGGCAATAAAAATCTATAACAAAATACCAGTTGACATACGAGACTTACCGCTTAATAAATTTAAAAATGCACTTCACAAATGGCTTTTGCACTTCTCTTTCTATTCTATTCGTGAGTTCTTCGATAATAAATCTAAATTCATTGTTTCTGACTGAATAATTTCTACTATTTTGACATATTTTAATTTAAACTAATTAATTAATTTCAATTGTAATTTTAAGACCGATATATTATTATTAATTCGACTATAAATTAGGAACATTTAATATTTGTACGCCGCAAGGCAGAACATGGAGGACCAATTATTAATACAATCAATTGTAACATCTTATATGTATACTCATGTTTTTATGAATAAACTTCATTTCATTTTTCATTTCATTTCATTTCATTTCTACACTGTCCCTAACTGTCTCGGTCTAGGGCTATGGACTTCCATCCTTCTGCATGAGAGTCGAGGTCATCCCGCCAAATTTTCCTTAGTATGCCATGTGGCCGTTTGGATGTTGTTATTTTAACCCAATGTTCCTCTGGCATGACAGATTAACGATCTTATTTACTAAACTAAAACGATGTCTAGCACATTAACGATCCATGTTCCTTTTCAGATCAGCATGCAATGTGCTGCCACTGGGGATCGTCCACCACAATTCATGTGGGAGAGAGATGGGATCATAGTCTCCAGTACCACTGATCCAAGGTAAATTTTTTCTATTATCTACTTAAACTGTTTTGCTCCCGTAAAAAGCTGCTGGTAACCTTCATATAAATGTTAAAATATCAATGTAGAATAATTGAAACGGGATTCCTTTTTTTGGCAATAGTTTTTTTTATACTTACATAAGTATATATACTTTTCCAGATATGCATTAGGCCAAGTGATGACGTCAGACAACTCAGTGGTAGCTCAACTGAACATAACGCGAGTGAGAGTGGAAGATGGAGGGTTGTACACCTGCACTGCGAGAGAAGGGGACCATGTCGCCAGCCATGAGAATAGACTTAATGTTTATGGTGAGAATTTGTTAATAAGTACTTTTTCGGCAACAAATTTTTTTTTATGTGAAGATGTAAGAAGACGAGCAAGACGCTTTCTTGATGTTAAGAGATAACGCTGCCCTATATGGGCAATATCAGTACAACGCAATGTGCAATTCTAGGTGCACTGCACCAACGCTTCTTACACAACAGTCATAAGATTTAAAGACACCTTAGACATCCCAGATAATTGGAAACTTTGTGATAAACCAACTGGTGCCAACAAATGCTTCCTAGCCGAACATAGTAAACATATTTCAAAAAATAATACCTCTGAGTTTCTTGCCCGTTTTTCTCATAGAGGTACTTTCCGAATGGGCGATCCTACTTGCATGAATACATTTTGAATTGAACAACTTAAATACTTAAATGTGATCACCACAATGTGATGCAAAGGACTGAGAAAAATTACACAAGAAAATGTTATATTTGTCTTAGGATACCTACATGAACGAAATTGGCAGCATCAGATCATCATTACAAGCTTTTATTTACTTTCACCTGTCTGTTGTCTGTCTGTCTGTAATCAAATCTTGCAAGTTTAATTTGACCCATTTCCCGGTATCCGATTGAGCTGAAATTTTGCATGCATGTATAAATCGGATGATAATGCAATATTATTATGACGTGGAGCTGATCTGATGCCATCATGAGATCAGCTCCACGTCCACCTTCCAGCTCCATAGCTGGAAGGTGGCCATAAGACCTTCGTAATTAAACGACGCAACCCTATCGACTTTGGGCTCATCTGATTCGTCTTGACGATTAACGAGTACTTTTTGGTGCTGTATTATAGTAACAATAATTAAAACTTGCTTTTAAAAGATTTTTTTACTTGTTAATTTACGAATGTTTCAGGTCCACCTTACATCAGGTCATTGCCACCCATCAAAGTTCAAAGTGGAGAAGCTGTTAACTTAAGATGTCCTTTCTATGGTTATCCAATCAGGTAAGCGCACGAAACCACTGTTTTTCTCTAGAGTTCTTAATTTCTATAAGATCCAGACATAATAATAAATTCCAGTTAGAATAAAAGAAATATAGTTCTAAAACCACACATGATGCAACAAGTGTCTTAGCTTCAAACGCGCTGAGATTTTTGTTGATTTTTGTCCTAATATAATAGTACTATTAATTTTATTAAGTAAAGTAAGAGTTAGTTAAAGAAAGAGAGAAGAGAGAGAGAGTTAAAGAGACTGTGTTGGGTGAAGTTAATTATATTAATTATTATTCTATTCTATATTATGAATAGTAAATAACTATATTAAATTACGTATAATATTTATAGTAATATTAATTAATAACTATTATGAACTAAACAAATGAAACTTACAATTAATTTACAGTTGCATTTACGTCACTTTCACATTGTTATGTTTACAGCAAAATAGACTGGGAATATCAAGGCAAAACCATCAATACAAACAGCTTATTCTCAAACCGATACAAACGAAACACAAAGCGAAAGACCAGGAGAAACGCGCCCACAGTTAACATTAACGGAATACTAACCATCAATGAAGTAAATAAAGAGCAAAATGCAGCTATATACACCTGCATTGTGACCAGTCCTAGTGGAGAAATGGCAAGACGAGCCTTTGAAATTCAGGTGATAGAAGCACCAGTGTTAGATGACCTCTTGCTGGGAAGTAACCTGCAGGAAGGCCAGGTCGCCAATATTTATTGTAATGTGAGAAGTGGGGACCTGCCGATACATTTTGAGTGGTTGAAAGATGGGAAGAGGATTCCTAGTAATTTGAAGGTACGTAAGAATTAAGTTAGTAGAAATGATTATTAACCCCTGACGCATAAACGATGGGGTGTTATAAGTTTGACGTGTCTGTCTGTCTGTGTGTGTGCTACAGTCTGTCTATGGCATTGTATCTCCCGAACGGATGAACAGATTTAGATCTAGTTCTTATTGTTTTTTTTTAGTATTCAATGTCACAAGTACTAAGTACCTGTGTGATCTAAAGATTGTCTTTTAATATTTTTTATGTATGTCTAATATACTTATATCTATTGATTTTGGTCTCATTTTAAATGACAATATATAAGGGGTAGTGCAAAATTATTATCTAATCATCTAACTTTGTTTTAGTTAATTAAACCTTTTACATTGCTTATTAGTAGTTTAATGTTAATATATTTCTTTCCCTATATAACTTTCAACCACCGTCGTCCGATATTTATTTTCCTTTCCCTGCTTGGTTGTCTGGAAGAGATCGCTATTAGCGATAAGACCGCCAATTGTCTCACTGTTTATATTATAAACTGTTTATTTAGATTTAAGATATTAATTGTGGTGAAACAATAAAGAGTTTTCTTATCTTATCTTATCTTACAAACGACCAATTATTAGAGAACTAGCTTTCTTCTTTTTTTAAATTAATTTGAAAAAAAAACAGTTTAAAGTACAGTAGTTAAGATAAATAGGCCAAGCGCTAGTCGGTATGATAAATTTGAAATTCAAGATGGCCACCACTTTTTAAAATTTTAATTCACTTTTTAAAAATTAATATTATTATGTTATGTAAGCCTTGGACCATGATCACGCATTAGTATTATAATATCAAAAATAGTTGTATTTTGCATTATTTTTAACCCCCGACGCAAAAACGACGGGGTGTTATAAGTTTGACGTGTCTGTCTGTCTGTCTGTGTGTGTGTGTGTGTGTGTGTGTGTGTGTGTGTGTGTGTGTGTGTGTGTGTGCGTGCGTGCGTGCGTGCGTGCGTGCGTGCGTGCGTGCGTGCGTGTGTGTGTGTGTGTGTGTGTGTGTGTGCGTGCGTGCGTGCGTGCGTGCGTGCGTGTGTGTGTGTGTGTGTGTGTGTGTGTGTGTGTGTGTGCGCGTGCGCGGCGCGTGCGCGTGCGCGTGCGCGTGCGCGTGCGCGTGTGCGTGTGCGTGTGCGTGTGCGTGTGCGTGTGCGTGTGTGTGTGTGTGTGTGTGTGTGTGTGTGTATGTGTCTGTCTGTGGCATCGTAGCGCCCAAACGGATGAACGGATTTTGATTTAGTTTTTTTTGTTTGAAAGTAGAGTTAGTCGAGAGTGTTCTTAGCCATGTTTGGTGAAAATCGGTTCAAGATGGCCGCCGCTACAAAATGGCGGATTACTTTTTTCTTCCACGACTCCCTCAATATGGGTATCAAATGAAAGGGCTTAACGAGTAGAATACAGCCCACTATATAAAATTTAAAATCCAAGATGGCCGCCATCAAAAAATGGTGAATTACATATTGCGTTGGGGGTTTTTTTAAATTTTTAATTTAATTCACTTGTTGTAATGGTAAACTTTGCTGTCAGATGGTAGAAAGAAATTCAGAGCTATTCAGCGCGTTGGTGATCAAGAAAGTATCGCTAGAACATTGTGGGACGTACACTTGTGTGGCTTCAAACCACGTGGCGAAGGTTAATCGATCCACTGAACTTTATATCAAAGGTAAGTGAAATAGCTTCTGGAACACTGTGGAACTTGTTAAAATTAATTGATCCAAATAATTACAGGTTTTGTAATTATTATTGGCATTTTGGTCATTTGAATCACTGTAAGTTAATTGAATATTTTCATTTACACTAAACGATTCGTGAGTAATTAGATTCGGCTTTGTAAATAAACGGCATAAACTCACTTGTACTTCGGCTTCGTGCCGACCGTTTCGATCCTGTACGAGGATCTTCTTGGGAGTAGCTGCGGTTACGCGCCGGCGTCCGCACCCCGCTTAGCATTGAGTGCTAAGTGCGTGCAGGACCAAAACAGTCGGCACGAAGCCGAAGTAAATACAAGTGAGCTTATGCCGTTTATTTACAAAGATGAATATTTTCATCGAAATAAGTTAAAGAAAAGCATAATATCTGGGTGATGACTGGTCTATCATCTATCAACGCATATTCTTGGGCTTAGCACGTCAAAGGGCAGTAACCTAGTGAAATTACTGGGCTGAAGAGTCTTAACATCTTGACTCTTGAGTGAAAAGCGTTGGTGCTGTGCGCCCGGATTTTTTTTATTGTGAAATCCTAAGTCCCGTACTGATATTATTATGGGTAGTTATATCTCTTACCAACAGGAGAGCGTCTCCCTCGTCTCCTTACTTCTTTGCATCAAAAAAGTCCAAATCATTGAACGGATTGAGCTAAAATTTGGAGTACAGGTTTTATGACGTAAACCTCCGCTAAAAAACGATTCTGACTCTTAATAAACTTTATAAAAGTAAATGACTCTTTATATGCTCAGTGTAAATTACTGTAATTAATCAGATGAGAAATGTCTTCGTAATATTATAATCATGAAAAAAATTAAAACTCAATCAATCATAGGTCGTTCTAGCGAACGACCCATAACTTACATAATATGGGTTCAAAGTGGTAAATAGTAGTTTTAAATACCAGCCTAGTTTTTTACTATCAATAACTATTTCATTTATTCATGTTCAAAATAGTCGGGCTGTTTCTGCTCTAAATAAATAGGTCTTCCAAATGAACTATTGTGGCCATTATGTGATAAGGAAATAATGAAATAGCATTGTTAAAATATCTGGTTCTAATCTATCTACAATATATTTTAAAATTAATTGACATTCCTGACTAAAATAATTGTATGAATCAAAACATAATTTTTCAATTTTCAATGTACAATTATATTATGCCATTATTATTGAATATTGCGTAAAATTAGTAAAAGGACGCTGCAGAGCACTATGGCAAGAATATTTTGATGAACGCTCGAAAGAGGAGGGTATTTGGTACCGCACTATCCAGCCAGAGATAACCGCTTACCCATGGATAGATAACTGTCGCTTTGATCGCCAACTGTTAACGACTGCCCTCAGGGTTCGCTCTGCACACATTCCATCAAAGAAGTTCGCATTCATGATGAGAAAGGAAATTTTTTGTGCTTATCCGGTATCTATGAGAATCGGCCAACATCTATTTTTCATCCCCCTAAATGTTAGGGGTAGTCCACCCCTAAATTTTTTTATTTATTTGTTAGACAAAATTTTTAATTTCTATTTTTTTATGATACAACATACAAAAATACATACAATCCTCAATTTTCACCCTTCTACGATCAACCCTTATTTTTTAATAGCCATTTTAGTAATTTAATCATTTTTCCTCTCCGGTCGAAAACTGATCAATCGTCATTTAATTAGTTATCCCCGCCAGATGTCTACAGGTGTCACTTCTGACCCAGTAAACAGCACGGAGTAGGGATGAGAACGAAGCCGGTCTCCTTTCTTTCTCACTCCCTACACAGTTGTCGGCCATCATTATTGTTTATGCATTAAGTGTAGTAGTAACGTTGACAATTATTATTTTGCTATCTCAGTGTAACTCTCATATTAACTTTTAATCATTCCTATTTTATCAATAATAATTATATTATCAATTTTGAGTGTATTTTGCACGATTAGTTAATCAAGTGATTTTATAACCTCAAAAGTACTCAACACGTGACACGAGCTTCCAATAACAACGGATTTTGTGTTGTAAGTATACTTTTTTTAATTATATCGAAAATGTTGTTGATCTTATAAAAATGTAATTTTAATTTAATTTTATTAAAAAAATGTAATTGAACAATTAAGATTTTCATAGTTTCCAATCATTATGAATCTTTATTTTGAAATGTCAATGGAAATATTGGTTGTATGAAAAAATTATAAGAGACAATGTTTTCATAAAATTTAATTTTTTACTTTTGTTTGAAATTTTTTTCAATAAAATAATGCTTATTTCACGCATATATACCACATTCTTACATACATACAATATAAACATTCTAACATACATACATACTTCCAATAAGTAAGCTATTTTTTGTCTACACTAGAAATTACTAGGAAATTATTTATATGGCAAAACAACGTTTGCCGGGTAAGCTAGTAATGTATAAAAATATGACTATTATAAAATGTATAATAATGTAATCACAATGCCCCTACGGGGTTGTAGTTGAACTAAGCTTTATTTATATAAGACCTGTAACACACCTACAATGTGATATGATAAATAAATAAATAAATAAAAATAAATTTCAGTGGCTCCCAAATGGCTGGAAGAGCCTTCCAACTCTTCACTCCTCCTGGGAAGGAAAGGAACAGTTTCCTGTAGTGCCAGTGGATACCCTCAACCTCAGGTGCACTGGATGAAGAAAGATGGTATGATGATAAAAACTGTAGAACTTTCTTGATTTTTATTCATAATACCGACACTGAACGTTATGTGACAAGGGCAGTGCACTTTTGCTTAAAAAATCATTAAAAAGAACTTCCAAAATACTTATCATTGGCTACTAAATCAGTTTTTTTATATTTCAATACTCATCAGCATGATTTTATTACCATATTTATTAATAAGAGCTAAATCAAACACTGGACACTATCAGAGGAATAACGATGGTGTGTGACAGAATTATAATATAGAAGAAGGAATTTGAAGTATAAATTCTTTAGGTCAAAAGCCAAATTCTTCCATTACGATTGACCGAGCGTTCCATTCCAGTAATTCGTAGTCACGAAACCGTTCACCAATAAAGACAATAAGTATTGCCATCCAACGTGGCAAAGCCAGCACCCTGGGCATGGTACCATCTGACAGTGATTTGGAGCACTTGGATTTTCTATAGATTGGCGTGTGACCGATCTGTGGTTGTTGACACAAGTGTTCTAGTTGACACAAGTATTTAAAAGTAAAGAATTGGTAAATAGTACATTTTCCATCATCAGGTCTACTTGGCACCTGGCAACCAGTATTAGAACTGGCAGGCGGTGGTATCCTCAGCCTGCCCAACGGGACCCTCGTCATTGAGGAGGTGTCCCTCACTGATGAAGGATTATACTCGTGCAACGTGGAGAACGGAGTTGGGCAGCCGCTGAGCAAGACTGTTTGGATGAGTGTTAATAGTAAGTTTTTTTATGTCATAATTAGTACAAGCGTCCACAGGTCAAGGATCAGACCTAATGGTGAGTATTCAGAACTGCCAATTAATATTATTGCAATAATAGAGATACCGCTGCGCTGGTACGTTGACTTTTTAAGAGTCTTTGCAAGCTTCTTTTTTCGAGTCTCATATATTGAAGCTCAGTGGAAATAATTCTCTACTTTAACATTTAGTTTGGCCCTACAACCTGCAATTATAATAAGGTGTTATCCTTATTCTTATCACTCCTTATTTCTTATCTATTAAGTAAAAATTGTTTGATGATTGATTCCAGAACCAGTGCATTTCGAGACATCTTCAGCAAACGTGACGTCACGGCTGGGACATCCAATAGTTTTGGAGTGTCATCCATTGGGAGATGAGCCCATCCGAGTCACCTGGACTCATGATGGAGTGCCTATTGATATACAGAATCAAAGGTAAACCTTTAAAAGATCTCTATTCTGTTTAGACAGACCTGTTTTATGATAGTATTGTCTCCCCCGCCAAGAACCTCAATTAAGAATCGGAAAATTGCATTTTTTTTTCAAGAAGATGAACGAGTAATCAGGCCATCCCATAATTATCTTGGTGTTCTATAGCTACGTGTTTTAGATAGTATTATCGTAACTTACACTGACAGGATCTAGCATTGAGAAAACCGTTATTAGAGCTAAATTTTAAACTTATTCAATATGGTATTTTTCAGACTAAAACTATCTGAGAGCAAGACACCGCTAGGATTATCAAGCACAATCAACCTTCAATACTCAGAGACCAGCGATGCTGGACTTTACCAGTGCAGGGCTACCAACCCTTACGGTGCGGCCAGTTTTAATGTGCACCTGACTATATTAGGTGAGTTTCAACTCTTTATGATTAATCAGAGCTATGAGGCAGGACCGATGACTTGATTCCCATTTATAAAACCAAAGTATAAAATCGAAATCTTCCAAAATCAGCTTGACGCCCACTAGAACGATATTTTCGTCCCTAAATATATACCTATCTTCTAGTAGTACATATATATACGTATCTTCTAGGAAACTTCCAGATCTTCAATGGAATGATTTGTTGTATCTCATCAGGGAGTATCTTGTATGGCCCACAGCTACAGATGATGTACATTGCGGTTTCCTCCTCCTTTTGACATAATCTGCAATCTGCCTCTTGGATGATCCCCATGTTCATGATGTGTTTGTATGTTTAGTTTGCAGAGTGACCGGTAAAATACTCTACTCTATTACGGTTAGGATAGGTTAGAGTCTACCCTATTACAAATGATCAGCCCCTTTATTCCCTTCCAGAAGCGCCTACTCCTCCAATAGACCTCCGTTTGCAGTCAGTCCGTTCCCGAGTTACCACCGTCTCCTGGCGTGACACTCTTCGAGCTCATGCCACTCATTACGCGCTCCAGTACTCGCCTACCCACTATACTGACACTTGGGATCATGCTGTCACTATTAATATCACCAGGTAAGTAGCAATAATATTGGATATGGGTTGGGTTTTTTGACTGTTGCCTAATACTAAGCGACGAGACTGTCGTGGAAATAATCACAATAAATAAGTGTGATCCCAGAGGATGATCATATTATATTAATCTAAGATGATTGAAAACAAATCTCTTGTAGAGGACGAAACAATTGCTGTAAAAACCTCAATTTTCTTCAAATCGCTTCTTCTTTCACCTTATTTATGTTAGAAGATGAATAAAGCCCGATGCTCATCTGATGTAAGCAATGATACCTGCACATGACAGTCGCATTGTTATCGCAAAACTAACAAATTTCTGCGCTGCGTTCGTTGTCCAGAGAAAAGATGTGAAGTCGTTTTAGTTCAATAATTCACCTGGCAACATAACTATTACAAATTGTAGCACAATATATTGAACTACTTTACCTTCCCTTTGGATGAGGATTTATTCTTGACATTTCAGAAAAGACAATGATATCCGTCAGGCCATAGACCTTCAAAACCTAAGACCTGCCACATCATACGCAGTGCGAGTGGCTTCAAGAAACCAAGTTGGAGTTAGTGTGTTCACTGCACCGGTTCATTTCACTACACATGAGGAAGGTAAGACGAGCTTATTATGTCGTTGTTGTAGACTCCGATTACAAAAACTGTTCTCTACCTAGTCGTCGTCCACAGCGGTTATAAGCTTTAAAACATCTCAATATTATAAATCTGAAGATAACGTCGTTCGCTTTCAATATAAATCTCAGTATACCATTACATTTTTATAGCGTTATGTTTGCATTTTCTTTGGACTATGCCAAAAGACCAGATAACCTAAGTAGAGACTAAAGTAAACTATCGTTTGTTTCAACAATGTCGAAGCTAATGTTTGTCATACCTGTTGTCTAGTCATGTTAGTCATGTCAGATGTATAGTTTTAAAGAGTCTGGGACAGGACCACGACTTAAGACTAACCACATGTCATGCCATCGCTTTTAAATAATGGTTTTTTCGAGCGTCTCTACGTTGACTATCATCAAGCACCAATTCTATGGTGACTTTTCTTAATATTACATTCCCAATTCACAGCTCCATCAAGTCCTCCAATAAACGTACGAGTGGATCAGACAGCACAGCCGGGGGAACTCCACGTGTCGTGGCTTCCTCCACTGAAGGAGACGCACCACGGTCTCATACTTGGGTACCGAGTCACTGCTGTACCGCAGAACGTTGCCACTGGTGAGTTGACTGACGAAGTTAGTGAAGAAAAGAAAACATAGAGAGTTAAAGAGAGACACCTTTACCTGTCTTTGGTCTTTTTGATTTCCACTTAAGTCCACCTAAAAAACCCTAAATCCCGTAAATTACAACTAAGGAGTCTTTAAATCGAGGGTTAATAGGTATTTACTAAGTCTGTGTGCAACATCTTCGACCACGTCATCACTTACCAACAGGTGAGACTGTGGTCAAACGCAGCCCTATTCTCTATAAAAAAAAACCTAAGTCTAAAAAACTCTTTTAGTTTCAGATGATGCAGATACGAGAACCGTCAAAGTGTCCCAGACATCTGGGAAGCAAGAAACCTTGCTTAGTGGACTATTGAAAAACACCAGGTTGGTAGGACCTCTTTAAAACCTTTTAGCAGTTTTTATATCACGTTCAGGGATTTTATAAACCTTTGCATCACACAAAATTGTGTGTATGTATGTATTCCTTAGTTATGAAATATTGTGTGCATGATTCAAAATAATTATGTGTATGTAGTCCTTAATTACTGTTGGTGATGCTCCGAACTTTCTTTCAACGGATCAATGAAAAATCATACCAGGACTAAACAAAAAGTTAAATAAAAAGTTTCATTTACTTTTCATTAGAAGAATAAAAAAACTTTTATACATTTCTTTCAGGTATGCAGTATCAGTTTCAGCATACACCAACGCTGGTCCTGGACCATTTTCTTTACCAGTATTTCAAGACACTAGAGAAGGAGGTAACTGTTGCATCTATACCTAATTTTGTAATAAAAATGAGTTTTACATATTTCCCCTATTTTAATCGAATTCATCAAATTCTTTTCAATTTGATTTTTGTTCTAAGAACTCTTTCATCACTTGGTGTGATTAGTTTTTCTGGTTTAGACATGAAATATCTTTCAGCACCAGAACAAGCTCCATCTTCAGTGGAATGTACAGCCGTATCCTCTACGTCCTTGAGAGTTGGCTGGCAACCTATTGTATTGCCAGGACAGGGCAGTTCCTTGGTTGGATACTCTGTTTTATATGCTACTGAGGGTAAGTGTTACGATTTACGACTAATCCATAGAGATGGAATGATGATCTTTGTAAATAAACAGCATATACTCACTTGTATTCAATTCGGCTTCGTGCCGACCGTTTCGATCCGAAGATGAATCTAAATACTCTAAGTGGGATAACTGCTTTAATAAGCCACGTCTTCAAAGAGTAGGAAATAGTAAAAATGGGGTAAACACAATAGATCACTATGAGGCGATGTGTTGCTGGTTTTGCCAGCCCCCTTTAAATGATAAGCTTTCTCACTAAAATGTTATGTAAAATTTTCAGATGGTGCATGGCAGAACCAAACTTCGCTGCACACAGAACTGTACCTTCAAGGGCTATTAAAGTACACCAATTATACAGTGAAGGTCGCTGGTTTCTCCAACTTTGGTGTGGGACCTTTCTCCTATCCTATTGTGTGTGCTACTTTACAAGATGGTAAGAAATATTTCTAATTAGGTATATATTTTTTTCTAACTTTCAAAAATATCAGGTTATTATTAGTTCTTATAATATTGACTAGATGGGTGGACGATATAGTCAAATTAGCGGGTCGCACATGGACGAGATTGACACAAGACAGGTTTAAATGGCATAACATAAAGGCCTATGCCCAGCAGTGGGATGAAGAAGGCTGTGGATGATGATGATGACGAAAATTGACATATAAAAATAAGATAGCTTCCAGCTTCCTATCAAGTACTTATTATTATCATTAATTCAAACAAAGGAAAATTAGCACTAGGTTTTCACTGTCAGCATTATTCTTAGTTATGGACTAGTTTTTATATTTGATTTTCACAAAGTATTTCTTGCTAAAACTTACTTTTCTGATGAAAGTGACCTATTGGTGTGATTATTAGATTGATTTCCAGCTATTCGAAGGCTTATTAAAATTATTCTTAAAATTTCCTTCGAACAGTGCCAGGCTCACCAGCTGATATCAAAGTCCTAGTGCTATCATCATCGTCACTTCTCGTCAGCTGGAAGAAGCCTGAACATCCTAATGGAGAAATACTGCACTATAATGTTTATGTGAAGCCTACTTCAAGGTAAGTGTACCTAAACCACGAGCAAGATATTCATTATCAGTAGAATCCTTAACTATAACAAAATCACAATCACAGACAGACGTAGTCAAGATATTCTCGACAATATTAGTCGTGAGTTGTGCCGTTTTTGTTGTGTTCGTTATAGAGAACACTCGCGATAGTTTTAAAAATCGAGTTGAATACTTGTGTAATCCCAATGAGAATATAAACACGGGACTAGATTTTGTAAAATAATATTGGACTGGATTTAAATTAAAAATAGACTAATATGAAGCGAAAAAGCAAGACACAAAAACTAAGGCCGGGCCATCTTTTTAAAAAATCAAATAATTAGATTCCGTCAGATTAACTAATTGAAAGAAAAAACAAAAGTTTTAGCAGGGTTCGAGATGTCTAGAAAACTCAGGGTGGGATTTCTCCCGCCTTCTAGGTTTAGTCTGCTTCCGTATTTTTTTTTTTAAGTGGCAAATGCCTTTATTGAGAAAAAGAAACTAACAATACTACAGCTACTACAGCAGTAAAGAACACTTTTATTAACCACAGATCGGCCACAAGCCGATCTACAGAAAATCCAAGTGCTCCAAACCACTGTCAGTTGGTAGAGTGCCCAGAATGCTGGCAGCATTGCCACGTTGAATGGCAATATTTATACGTTGGGCCAAATATACCCCAGCATTTTGGTCACACGTCGCCTCGACCAAGCGCTCAGATAAATTTTGGAAAATGCGGTGAGCTCCCGGACCCCAAGGACCCAAAGTCTCTACCCCAAACGGCTCAAAAATGTAACCGCTATCGAGGTTAGCATATTTACGCCGCTTGAGCCGCTCAGCAGAAACTGCCGCCGCACCAGCCGCAATTTGAGTCTCTGGAAGATGTGAGGGCGCCAGTGTATCAACGCAAGTCGCGTCCCACACTAACGGCCGACCTAACTTCCGTATTGCCGCTTAATATCACGAGATAGTAGTCAAAGGCTAATGTTTAATGAAAAAAAAAAGGTATAGCATCCATATTGAGGGGGCCACTGTCGGCTGAGCCATACAGCCGCAACTCAGTGGTTATTAAAATAAATACGAGGACTGTAGATCAAATAGGTGGGTTCGAGGACTAACCTTGGATTGCTGCACCGGTGGAGATAGTTTTCTTGCGACTCTCCTAGGTGCCTGGTGGGCGCAGAATCCCAGAGAGTCTACCTCCAGAACTCTTTAGTAATTTTAACAATAGCGGCGCGGCGCGGTTTAACGGTTTTTTTTGCACGAGCGAGCGCGGAACGGCGTGCAGTTCCAGCGACGAACTAGTACTGGTCGCGGCGCGCGGCGCGGAGCGGTGCAGCCGTGGATTATTTAGGCAGGATGGAATAAAATGCGGGTAGTTTGAAATAATTTATATTTTGCTGAAGAATCGGTGCGAACACATATCCCCTGTGCATTTCAGCGCAGGTCTAGCCAAGTCCCAACGCGCGCTGTCATCGCGCACCTCCTCCGAGGTCACCGGCCTCACATCCGGAGTGACGTACGAGTGCTGGGTGACGGCTAGCACTAACGCGGGGGAGGGATCCGCTAGCAGACGCGTTACGCATACTCCTAGCTCTAGAGGTAAGAGGGGGTTTAGTTGTCTGATAAAATGTACGTAAAGGGAGAGATTTATCCCGCCTTCTAGGTATAGTCTGCTGCCATCTACGGCCGCATCGTCGCTTAACATCACGCGAGATTGTGGTCAAAGGCTTACCTTATAATGAATAATAAAAAAGGTTAATTATTATATGCAAAGAAGTAAGAAGACGAGCAAGACGGTCACCTGATGTTATGAGATCCCCCTCTTTGATTCGTATTCCCCATTACTGGGGGTCGTGACCCACATCTTTCAGGATGCGATCATAAATGATGGAGCGCCATCTGGAACGGTTGGAAGCGATTCTTATAGTTTCGTGCACTGGAGTGTCGAGAGTGGTGCGGATCTGGTCAGACCAACGCATCGGGCTACGACCTTGAGGTCTCCTTCTTTCAATTTTTCCTGTAACCATAAGCTTCTCTAGGTTTGCATGTTCTTTCCTTGCTATATATATGGCCGAAGTATTCGAGTACCCTCTTGAGACAAATTGCGGATAGCCTAGTCTTGACTTTTAGTTGTTTTAGAATAGATGCGTTGGTCCTGTGCGCTGTCCAAGGTATGCGCAGCATTCTTCTTCAACACCACATCTCGAAGGCGTCAATGCAGGAACGGTCAGCTGCCCTTAATGTCCACGTCTCTACTCTGTTAAGAGATAACGCTGCCCATTATCAGTAGGTACAGTGTCACCACAGGATTTCACACCATTGTGAAATTCTAAATGCACAATACCATCGCTTACTCAAGAGTCATAAGATGTTAAAGGCTCCTTAGCCCAGTCATTACACAAGCTACAGTGCCCTCCTACCGAAGCACTGTAATTTTTGCACATCACGGTCAGGTAGTAGAATAACTGGCACTGTTGGGGTACCCACCTTCTGCAAAAAAAGGTCTACCCCCGATAAATTTGAAATCAAAGTCTAAGAATCTATTCACAAGGAGAAACTACAAAAAGAATACATATTTTTCAGTGGTAGCTGGAGTGGCATCCCTCGGTGGTCCAGTATCAGTGGGGGTAGGAAGCTCCCTATTACTAGTATGCCAGTGTGTGGGACTACCACCACCTCGTACCGTCTGGTACCACAACCAGAACATCATCACGCATCATCCCAGGTTTACACGGAACCATGATGATAGCCTGCTTATTAACAGTAAGTATGCATCTTCTTCAGAATTATTCCTTCAGTGTATTCATCCAACACTAGTGACATTTTTGATTGTTTGCTTACTATCATAGTTCAAAGGTTCTTTGCAGCAACATAGCCACACATAGGCATAGCCTGTCCGAAGAAATAATAAATTTCAGCGGTTAGTTCTTACCACCAGCGTGAACTGTTGTTTCTAATAAACATGATCCAAAAAGTCTAACGATATTTTTGAGTTGATATCGTTATCTTTGTGTCTTGGTACACTTTGTCTTTTGGTACACCTTGTGTCAAATCCAGTAAATCAAGCACATGCGATTCAATTGGCACCTAATTACTTACTAATGAATGGCTGTGCGGCTGTATGGCGCCAAATTCTTAGGCACTTTAAGGTTTTATAATTGTTTTTTCATCCTTTACCTTTTTACAAGCTTTATATTACTTTCACCTGTCTGTTGTCTGTCTGTCTGTCTGTCTGTCTGTCTGTCTGTCTGTCTGTCTGTCTGTAATCAAATCTTGCAAGTTTAATTTGACCCACTTCCCGGTTTCCAATTGAGCTGAAAATTTGCATGCGTGTGTAAATCGGATGACAATGCAATATTTTTATGACATCGAGCTGATCTGATGATGGAGCTGGAAGGTGGCCAAAGGAACTCCGTCATAAAACAACGCAACCCCATCGAGTTTGGGCTCATTTGATTCGTCTTGACGAGTACTTTATGATGCAAGATGATAACAATAATTAAAGCTTGTTTTTAAAAAGTATTTTTTAAATTTCACTTGTTTCACAGATATAGACCAGTCTCTAAGCGGCAACTACACCTGCCTAGCCAAGAACCTGTACGGCTCCGACTCAGTAGAATACACCGTCACCGTCCTACCTCTCCCTGAGGCTCCGGTGTTGAGGACCACGCCCTACAAGGACTCTATTCTGGTGGAGTGGGAACAGCCTTACTACGTCAGTAATAGGAGCTCCAGTCAGAAGATTAGTAAGTTTTTTTAAACCTCTCTTTCATAGAAAATGAATCAGGAAGAACTAGGATGTTCTTCTCTTTTACTGGCGATTTCCTACCAAATAGAAAAGAAAGTAGAGAGAACTAAAGGAAGGGGAAGGAAGTAAGGGGAAGTAGAGTGGTAGAGTAGTTTGTTGGATTTGATATGAGCTCCTATTATATTGGGAACTCAGAAGGGCGAAGGATTAACAGTTCCAATATATTTAAACGGTTATTATTAAAATACTAGAATTATCCAACCTAAATTTCGTACTCATTGGTTAAATTTAATCCATCAAGCAGAACAGAGAGAATGGTAAATACCATATATAAGCCAGTTTTCTCTTTGTATAAGCCAGATCTGTATATTGGTAGAATAGCTCAATGTGAGAGATGCTAAGCTCTTGGATATGAAGTAAGCTAATCAATAACAACTTTATGCTTACAAGTTTCTTTTCCAGCTTACAGTTTAACATGGAAAGAATCCAACGGTCCCTGGCACGAGGCCTGGCCTGCCAACAAGTTGCCAAACTTGTCAGGGGTTCAGAAACATTTGTTGACCGGCCTCAAATGTGGCACCAAATACTCTCTGAGGATCACAGCCACTAACAGAGTGGGGACTTCGCAACCTGCCTATATGGATGTTAGCACTTTGGGAGGAGGTGAGATAAACCAAGATGATTTGTAGCTGTTTTAACCCCCAACGCAAAAACGGCGGGGTGTTATAAGTTTGACGTGTCTGTCTGTCTGCCTGTGTGTGTGTGTGTGTGTGTGTCTGTCTGTGGCATCGTAGCTCCCGAACGGATGAACGGATTTTGATTTAGTTTTTTTTTTTGTTTGAAAGTAGAGTTAGTCGAGAGTTTTCTTAGCTATGTTTAGTGGAAATCGGTCCAAGATGGCGGCCGTTACAAAATGGCGGATTACTTTTTTTCTCCACGACCCCAGAATATGGGTATCAAATGAAAGGGCTTATCCAGTAGAATACAACCCACTATATAAAATTTAAAATCCAAGATGGCCGTCATCACAAAATGGTGAATTACATATTGCGTTGGGGGTTTTTTTAATTCACTTGTTATTGAAATGTTGATGAAGACATGATGCCTCCTGATGATGAGACATTACGCTGCCCACAATCAGGGAAAGGAATAAGAAGACGAGCAAGATGTTCTCCTGATGGTAAGAGATAACGCTGCCTATGATCAGCACAGTGCTGCCCAAGATTTCACATTGCAATCATTTAACAATGCGAATCTGTCCAGATTAGTTGCATAGCCTTTTTTAAAGCTGACTCTACAAAGACGCGGGATCGCGCGGAAAAGCGGTAACGATCTTCTTTATGTTCCTAACCGCGTCAGTTTTATGGGTGATAAGGTGTACATATTGGAACATTACATAAATTCCGTTCAGCTTTCCTGCGGCTATGTAGCATCACCTTAAAACTTAAAAGTAAAAGTCTGGAGCAACTGGTCAGCAATGATGTTCTTGGTATTTTTTCCTATTCCAGTGCCTCTAGCTCCGTTAACAAACGAATGGTTCTGGAGCAACAGTACCTTGATGCTGGTGCAACTGGCGGGGTGGGACGACGGCGGGTGTGAGGTGCGCGGGTGGGGGGTGGAGTACCGCCCCGTGGGGGGGAGGGGCTGGATCCGAGCGCATAATGCTGCGGTGAGATAACACTACTGTGATTATTATATATTATTATATTGTAGATGGTTTTAGATAGATCCAAGCCTTGGTCTGTTTCTGGAGCAACAGTATTCAGATGGTGCAACAGGTACCGCCCCGTAGGGGGAGGGGCTTGATCCGAGCGCAGCGGTGATATAAAACTAAAATACGAGTAGAATAGAATAATAAATAAAAGACATTATCACAAACCAAAAAGATACGACTACTTACAAACCTGAACACTACCTGTCGTGGTCACATTACCATCCCTGACCATCATTACCCTTCCTAGTCACATTAAGTACTCCTTTTGGGCACATTACCCCTACCTGGCCATTACTATTAAAGAAAAGGCCAGACAGGCTTTTTCTTTCCTCCTTTCCTGGTGGCATCAGCCTCCTGGTCTCATTAGCCCCATGCTCGGATTATCCCCCAGGCCACATAAGGTCACATGAGCCTCCTGGTCACATCACCCGTCTGAGCCACATTACCCTACGTTGCTACATTACCTTACGTGGCCGTATTACCCTACCTGGTCACATAACGGAGTTCCGTTTCCGGCGTCCGAAATTTGAACATCTACTGCGTACACTACTGTCTATTTTTATTGTTTTTAAGAAGAAAGTGACCATCTAGACCTTAGAAACGTAACACAAAGGCGCACCAGCTTGCCCGGAAAGTTGTGTTCAATTCCTGGCGGAGATTTGCTTGCACATTTGGAAGAAAAAGCAGCTGGAAGTTCTGGATCAAGAAATTAACGGCATAATTTCATATTTGGGAATAATAACGCACTTATCACTGTGAGTACAATTTTAACACCATAACACGAACATATCAGCTACTATAAAGTTGAAAATCCCAATCAGCTGTTTTTGACAACTACGAGTCGCAGTTTGTAACTGTCAGTTGTCACATTCCAAGATTATTGCCAGCTTAAAAACTTTCATAGACAATATTCTATCGATCGAAGAAGCGACACCTGGCGTCGAATAGCTTAACAGCGGAAGATTTCTTGCAAATAAGTGACATCTATTGGCGAGTGGTTGAACTAGATCGAAGACGTCAATATGGCTAAGTCTTGTGGTGGATGTGGGAAGTTTATGTCGTCGCAAGAGGGCGTTAAATGTACTAAATGTGTGATGTCTTATCACAGGGCTTGTGTTGGCATACCAGATAAAGCAAAAATGACTTCCACTTGGCTATGCCCCGCATGCAAGGCCTGTAGGCCGCGGGATAATAATCCGTCCACCCCGGTAAGAGGGCTGGCGGATCAATTTTTAGAACCGGTTGATGGGCGCACGGGAAGAGAGCAGACTTATTTTTCTCCTGTTCCAGAGCAATCTAATTCTACTCTGGCAGATCTAGCCTTGCCTCAACAGTTGCTCTTGGCTCTTAATGACCTTCAAGATATAATAAAAACATTGAGTGATAATGAGCGGAAGCTCATGGGGGAGATGCAGCTACTGAGGGAAGAACTCAATGAAAGTAGAGCTGAATTGAAATCCCTTAAATCGGAATTGAAGGATATTCGAGACATCCAAAGGAGTTCTTTGCCGTCGATCAGTACTACTGAACTCACGCGAACTGCCGATCAGGGTCCGATACCGGCTAATTTCCAACCAGTAGTAGAGACGCAGAATAACACATATCTGAATGTGACCAAGCGCCAACCACTAGTAAAATTGTCCCTTCCAGCGATGCAGGCAGGGGATGACTCGCTTAATTCCGGTACCAGGCGTACTCACCCTACTGCTAATATCTTGCAGCCAAGTACTCTAAGCCAACCTTTGATCATAGACTCTGACACAAACATTTGTCGTGAGAATGAGGAAGAGTGGATATCTGTAGCCAGGAAGCGTCGCCGGAGCTCTCCAGCCGGTGTTATGAGAGGAGTAGCTGCCCCGGGAGCGACTAAGCTCGAAGCGACTGAACGCCGACGAATGTTACATCTTTATTATGTCAAGGAAGGCACCTCTGAAGACCAAGTGCGCGATCATTTGAGCTCTATAGTTAGTGGAGCTACGTGCAAAGTTGTAGCCCTTAAAGCTAAAGGACACTACGCGTCCTTTAAAATAGATGTCCCGGCCAAGTTGGCAGACACCATCATGTCACCCACAAATTGGGCTGAGGACATATGTATTAAGCCGTGGAGACAGTCCTTTCGCCCTAAAACGAAAGAGGGACAATAAGGTAAAGAAAGCTAGGGGTATACGTCTCTACTACCAGAATGTCCGTGGCTTAAGAAGCAAAACTGTGGTTTTTTATAACAATGTTTCCCAGGAGTCACATGACGTTATCGCCCTTACGGAAACCTTTCTTAATAGCTCTGTCTATGATGGAGAACTATTTCCTAAGGGGTACATAGTACTGCGTAAGGACCGCGCTGGTGACGTTGGATGGGGTGGTGTTCTATTGGCTGTGCGGGATCTCTATATAGTCAAACTAATTACGGACATAGATGGCCTGACAGTCGATAAAGAAATATTATGTGTTAAAATTATTTGGAAGAATGTCAAATTATTAATTTGTGTTGTATACTTACCACCAAGCTATAACGATGGTCAATATGGAGACGCTTTAGATTGTTTGGAAAATTTAATTTGCAAATATTACTCAATATTAGACATACTAATAATTGGTGATTTCAATTTAAACTCTTGTAGTGTTGCTATGAAATTGCGTTATGAAATGTTTATAGATTTTTGCAAACTACGTCAACACAACGATGTTTTAAATTGTCATGGAGGTATGCTGGACCTCGTGTTATCGAGCTTTAGTTATGATGGTGTGGCAGTTACCGATGACGTTGAACCGTTGGTGCCGGCTGACGCATACCATCCGCCGTTAGGTGTAACCCTAAATTGTGCGCGCGCTGATATCGTCTCTGATTTTGCTTCTTTTCCCCCTTTAAGCGCCGCTCCCTCTTATGCACCTGATTGGAACTTTCGTAGGGCAGACTTCATGAGTCTCTATTCTAGTCTATCTACCTTAGATTGGAATGACGTTCTGAAGGAAGACGATGTCGATGGTGCGCTAGACCTTTTCTATCTTAAATTAAATGATACCATAAGTAGTCATGTGCCAATTAAGGCTACAAATATCTCCAACCAACGGCAATACCCACCATGGTTTACCCCCGAGATTAAGCGTAAGATCAAAACAAAGTATTTTCACTTGACTAAATTCAAAGAACTGGGTCTTCAATTTAATCTAGAGGTGTTCAAATATTACAGGTCTCATATCAAGGAGCTTATTGATGAGGCATACCAGTCATATATTGCATCTGTAGGATCAAACATATTCTGCGATCCTAAGAAATTTTGGAAGCACGTCCGGGAAAGCCGCAGTAGTAGAGGCCAGGCAAACTCATATACTCTTAACGGAGAATCAGTCATGGGTCACGAGGCGGTTACAGCGTTTGCTGAATACTTTAGTTCGGTATTTCATAGTGATGTTCCTGCCCTTGACGCTGAAGTTGCTGCACGTGATGTTTCTAATGTAGACGCGCGTCTCGTTGCATTGAGGAGAGTAACGGAAGCTGATGTGCGTCGCGCTACACGCCATTAAAAGCCCTTGTCTGCGGCTGGTCCTGATGCTATCCCTCCTTTTCTGGTAAAGGATTGTCTATCAAATCTTGTGCTACCTCTCGTACATATATTGAACCGCTCTCTGTACCTGTGTCGTTATCCTATTAGATGGAAAGTATCTAGAGTGACACCAGTCCCCAAGATAGCATCATCCAACGATGTTACTACGTTTCGACCTATAGCCGTACTCTCAGTTTTCAGTAAAATTTTCGAATCTATTCTAAACTTTCACCTTTCTCGGCAAATAGAGCCTTATCTTGATAACTCGCAACATGGCTTTCGCGTCGCCCGCTCTACTATGACGAACCACATCACTTTTGTTGATACTGTTGCCTTGGAGATGGACGCTGGTAGACAAGTGGATACTCTATTTTTCGATTTTCGGCGAGCTTTTGACTTAGTGGACAACGATATTTTGCTCATAAAACTCTCGTCTCTACCTAGAGAAGAAATAAATATAGAGAAAAAATTAAGTAGCTTAGGTGAGGCACCTGCCTCACCTAAGCTACTTAATTTTTTCTCAAATTATCTAAAAGATCGTAGGCAGTACGTGCAAATAGGTAAATACAGGTCGAATGAGTTCTACACCAGATCAGGTGTAAGCCAGGGGAGCAATTTGGGTCCGACCTTATTCCTGGTAATGATCAATGATCTCCCTGATGTTTTAAGTTCATCACAATGCTTGATGTTTGCTGATGACTTAAAGGTTTATCAGCCAGTCGTGGGAATATCTGACTGCCTTAACCTTCAGGCCGATACTCAGGCGGTCGAAAGGTGGAGTATTAGGAACAGACTTACTTTCAACACTGATAAGTGTAAAGTAGTCTCCTTTACTAGATCGACGAATCCCATCCAGTTTCCATACTCATTAGGTGTCTGCCCTTTAGTGAGAGAGACAAGGATTAAGGACCTTGGAATTATCCTCGATGGTACCCTCAATTTTCGTGAGCATATGGTTACTGTTTGCAAAGACGCAAACAGGGCACTGGGGTTTATAATGAGAACTGCATCTCAGTTTCCAGACGTCAGGGTGGCAATCACTTTGTTCAATGCATTTGTCCGTAGCAAACTTGAGTTTGACTCAGTAGTCTGGGACCCCTGTGAGGCGAAGTATACGCTCCTTATAGAAAGGCTCCAGCGGAAATTCGCTCGGTATATCTATAAGAGGATGTACGGGTACTATCCATTTCTGTTCCCCTCGTTGTTTGTGTCAGGTATGGTCGGGATGGATACTTTACAGCTGAGACGGAAGCTACTACTGGCCGTGCATTACTTGCAAATACTCAGGAACCGAGTTAACAATCCGTCGGTTTTGGGGGCAATTGGCTTGTTTGTTCCAAACAATTATTTCAGTAGGAGTAGACGTCGCCAACACCAGTTGTTCTTCTGTCCTACGACGCGGACCCGCCACGCTCAAAATTCACCAACCCAACGAGCGTTGGAATTCTTGAACAAGTTCGCACATGAGTTCCAGCACACTGATCTATTAACTGATACCGTTGCTTCTATTGTTATTGATGTAAGATTATATATAAGTCATAGAATGTAGTTAGTAAATAGTTTAATTTTATAATTTAATTAAAATAGTAAGCGTAATGGATTTAGTCTGTAAGTTTATTATTTAAATAAATAAATTGAATTGAATTGAATTGAATTGAATTGAATAACCCTTGCTAGCCACATTACCCTACGTGGCCACATTACCCTTCCTATCCGTATTACCCTACCTGGCCACATTACCCTTCCTGGCCACATTACCCACCCTGGTTACATAACCGTTCCCAGATAAATAAAAATAACAAAGAGAATAATATCTGCCAACAGAGCTACGAGCAGCCAGGCTGGTCGCCGTACCAGAAGTCGTACCGTGCCGGCTCGTTCGCCGTTACCGACCTGGTACCGGCCACCTGGTACCAGGTCCGAGTAACCGCTACCAACGAGGCGGGAAGTGTTACCACTGTCTATAGTTTCGCCACGAAGACTGTGGATGGAAGTGAGTGCAATAACAATACTCATTGATTTCTTTATGCGATAAGACCGCCGATTGTTTACCTCTAGTTTTAAGTTTGTTATATTTATGTTATATGTTTAAAGCTATTTTTTGTATTTTGGTATGCAATAAAGAGTCATTCTATTCTATTGCGACCAAATGATAACAAAAAAGACTTTAAAATATATTAGGCTCTACAATGGGTGGCCTTATTGCTTAGAGCGATATCTTCCAAGTTAACGGCTTTGCATAGCGTAAATTCCTAATAGTCCAGTAAAAGAAGAAATGTGGATCGAAAAGTCGAAAGCAGAAAAACTAACTTAGTAACTTTGTTTGGACAAGTTAGGAGATAAACATACTAAAAGTCCCCGCCCCTCCGAGGTGAGCCCGAGGGGGGGGAGGCCGAAGAAGTTCCCATTTTTAGGTTTTCTGCATATATGTCAAAAACTGTGCATTGTACGATATTTTGTTATACTACATTATTAAACCTAATAAAATTTTCTACAACTTCGGCCTTGACACTTTTTATCTATCTCCAATCGTTGTCCAGCTATGAGCTTCCAAAGATGGTCTATTTTGAAGACGCTTAAATTAGTTTTCTATACAAAGTCGGTAAAAAAATCTTACAAATAAAATTTGACCAACTTCTGGTTGTATCATAATGAAACTTTGCAAATGTATAGAAATCTGATGACAGTTTAATAATCTGGTACCACTGAGGTGATATGATGATGGAGCCAGGAGGTGTCTACTGAAACTCTTCAACGGCTGTTAGTAAAACCGGCGAGTTTAGGCTCATTACATTCGGATTGATGAGACGTAGGCACCTCCTGGTCAATTATCAGACCCTCGACAGCAAGTGTTATTAAAAAGTCTCATCGATTCGAATGTGACCCACGTGCACGTGACCCCTGGGTGGTGCTAAAGGAGCAACCAAACTACTGGTGGTAGGCATCTTGCCGACGGCTTAGGTACCACCCCTCGGACAAAAACACGGTGCCAAGCGATCAGTCGTGTTCCACCGTGATGTCCTTGGAGGCCGATCGGGCTAGTAATTGTAGACAGTTGTGTCCGTGTTGTAGGCCGTTGCCGTTGATTAGGTGTCTCAGCGCTGGTCGCCTTGTATTGGAGAGCAGCGGGATCCGAAGCACGGTGTTCTCTGCTGGCCGACCGCAAGTTGTAGGGGGCCCAACTAGTAAACTAGCCACTTACGAAAGGCTGCCCCGCCGCTTGTGTAAAATCCTGAGGCTTGTCATCGGGCCGGACGGCGACCGGAAGTGAGGAACCGATGACTAGTTTCAGGGGGGTTCGGGCGTCCCCGCGGTCTCCATGCAGGTCCTCCGTCGGTGTTGCTGCGCTTATCCTTCGGTGGCTGGCAACCGTTCATCTCGTCTACATTTACTACCCAAACCTATTCACAAACCCCTATGAGAAAATCCAAAAGATTGAGCAAGTTAAAACGGCAGATGCACGTCCTCACACTCAAAGTGCATCTAACGAACATTCGTGGATTGCACTCAAATCTCCAAGCGGTCCATCATCATCTCGAGACTGCAAAACCTCACTTGCTCTTCTTAACGGAGACCCAAATCAAGCAACCATTAGACACTGCTTACCTAGACTACCCAGGCTACACCCTGGAGCACCGTTTTGTCTCACGCGCAGGACTATGTGTCTACTCGCGTGACGATGTTTGCTGTGTACGTCTCCGTAATCTCGAACACCCTCGCTTTTCGGTAATTTGGGTGATGGTGGATACAGGCATGGAGAAGATCCTATACGCTGGAGTATATCGGTCGCATAAAGGCGACAGCGAGACAACTCTACTTCATGAATACCTTGGAGAAACGGCAGATGTGGCTCAACAACGATACCCCTCCGCTCAACTGGTCCTTTTTGGGAGACTTCAACGCACATCACCAGGAGTGGCTCTTCCCTTTTCAGCGCACTGATCACGCAGGAAGGGAGACGCGCAAATTGGCCCTCACGTTGAACCTCTCTCAAATTGTCCTTGAACCAACGCGGGTTCCAGATGTTGATAACCACACTGCAAACTGCCTTGACCTTATCCTTACTACTGACCCGGACCGTTACACGGTCTCTGTTTCATCTCCACTAGGGAGCTCTGATCATTGTCTGATCCAGTCTTCTTCTACATTTTCTCCTATAGATTCCAGCCCAACCGGAACTAGGCGTATCTGGAAATACGGGTCAGCGGATTGGGATGAAATGCGCCAATTCTTTGCATCCTACCCCTGGAAGCAAGCATGCTTTTCTTCTGGAGACCCGACGACTTGCGCAGACGCCATTACTGATGTGGTGAATCAGGCAATGGAATATTTTATTCCGTTTTCTGAAAAACCACTCAGTATCAAGGCTCGCCCCTGGTTTGGGGCTGAATGTGCGCGTGCTGAAGCACGCAAACACTCAGCATACCTAGCCTGGGCTGATGCGCGTGTGCGTAAAGCGTCGGACACTCGAGCTAAGAAGAAAGCTTTTAATGCTGCCTCCAAGGAGTATAAGAAGTCGTTGAAAAGGAGTTACTTCAACCACGTCGGTCGAATAGGGAAGAAGCTTGCTTCTCAACCAACGGGCAGTAAAGCTTTTTGGTCCCTTGCTAAAGCGGTTGAAGCTAACTTCTGCCAACCTTCGCTACCACCACTACTAAAACCTGACGGCTCGCTAGCACACTCCGCCACAGAGAAGGCAAATTTATTTGCCTCTTTATTTGCGGAATCTTCTCGTCTAGATGCTACAAGTGCCACACCTCCTCCTATCCAACACTGCGGGGTTTTCATGCCCGATATTCGCATACATCAGAAGGAGGTTCTTAGAACACTTCGAGCTCTAGACGTTAGTAAAGCCAGCGGTCCCGATGGTGTACCTGCAATAGTTTTAAAGAATTGTGCGCCAGAGTTGTCTCCGGTACTTACGCGTTTATTCCGCCTGTCGTTAGAGTTGGGAGTAGTCCCCAAAGGTTGGAAAGTTGCAAACGTGCAACCAGTACCCAAAAAAGGCAGTCGTGCAGACCCTTCAAATTACCGTCCGATCTCTCTCACCTCCTTACTTTGTAAGTCGATGGAGAGAGTGATCAATAACAGGATCCTGGCTCACCTTGAAACCAACGACCTCCTCAGTGACCGCCAATACGGCTTCCGCCGAGACCGGTCCACTGGGGATCTTCTTGCGTGTGTCACTCATCTTGTTGGTGAAGCTTTGGAAAAACATGGGGAAGCTCTCGCCATATCCCTGGACATTTCCAAAGCTTTTGACCGAGTCTGGCACGACAGCCTTCTGGGAAAGCTCCCTCTCTACGGGCTACCAGCCCAATTGTGCAATTGGCTATCCGATTTCCTGAGGGAACGATCGTTACGGGTGGTCCTCCAGGGCTGCGCGTCCGATCAAATGGCGATTAACGCTGGGGTACCTCAGGGATCTGTTCTCTCAGCAACGCTTTTTCTGCTGCATATTAATGACCTGCTCTGTCCCGGTATCTATGGGTATGCAGATGACAGCACAGTTATTGAGAGGTACAGTATGCCTGATGCACGAGCTGGTAGTGACGCTATTCAAGCTCAGAGATCGGCCATGGTGGAGAGGTTGAACTCGACCTTAGTAAAAGTGTCAGAATGGGGTGACTTCAACTTGGTCAAGTTCAATGCCTCGAAAACGCAGGCATGTCTATTCTCTGCTAAAAAGGCGTCTTTTAATCATTCCCCCACTTTCCATGGCATTTCGATTCCTGTGACCGATCATCTGGATCTTCTGGGTGTCAGCCTTTCATCAAACCTGAATTTCGGCACGTACATTGAATCCAAAGCCAAGGTAGCTGGTAAAAAGCTGGGTATTTTATCCAAAGTGAGGCGCTACTTCACACCTGGACAGCTTCTTACACTTTATAAAGCTCAAGTCCGATCTTGTATGGAGTACTGCTGCCATCTTTGGGACGGTTCAGCCAAATACCAGCTCGAGGCCTTGGATTCCATTGAACGTCGTGCCCGTAAAATAATTGGTGATGAGAGGCTGACTGAGACCAAATTACAGGATCTCGCACATCGACGCTCAGTTGCCAGCCTGTGCGTCTTTTACAAGCTCCATCATGGAGAGTGCTCCTCAGAACTCCACGGGTTAGTTCCACCATCACCCTTTTACTACCGAACTTCCAGGCAAACGGCACTGCGCCACCAATATCTGGTGAGTATACCAGCAGCTCGGACTAAGCGATTCGCTTCGTCTTTCATTATGAGAACGGCGAAGTTATGGAATTCGCTACCACTCTCAGTGTTTCCCGAATGCTATAACGTGGGTTTGTTCAAATCAAGAGTGAATAGGTTCTTACTAAACAAGCGTGCTACAACTTCGACTGCATCGTCACTTACCAACAGGTGAGATTGCAGTCAAACGCTTGATTAGTCTTCTATAAAAAAAAAAAAATGTAATGTGCCCAAACTCGACGGGTTTACTAATAGCCATTCAAGAGTTGTATTAGACACCTCCTGGCTCCATCATCAGATCAGCTCAGTGGCACCAGATTATTAAACTGTCATCAGATTTCTACACATTTGCAAAGTTTCATTATGATACGACTACCAGAAGTTGGTCAAATTTTATTTGTAAGATTTTTTTACCAACTTTGTATGGAATACTAATTTAAGCGTCTTCAAAATAAACCATGTTTGGAAGCTCATAGCTGGACAACGATTGGAGATAGACGAAAAGTATCAAGGCCAAAGTTGTAGAAAATTTTATGAGTTTTAATAATGTAGTACAACAAAATATCGTACAACGCACCGTTTTTGACATATAAGCAAAAAACCTAAAAATGGGACCTTCTTCGGCCTCCCCCCCCTCGGGCTCACCTCGGAGGGGTGGGGACTTTTAGTATGTTTATCTCCTAACTAGTCCAAACAAAGTTACTAAGTTAGTTTTTCTGCTTTCGACTTTTCGATCCACATACCCTTTTTGGGCACTCATTGACTGGGCTATAAATAGAACAGAAAAGAAAAAACTTTTTTAAATCCCTGTTTTAATAATCATCCTGAGATTTTAATTGTTGCGAAGCCCATTTATTAATGGGCTTCGGGCTTCGCTGGTTAAATTACCCTTCACACCGGAACACTGTAATGCCTGCACATAACTAGTAACAAGTGAATTAAATTAAAATTTTAAAAAACCCCCAACGCAACGCTTTCAAAATATTATGTAATTCGCGGTTTTGTAGTGGCGGCCATCTTGGATTTTAAATTTGTTATAGTGCGTTGTATTTTACTAGTCAAGCCCTTTCATTTGATACCCATATTGAGGGGGTCGTGGAAGAAAATAGTTATCCGCCATTTTTTAGCGGCGGCCATCTTGGACCGATTTCCACCAAATATGGCTAAGAACACTGTCGACTGACTCTACTATTAAACAAAAAAAACTAAATCAAAATCCATTTATCCGTTAAGGAGCTACGATGCCACAGACAGACACACACACAGACAGACAAACACGTCAAACTTATAACACCCCGTAGTTTTTGCGTTGGGGGTTAAAAACCATAAAAAGTATTTTTACAATCTATCATATTTTACTTCTTAAAAAATAACAGCTTAAGAGCGCATAAATAACTGGACGCTCTCTCGCTCGCACTATTTGATGTTGTATAAGAATAAGCACTCTTAAAAACTAGATAAATCTCTACTCTCTATATTTTGGTACGTATTGTCTCATTAATTTCCATGTTTCAGGTGAAATAGGCCCTCCGTCAGAGTTGTTCGACCTGAACATGTTGGTGATCATCTGTAGCTCCATATTGCTCGCTATATGCTTGCTCAGCTGTATCTATATACTAGTCAAAAGGCAGAGGTAAGAAACACTTTTTGGAAACTAACGTAAGTGTTATTTTATATTACAAATACGACGCGGCTGTACTCACGTATTAATTTTGAAGATATTATCTCAACGATTTCGAAAAGTAACGCGAGATTTATCGAAATACTCGTACACAATATAGAAATACCGACTAAACTCACGGATATTAAAAATTCAAAGCTAGGTTTGAATCTGGGTTTCGCCCAATTACGATGTCCTTCATAGTACAAGTCTTGCACTACTCGACGTTGACATAGCCACGAATTATAAGGTCGTGCAGGGGATAATCTCACCAAATTAAATTATTTTAACTTTTTTTTAATGTCTATTTAGACACACTCACACAGACAGATCACTTTTGAAACCGATTAAACTATTTAGTTTAATCGGTTTCAAAAGTGATCCAATGAGGCCTGGGTTTGGATAAATGGTAACACTTAGGTTTTTTATATTGTTTTAGTTTTAAAATCTTTTTTGTCTATTTATTTTGTGTTTATGTAACTATTTAATTAAAATTTTACTCACAAATATTTCAGAAGCGGCAATCTAACAGAATACAGGGACTCTATAACAGTGGACAACAAGTCGGAGAGCGGCAACCTGACCGCGAACACCTCTCATACAAACCTGGCGAATGTGAAGGAAAACGCAATGAACGCGCAAAACAGGATCTACAGCGCGCCGATACATATGAGGAATAATAGTAAACATGGTAATTTTAATGTAAACTTTATCTATAAAAGTTTTTCTTTATTTCTATCAAACATCTAAGTATATCTTATTTTTATTTGTAAAAACCTATACAGAAATTTAAAGTGAACTTTACCTAAAAAAATATTATCCTTTTTCTGTTTTAAAGTTTCGTACCTCTAAAGGAAAAAACGAAACCATTATAAGATCGATCGTTCGTCCGTCTGTCTCTTTATGTATTTGTGTTTTGACAGACAGACAAACAGACTTATTTTTTAGCGTGAGGTGAGCTATACGCGTTTGGCGCGTGGTTGGAGGAAGCCGAAGAAAATATTTTTCGAAAAAAAAAAACCGTTAAATTTTTTTAAGTAATTTTGATGATAATAATATTCTAGTATGCATTGTTTTAATATAGGGACTTATACAACATATTATTTTTTAGTTTACACACACCAAAACACAAGCCAATAAGTCATCTTACTAATATTATAAACGTGAAAGTTTGTAAGAATGGATGTCTGGATGTCAGGGTGTTTGTTACTGTTTCACGCCTAATCGGGTGAACAGATTGAGCTGAAATGTTGTATAGAGATAGCTTAGACCCTGGAATAACACATAGGCTACATAAGTACTTCGGGTAAAACCGCTGGGGGCAGCTAATAATAATATAAATGTATTATTTACAGAGTTATATGAAATAAGTCCGTACGCGCAGTTCGCGGTCGGGTTCAGAACATTTGGTCACGTCGAGAACCAAGACCTGCCAACACGACATCACAAACAACGATATGATACAGGTACTAACATTTAACATTATTATTTATTTATTAATGACTGTATCATCATCATCATCATCTCAGCCGTAAGACGTCCACTGCTGAACATAGGCCTCCCCTTTGGACTTCCATATGTACCGGCTGGAAGCGACCTGCATCCAGCGTCTTCCGGCGACCTTTATAAGGTCGTCTGTCCACCTTGTGGGTGGACGTCCTACGCTGCGACTAATACTGACTTATAATGACTGTATACTATAGTCGTTATTATTGCAAAAATCTCACTTTTATCTGAGTCGCGCAGTGTGATACGGTATTTTTTTAAGCTCTAAGGTTAGAGGTTACTCTACGGAGAGAGATCTATCCCCCCTACCTCTCCTTCACTCCCCTCCTCCCTCACTCCTCTCTCTCTCTTCTCTTTTTTTGTTTCTACAGAGATATGTATTTTATTTTTCAGAGACGAGTTTTCAAGTGTGTTCAGAGTCTGAGGATAGTGATAGCATATCAAAATCTACACTTAAAAGTGTGCCAAGAAGTACGTATACCAAATCCGAAATTAAAACAGTTTTTTGATTATTTTTTGTAAAAAAATATATTATTTTGCTATTAAGTGTTTCAAGTGTTTATAGCATTATTATCAAGTGTTTTTTTTAGTAAGTATTAATGTTTCAAGTGTTTTTTTTTTCTCTTTCAGAAGTATGCCGGACTCCTCATCATAGGTAACCGTGTAAGGATGGAGTAACCTTTTTTCAGATTTATAATAATTTACGTGGACCATAAAAAGCAAATTGTTAATTTAGTTTTTTTTTATATTATATATTTTTTCTTCATTTTAAATTATGTACCCTGGCCTACTCGACCGACACTACGTTGGCAATGAAAGAAAGAAAAAAGCATTTATTGCCAACCATTACAAAGAACACAACAGTATGAGAATTGTTATACGAGTTTTTTTTTTGATAAATAGAATAATAATAATGACCGATACAGCAACAGTTCACCACTGGTGCCAGATAAATAACTAAAATACAGCTGTTTCGCAAATTTGGTCAGATATGCCCTTATTTCATCGAAGGTGCGATAAATAAAAATAGAACTGCGTTTGACAAAGACAACTCTACAAATCCTTTTTTTATGCCAAATTGTTTTGTTTTTAGTGTGATCTTAATATATTTATTTACTCTGTAATTATTTAATAAAAAAGCTTGAAGAACTCTTTTGTCTAAAACGCATTTTCACAAAGTGAAGAACTTTAACGCCCGTTCTTCAAAAGTTCGGCTTATCAAATTGTAAAAAATATGTATATAATAATATTATATAATAATTAATAATACGTTCATATTAATAATTACACAGTATTTATTAAATATAACTTACTGCCAAATAATCTGAATAACGCTCAGCGTCAAAATCAAAAAATATTAATAAATAAATCAATAAATATAAATTAATAATTTTATTATTAAGACGTCTGCTGTGAAAGCTCGTCTTATATTATATAATGTATTCTTAAAATCAAATCAGAATCATTTATTGCAAATATTTTATAGATTTTCATAATTCACTGGTACTTTAATAAAATTATTATGTATGTCTACACGAATACTATTATGATATTATTTTAACTGGTTTAAAAACATAATATAATATTGTTTTAATAATTATTCATCGTCTCTCGTGATTTAAATGATAATTATATCATTATAGTAATAATTATTATTACTTAAAATCTCGAGAGATGGTGGCCAAAAGCCTATAATTAATTTTTAAAAAATGCTTTATTTTAAAAGTCATATTATGATAAATTATTTTGTATTTTTTTCAATAAGGATATATTTAATTTTATATTAAGATAATTATAATAATATTTCCTCAATTCATCAATTATCAAAAAAAGAAATATTCAACAGAAATAAAATGTGTTTTATATGAAAATACTTTTAAAATGTATTTTGTCAAACCATAAAATGTAACATTAAATTGCCAGTGAATCGTGAATTAAAGTTACTTATTAAATTAAAACGCACTTACATTTATTTTGTAAATACAACTATCTAATATTATAAAAGATACTCTTAACGGTTATGTAACTTTAATAAAATGAAGATATAATGTGGTAAAAATCAAGGCTTAGCAAATTCTGAAGCCACAACAAATCTCTAAAAAGTAGAATGATTATACTATAAACCCCCAATTATTAATATTTTTAAAATTTAGGTTCTTATTTTCCCACTCTAGAATATTTATTTAATTCAATTTCATATACTTACGAGTATGTTGTAGTATACTTTCAGAACTAAAAGGTATGGACAACATAAAAACCAAGCTGTATTAAATTTGATATCTTCTAAATATATAAAAGGAAAGAGTGACTGATTGACTGACTGATCTATCAACGCATAGCCCAATCCACTGAACGGATTCGGTTGAAATTTGGCATGAAGATAGGTTTTATGACGTAGACCTCCGCTAAGAAAGGATTTTGCCACGCGGGCAAAGCCACGAGAATAAGCTTGTATAAAATAAGTTTCATGGCCGTTTAGAAAACCTAATCTCGTAGTGTTATTATGCTAAATGTTATATCTAAAAAAGACTGATTATTCATTTAATCACTGTTGTTTAGTTCACTATACAATTTTGAACTAGATTTATGAATAAATGTTAGATAAATAATAATGTTTTTATTTCTCTCTCTCCCTTAAATAGCAGATAGTTAGCAAGGTATTTCCATTTTTCCATTTCATGTTTGGTTGTCTGGAAGGGATCGCAATTAGCTATAAAGCCGCCATTTGCAACACTTTTTACAAATGTGTATCATTGATCTTATCTAATCTAAATTTAAAAAAAAAAATCTTGCAAAAATTCTTTTCATGCCATTTTTTAATATATCAAACTGGAAACACTTTTTAAATGTGTGCAATAATGTTATGGAGGGCTGTTCTTAAGGAATTTTCAATAAATTAATTCTATGAATTTATATTTCAAAATTTGTCAAATAGTGCAAGCGAGAGAGCGTCACTCGATATATATACGCTCTTAAGTCGATGTCAAAAACCCGACTAAAATACGAGTTATTATATGCCCGGACTCTACCAAAGAGATGTTTTTTAAACAACCAATAGAATTCGTCGGGACGGAGTTGAAAAGCGATCTTCATTATTAAAACAACAAAAACGGCACAACTTACGTCTAATATTGTCGAGAATATCTCGACCACGGTTTTAGACAACTCCCTCCTCCTAATGAAGGACATCGTAACTGTGTCCGAAACCGTGTTCGAGATATTCTCGACAATATTAGACGTGACTTGTGTCGTTTTTGTTGTTATGGAGAACAGTCGCGATAGTTTTAAAATCTTCATTATGTTCCTGCCCCCGTTCGCTTTATATGTGAAAGGTTAATGTACAAATTCGAACATTATAAAAACTCTGTCCCTCACCGCGACCGCTTTTTTGCCTCTGTGTGCCGTCTTGAGCGATTAGAATTCATATTTTCATTACTCAGACCGTTAAGTACCAATTATATACATATTATTGTATAATATTATTGGTATCACATATAATTATTATAATATAGAAGACTGTTAATACGTCATATAAGATAAGAAATTAGTTAAACAATATCGAAGTTATTTGCTTACGTAATGGTAAATCCAATATCGGCTTTACTTACGTTATTTTCACCATAATAGGTAAGTAGAAATTATGGGATATTATTAACAGGAAAAATGTAAAAAAAGTGCAGTGACGTAAACGTATACATATAATAGGTAGGTAAGTACGTACTACGTCGTAGGTCGTAGGTCGTCGTAGGTGAGTAAGTACTGATACGATGAGGAAGAAAGGTTCTTGAGTGGCTACCACGGACGCAGCGTAGGCCGTCCTTTTACGCCACAGATTTAAATATAACAGACTTGATTATATACCACAGCTAAAAGGAACAGAAACAAAATACTTCAGAAGGCATTAAAGGTCAAATTATCCGGTAATGAGATCTTTTAAAGGAGATCTTTAAAGATATCAATATACTGACCCTACCATCCTTGTACATTTATGAAAATATTATGTAGATATGTTAGGAAGAATCTTGAAAAATTCAAAATAAATAGTGACAATCACAGCTTTAACACTAGAAATAAGGTGGAGCACTTGGATTTTCTGTAGATCGGCTTGTGGCCGATCTGTGGTTAATAAAAGTGTTCTTTACTGCTGTAGTAGCTGTAGTATTGTTAGTTTGTTTTTCTCAATAAAGGCATTTGCCTAGAAATAAGAATAAGATAATTGTACCTAGATTCAGATTGTCCAACACAAACCAGAAATCATTCCTAGGGAACTGTGTACGTTTTTATCCCTTAGGAAGTAACTGTTGAATTAAATACTTCTTTTGTAAATGCAAAAATTAATCTTTGGTTCATACTCTTTTCTAATTTATATTTTATTAGATTTCACTTGTTCTTTGAATTTGGATTTTATGTATTTGACATGAAGAAAACCTCCGGTGCTCAAAATAATATATAAAGGAAAATAAATTAGTTTCAGTTATTTAATTCCTATAAAAGTGATTTTATTCGCCCATAATCTCCAATTGGTTATGGGCCCAGCGCACTTATTTATCTGCGAAAGTTATTGACTATTCGATATACCTACGATGGAAAATCTAAAATCGAAACGAAATATAAAACCATTCAACGGCGAAAAGTACAGCGTATGGAAATTTCGCATTCGTGCGTTATTAACGGAGTTGGAAGTTATAAAAGTGATCGACGAGGACCCTGTCATACGTACCGATGAGTGGGAGAAAAATGATCGGATCGCAAAGAGTGTTATTGTGGAATACTTATCCGATTCATATCTCGGCTTTGCTCAAGAAGACAAAAAAGCACGTTATATATTCAAGCGATTGGACGAATTGTACAAACGGAAAAGTATCGCGACACAGCTGGCGTTGCGTAAGAAACTGTTAATGCTTAAACTACAAGGGGCTGATTCCCTGATTAAACACTTCACCAATTTTGACGATTTGATTACTGAATTACTTGCTGCGGGAGCAAAATTACAAGAGACAGACAAAATCGCACATTTATTGTTAACACTACCTTCAACCTATGACGGCGTGATAACTGCGATTGAAACTCTTTCCGGAGATAATTTGACCTTGTCATTTGTGAAGACGAGACTATTGGATCATGAAGTGAAGCTAAAAGGCGAATCGAACGACACAAATGCTAAAGCTTTACACGCTGAAACGCGAAGTAATACGACATGGAAGAAACGAAAGGTAGACTATATACAATCGGCTAAAGAAAATCAACGGAATAACAACTGGCATGATAATAAAACAAGAAAGAACACGAATAGTAATATAAAATGTTTTTATTGTGGGCGAAAAGGACATAAGAAACAAGACTGTTATTACTTTAAAAAAATGATCCAAAACCAGCAACGAACGAAGTCTACTGAAAGAAAGAGAACCATTCAAGCTATAGAAATGAACCAGTCCAGTGGCGACACTTCAAATAATTTCTCTGGTTTTGCATTCATGACCGGGGAATATAATGACCATCAAGACAGAGGAAACAAATTAACATTCCTGTTGGACTCCGGAGGGCATCCGACCACATTATAAACAGGGAAGATCTGTTTATTACTGAAACGCTGTTACCAATACCGCAAAAAATTTCAGTTGCTAAACACAACCAATTTATTTCAGTCACTAAAAAGGGCAAAATCCAGGTTACCACCAACAAGGGCGTTCAAGGAGTTCTGGAGGACGTGCTGTTCTGCCGCGACGTGCCTCTCAATCTCCTATCGGTGTCCAAGATGCAGCAGGCTGGGTACACCGTGGTCTTTGGGCAGCATGGCGTGGATATACTCAGGGATGGTAAATCCATCATGCAAGGTAGACCCATGAACAATTTATATGCTATAGATTTTGTGGCCTCAATTAACGGCCCTGCTTCTCATTTGTCCAGTTCTGATAATTACACAGTATGGCATCAGCGTTGAGGGAATATAAGTAAAGCTAAATTTTTAGAGATTAAAAATAAAAATTTAGTTAATGATATTGATCTGATTAGTTCAGTTGCACCTAATGATAAGTTATGTGAGACGTGTATAAACGGGAAGCAGAGTGATTACCGTTTAATCATGCCAAAGATAAAAGTTATATTATGAGACCGCTATATAATCTGCATTCAGATGTTTGTGGTCCTATCACTCCGACGACTGTAGACAACAAAAATTACTTTGTTCTTTTTGTTGATGAGTTTACCCACTACTGTGTTACATATTTACTGACATATAAATCAGACGTGTTTTCTGCGTTTAAAGATTTTGTTGCAAAAAGTGAGGCTAAATTTAACACTAAAGTAGTTAATCTATATACTGATAACGGTGGAAAATATTTATCTACCGATATGAAAAACTACTGTGTTTAGAAAGGAATTACATATCATTTAACAGTTCCTAGAACCCCACAACAAAATGGTATTTCAGAGCGGATGGTTAGAACCATTACTGAAAAGGCGTGTTGTTTAATAAATGGTGTTCAGTTAGATAAAGTCTTCTGGGGTCATGCTGTATTGACAGCAGATTATTTAATAAACCTAACACCGACTAAAGGTTTAAAATTGACCCAAACACCATATGAATTGTGGCATAATAAAAAAAAAAAAAAATTAAAGGTATTTGGCTCAACAGTTTATGTTCATGATAAAACGCCTAAATCTAAATTTGATAACAAATCATGGAAGGGCATAATGCTGGGGTATTAACCAAATGGTTATAAAGTTTGAAACCCGGCTAGTAACAAGTGTGTGGTAGTCAGAGATGTTGTTGTGGATGAGACTAGTTTTGTGAAATCCAGGCCGGTTTTAAAACCTGAAGAGAATGTTGGAAATTCTCAGGACAAAACTGATATTTTGAAATCAGTGTCTATCAAGTCTCAGACAAAATTGATATTTTAAAATCAGTGTCTATTAAGTCTCAAAACTCTGACAAGAAATCAGATACTGTGAAATCTGATAAATCAGATAGTTTGAAATCTAATAAATCAGATAGTTTGAAATCTGATAAATCAGATAGTTTGAAATCTGATAAATCAGATAGTTTGAAATCTGATAAATCAGATAGTTTGAAATCTGATAAATCAGATAGTTTGAAATCTGATAAATCAGATAGTTTGAAATCTGATCAATGAGTTTGCCCTAGTAAAGTTAGAAAATTGAACTATGATAGAGCAGAGGCTACTGAGCCGGTTACTGAGTCTGATAATAATGCTAGTATTGATAGTAAAAACACAGAAAACAGTTTTGAGGTGCGAAGGAGAGGAGTGATAGGATTAAAAGTCATCCCCTTATTGATAGGATTAAAATTCATCCCCCTATTTCTTATAATGAAAATGATGATGATAAAGATGACTACTTAATGTGTGCACAATCGGTCGTATGTAGAGTACCTAATTCTTTTGAAGAGTTTAAAACTAGTGATGATAGAGATAAATGGGAAGATGCAATTAAGGATGAGTTAAATTCTCATGCCGTTAACAAAACGTGGACTCTAGTGCCACGACCAGAAGGTAAAAATATTGTAGACTCTAAATGGATATTTACTGTCAAAAATGATGAATCTGGGAAACCAATTCGATGTAAAGCGCGGTTAGTAGCAAGAGGTTTTAGTCAAGAATACCTTATTGATTACAAGGAAGCATTTGCTCCAGTGGCTAGAATTTCTAGTTTTAGATTTTTAATGAGTTTTGCTAACCAACATAATTTGCTAGTGCATTACATAGATGTTGGTATGAAACGTTTGAGAAAGCATTGAAGCGCGAAGGTTTCCAAAATTCATCCGTTGATAGGTGTATCTACATTCTAAATAATGGTGATGTGAAGAAAAATATATATGTTGTTCTGTATGTTGATGATTTGGTGATAGCATGTGCAGAAAATTAAAGAATGATAAATTTCAAAAGATATTTAATGAGTACATTTAAAATGACTGAACTGAATGAAATAAAACTGTTTTTAGGCATTAGAGTTACTCGAACTCATGATGGCAAAGAGTATGTACATAAACATAGACAAACCTATTGTTCTCTTTGAAGATAATAACGGCTGTATAAGTATTGCTAATAATCCGACAAACCATAAGCGGACAAAGCATATTGACATTAAGTACCATTTTTCAAGAGAACAGATTGAGAAAAATGTAATAACTTTAAATTACATTCCAACAGGTCAGCAGCTTGCAGATATGTTTACAAAGCCGTTGCCAGCCGTGACCTTTCATCATATGAGAGAAAGCATTGGTTTAAAATGATTTAACTGTAAATAATGTAATTATTAGAAGTCATTTTTGTTTTGTTTTTGGAATTTGATTATTTTAATTTGAGATTAAATGGAAATAATTTTTTGTTGAGATTAATGGTCTGATTAGGTTTTACTGGGTTTCCCTAATCCTCGCAACAAATGTTGGACCATATTATTGTATCCCAGAGAGCACTCGGATGGTATATTATGATCTGTTTTGTGTTTGTATAGATTGATTTGATTTAGGATTAATTTTTGAGGGGGCGTGTTGAATTAAATACTTCTTTTGTAAATGCAAAAATTAATCTTTGGTTCATACTCTTTTCTAATTTATATTTTATTAGATTTCACTTGTTCTTTGAATTTGGATTTTATGTATTTGACATGAAGAAAACCTCCGGTGCTCAAAATAATATATAAAGGAAAATAAATTAGTTTCAGTTATTTAATTCCTATAAAAGTGATTTTATTCGCCCATAATCTCCAATTGTAACGGGGCTTACAGAAGGTAAATTCAAAAGCCGTGTTAAAGCCATATTACAAAAGAAAGCCTATTATAGAATAAAGCAAATACTACATAGAAAAAGATGCCTGGAAACCGCTCCATGATAAACCAGCTGGTGCCCCTCAAACGCACAATAAATTATATACACACATATTTAAAAAATGCAATCCATACGAGTTTGTTGCTCGTTCTTATCATAGAGGTGCCTTGCGAACGAGCGGTACAGTGTTAAAATAGAAAAAATGTAAAACTGACTTGCAAAAGTGCTCCAATGTAACCTATTTGAATAAATGAATTTTGAGTTAGAAATTTGTATGTTAGTATTACCTCGTTCATAGAATAGTGAATTGGCTTAAACAATTAAAACAGCTCTGAACAGGACAACAAATGTACTACCTACCTCTTGCCCTAGCTGTTTCACTCTTGGGAATTGTGTGTATTTGTGTGTGTGTGTGGGAATCGAACTTTGAAGATTTCCTCTATACAAAAATTCTTTTTGAACAGTGTTTTTTCTGAGGACCTGATTCCAACCATGTCAAAATGAAATGAACTACTGTCATCGGCAAAGTTCACGCGACTTAACAAGTAGTAGGTAAGTAAAAAGAGAAATAAAAATTTAAAAATTGCTTCAAATATATTTATTAAAAATTGTAAAAATAGTTTTTTATTCTTTTCATATGAGTATATCTTTTTCTTAATTATAATTGTGTACTTATATCTACAAATAAGATATTATCTAATGTAAATTGGTTTTATCTTATTTCAGGTAATATGTAAATATTCTATACTTAACAGCTTTTAATGAGGTCATTACTCTTATTAAAAAGGAAAAAAATATAAAATAATAAATATATAATACTTAGCATTAATATAATATGAGTATTTTTTTATTGAATATTATGCCTATATACCTATAACAGATATCTATGATTTTTCGATATCATGCTATAAATGTTATATTAATCTTTAAATTACAACTCACAAAATAACTAAAACATTTTACATGCAATTTTTTTTTTTTATGTATAAATTATAATTTGTTTTTTTTTTATTTATTTCTGTGCTCTCTATATAATAACCAATTCGTATCATGTTTATCCTTTAAACAAGCCAAAGTCATGTTCGATTAAGTGTGAATTTAAATCCCTACTTGGATTCCTCTGTCTTATTACATAAAAGGTGATTTTAAATCAGCAACAGAAACTAATATATTTTGTGTAATTATAATTGAATTACTATGTTATATTTAAGATATTAATATGTATCTAATCAGTCAGAATTTATAATTATATAAACGCGATAAAGCCACAATTAGGAATTCTGATAGTATAGTCGGGTTACTTTAGCTCTTAGGCTACTTTGACACAAAAATAAAAAGAACTAACTTTTTTGGTAATCTTCCAAATCTCGAATGAAAATGTACCTATTATAAATTTACATTAATCATAAATAAATAACTAAATAATAAATATTTCAGGACGTTTAACACAGCGCCACCTAACCCCAAACTAAGCAACTTAATGCTTGTAATATGGTGGTTAGGATAACGGATATAATACTTATATACTTTTCTTTTGTAAATAAATACTTATAATAGATATGGAAAAACACCCAGACCAGAAACAAATACCTGTGGATCACACAAACATTTGTCCCATGCGGGAATCGAACCCGCAACCTTCTGCGTTGCAGGCGGGTATTAGCCCACCGCGCCACAGAGGTCGTCAAAACACATACCTAAGTCTGCAATACTGATTTTAGACCAATGCTTATACAGATTTATCATCTGAGCCAAAGTACCCCTACAGAGTCAAAGTTACTCGTCCATACGGTAATTATAAAAAGGTATAAAACTATTTAAAAAAAACTTAAACTATAGGTAAACTTAAACCCTTGCAATTTAGTCAAAACCTAAAGCTCCTATGTCTCTCTCAACTAACAAGTATATGCATAACAGTATTGTGTAAAACGCAAAACGATATATGAAAAACTGTCTATATGCCACTTGCTAGTTCTTAAAACAGAGCTCAAATATGCTTTAACTAAAGTAAGCAACTCTTTGGCTCGCACTCACTACTTTTAAAACCATTTTAAAAATATAAACCTATATTTTTTTTTATACACGGTGACTGGTAAATCACTTAGAAGCCTAAAACAGGGAACTCAGTTAACGATTCTCATTCTAAAAAATATATAAAAATAGGTACTTAAATTTTGGGTAAAATATCCTATGTGTTCTATAAAGTATTTGTAATCTAAACGGGCCGATTCACACGCGCCTATCCCCCGCTACTCCGCACCGGCGCCCTTTGTGGCACGCCGACCCGCGCCCGCGCCACACCGCCACAAGCGTCTCTGCGCACCCGCGCCCGCATCGCCGCCGCGAACGTCAGTCGTCCGAACGTTACCGAGCGAGAAGCACGCTGCGTCGTATAATTTTAACGCGTCTCGTGGGTGTGCCCCTAAGTGTGTACTGTGTGCCGGCACCTCTGAGCCAGTGGTTTCTTGTACAATTATCGTGGAAGTGGTCCTGCCACCTGCCTCCCTGAGGTGGACACGAGCGGTCGGCGGCTCTCCGTCCGGTAAGTGTGTGTAAGTGTTCCGTTGTTCATGATTTCCGATTGTAATTTTGTATAACGCAGACCTCCCGGCGGAAACAATAGGTATACGCAAAAATCACCGTCATAGTCGGTACCTAATAGGTTTGTAGCCCTCTTACGTAGGTACTTTATCGAAATCTACCAGCCGACCGGCTATCTTGTACAGAAGCTACAGAAAACTACAGAAAGCTACGACTAGCGTGGCTTTCTATTGCGGTTTTAATTTGACGTGCATTTAAAACTTAGAAACTTGAAACAGAGTACCCAGTCCACGATTCGTAAAAATAGGTACCTACCTATCTAATTTTGACAAAAAATATCAAATAAGAACATAATTCATATTACAAAATCATTATTATTTATTCACATTTCAAAATCTTTTGCGATGCGGTAGGTATTTGCACAAATCGCGGTCGTAACGCGCTACAATCCAACCTGTGGCGGCATATTCGGTCAGCTGGTAGGTATCGATAATAAATAGGTAATAATGTACCTAATATCTGAACGATTAATATGGATTTCTTTGATATGTCATTGTCCACTTACCTTGGTATTTTTGCCTGTCCTAAGCCAGGTAAAGTATGAAGGAAAAACGGATCATACCTACCTACTTAGTTATTATTTAGTTACTAAGCCTAATTTATTTATCCAGAGCGCGCGCGTTTAGACGCTTTTAAGGTATTTCCTTTCATCGATGAGTATTTTAGTCTTAAAATTCAATTTGTTATTTCGCGGGTTTAATTTTACTGCGGATTTCTATTGCGGCTTGTATTGATAACCAGCAAAGGAAAATAAGCTCAGTGAAGCCAGGGAAGGATTTATCCCGCCTTCTAGGTTTAGTCTGCTACCACATGCGGCCGCATCATCGCTTAACATCACGTGAGTGTGTAGCATCGCGTAGCTATGTCGCGTCACAGATCGCGTCCTTTGTCGGTGTTGTCGATACCTACTTTGTATGTAGCTTTACTTACCTACCTGCGTCAGCTGTTCGCCAGTAGTTTAACCATTTTGTTTGGGACATGGCGAATTAATTCAAATAAGATTTTCTCTTAAATGTATTAGTATTGTCTTTGTTTGTTAATTGTAAACATAATGTGATTATATAATTTATCATATCCTTGAAGCTTTTAAGTGATTTACCAGTCACTGTGTATACGACGAAGTAAGAAGACGAGCAAGACGCTCTCCTGATGGTAAGAGATAACGCTGCCCATAATCAGTACAGTGCTACCCAGTGCACTGCGCCAACGCTTCTTACTTGAGAGTCATAAGATGTTAAGACTCTTCAGCCCAGTAATAAGTATTATCCGAAAAACATTTTTTTAATGTCAATTTTACGAATTTATAGTTCAAAATTTGTCATATCGTGCGAGCAAGAGAGTCGCCTTGAGGCCTTAAGTGTTTAAAGCGAATCAATCTGCCATAATACATAAAATCAAAATTATTATTGTCCATAGGCAGTAGCATACAATCATATTTTTTTAAAGATGCACCTATATATAGGGTGACTGGTGAAGTACTCAGAACCTTACGATACATTATATTAGAGAATCACATTACGAAAAATTTTAAATATTAACAAACAAAGAAAATAGTTATAAATTATATTATAAAAAGAAAATCTTATTTGAATTAATACGCCACGTGTGAAAAAGAATACTCAACATACGCCTGGCGAACAAGTTAAAAAAAAAAAACTACCATGCCACCGGACTGCTGAGTCTAGTTGGGTGTGATAGGTCACACAAGTATATATAACGAATACAAAAAAAAAACAACAAAAACACACAAAATATGAATACATTTAAATAGGATATCATTGTTAAAAAAATTGTGTTTATTGTATTTTGTTGTTATTATTGTTATTGTTTAAAATGTAAGTACCTGTTTTTAACATCACTTCTAAACGAGAATAGTTTACTACCTGTTTCAAGGTTCTAAGTGATTTACAGTCACCCGGTACAATCAAATTTCAAAGCTAATCAATCAGCCATAATACTGTGTATCCAATCAACATAATCTCTAACGTTAGTGTAAACTGCGGGAGTGCCTTCAAGCCCGCAGCGTACATTGCCTATACTAGTGACGCCCCACAGCTCTGCTCTTTTCTTGATCCAGACGAGCGGCCCACCGGAGTCGCCGTTGCAAGTATCTACGCCTTCTTCACCGCCTGCGCAGATTACGCTGTCTGGCAGCTCCTGGAATAAAAAAAAAGTATTAAAACAGTTGCCTAAGTTAAAGTAAGCCGTAATCAAGTATCATTTCAAACAACTGTGGCCGTAGCATGACACATGGGATCTCGCAGAAATGTCAAGAGTAGAACTGTAATCTACTTTGTACTTTTGTGAATGTATGGGATGACAGTTGACTTGACAGGAAGGCAAGTCTACGCAGCGTCTGTGCTTTAGGGCTGCAATATTATCAACACTTTCGATACGTTTACAGTCAAATATAGCAGTGCTCAGTGATTTACCTGCTGAGATGTATTCCCGATTCTATGGCTACATTATAAAAAAAACATCTTAACACATTGACTGCTTTAAAAAAAATGAAAAACACTTGCTGGGTGCCAAAACATTTTTAGGTAAATTTTGATTAAGTAAATATAGATGAATGACGCCAATACTTGTTTTCGTAAGTTGACTATATTGCCAGAGTGGCCGATTAAAGCAACGTGGATTAGCCTCAAACCCCGGCGGTTTACTGACTACTACAAAATGAACGGAACGCTCACTCGGTTCCGAGTAAGCGGCGCCGCTACTAGAGCCCCGCCCCACTCGGTACCGAGTGGGGAGCAGTCTATGTGTTAATACGTTCAACCGTTTAGATGTGAAGAGGTAACAAACACACATACCCAAGTCTATACTTGCGCAAGGTTTTTTAGTAGCAAGTTTATCTAAATGTATAAAAGTACGCAAAGCTCAAACCGCTGAAAGGATTCACTTGAAATTTGGAATACAGATTTAGGTTTTATGACGTAGACCTCTGCTAAGAAACGATTTTACCACGCGGGCAAAGCTGCGAGCGTAAGCTAGTAATATGTAGGGCCTATCCTACTTTGGAGGTACCAAGAAAAAAAAGGAAGGGAAACCTTTTGCATTTTAAACAAATTTGTTGTCCAACGTTTCTAACTGAGGGTAATTTAAAACATCTGGTATCTTTAAACATCTCATCATCAATACGAGTCTAAATAAAATTAAGTTACCGTGTAAATTTCTCGGCACTTCTTAGGATCGAAAAGAGGCAGCGGAATGATCTTCTTAACATTGCTATAAGTTCCCAGCTGTGGGATGATGCCCCACCCCGCTGCTATGAATGTAACGTCTTTTTGGAGCTCACCGGTGGGCAGGCACACGGGCCGGATGAAATCTGAAACCATTACATTATATAGAATGACTGGTAAATCACTTAACCGGACCGCGACCGCTTTCTCGCCTGTGTAATGCATGAGCCTAAGTTTGGCGCGGAATATAAAGTAATACTAATTACTATATTTGTATCGTTCGAATTCCTCGCCACAAATTAGAGCGGAATTAAAACTAAATGATTAATATTTAACTTATAACAATAATAATTATCATCGATTTCCGCAAAGTAACGCCTTTTTTGACGACCTCTGTGGCGCGGTGGGCTAATACCCGCCTGCAACGCAGAAGGTTGCGGGTTCGATTCCCGCATGGGACAAATGTTTGTGTGATCCACAGGTATTTGTTTCTGGTCTTGGTTTTCAATATCTATTCATCATCATCATCATCATCTCAGCCATTGGACGTCCACTGCTGAACATAGGCCTCCCCTTTTTTTTTTTTTTTTTTATACGAGATATTCCTACGTTGGATTCCATATGTACCGGTTGGAAGCGACCTGCATCCAGCGTCTTCCGGCGACCTTTATAAGGTCGTCTGTCCACCTTGTGGGTGGACGTCCTACGCTTCGTTTTCTAGTCCGTGGTCTCCACTCGAGCACTTTTCGACCCCATCGGCCATCCGCTCTGCGCGCTATGTGGCCTGCCCATTGCCACTTCAGCTTGCTAATCCGCCGGGCTATGTCGGTGACTTTAGTTCGTCTACGGATTTCTTCATTTCTGATTCGATCTCGTAGAGAAACCCCGAGCATAGCCCTTTCCATAGCACGCTGGGCGACTTTGAGCTTCGAGATGAGGCCATTGGTGAAGGACCACGTTTCGGTGCCGTAAGTCATCACTGGTAACACACATTGATCAAAGACTTTCGTCTTGAGGCACTGAGGTATATCGGACGAAAAGACATTGCGTAGTTTCCAACCGAGTTGGATTCGGCGGTTGATCTCTTTCTCGAAGTTGGACCTACCTAATCGGACTACTTGTCCTAGATAGATATACGAGTCCACAACTTCGAGTACCGATCCTTCAACAGATATTGGGGTGGGCACAACATTGGCATTTGACATAAGCTTCGTCTTGTCCATGTTCATTCTTAAGCCCACCCGTTGTGAAGCTCGGTTGAGGTCATCGAGCATCATGCTGAGTTCATCCATCGACTTTGCCATGACTACGATGTCGTCGGCAAACCGAAGGTGAGTGATGTATTCGCCGTTGATATTGATGCCAAGTCCTTGCCATTCCAGGAGCTTGAAGGTGTCTTCCATTACGGCAGTAAACAGTTTCGGAGAGATAACGTCTCCCTGTCTTACGCCTCTTCTTAATGGAATCGCCTTCGTGCTCTGCTCCTGTACTCGGACTGACATAGTGGCGTTCTTATACAAGCACTTCAAAACTTCAATGTACAGATAGTCAATACGGCATCGCTGAAGTGACACGAGCACCGCCCATGTTTCCACCGAATCAAAGGCTTTTTCATAGTCCACAAACGCTAAGCATAGTGGCAAATTATACTCCTCGGTCTTCTGTATAACTTGCCGCAGCGTATGAATGTGGTCTATGGTACTAAAGCCTCTTCGGAAACCGGCTTGTTCGGGAGGCTGGAAGTCATCAAGTCTGTGTTCGAGACGGTTCGTGATGACCCTTGAAAACAGCTTATAAACATGGCTCAGAAGCGTAATGGGCCTATAGTTCTTCAATAGGCTGTTATCGCCTTTTTTGAAGAACAGCACCACCTCGCCTCTGCTCCACGTCTCAGGCGTTTTGCCATCGGACAAGACGGAATTTAAAAGTTTCTGGAGGACTTTAAGTACCCGTGTTCCACCCGCTCTCAGAAGCTCTGAAGTGATTCCGTCTTCGCCCGGCGCCTTGTTGTTCTTAAGCTGCTTCAGGGCCATCCTAATCTCGTAAAGACTGATGTCCGGGATATCTTCGGTATAATGTCGGGACAGTTTGGCTCTTGGATCTCCTACCAAGCTGTCAACGGGCTTTGCGACCGAAGTGTAAAGCTGTCCATAGAACCTCTCGATCTCCCCTAAAACCTCTGCTTTGGTCGACGCTATGCTGCCATCTTCCCGTTTCAGCTTCGTCAGCTGGCTTTGCCCAATAGATTTGTCCTTTGCGAACACTTTGGAGCCTTGGTTTCGCTCAATTGTCTCCTTAACACGGTTAGTGTTAAAGAGACGCAGATCATGACGCTAGGACTTAGATATACGTCTATTGAGCTGCCTATAAGACTCGGCGTCGTCGGGAGATTGCAACTGTAACGAGCGTCGTTCAGCCATGAGGTTTAAGGTTTGATCAGCCAATTTCTGAGGTCTATCTTTACGACGGGGTCTAAAAAACTTAGACCCTACCGTGCGTACAGCTTCCACTAGCCCGTCGTTGATCTCGTCCACTGATGCTAAGTTCTCAAGGCAAGCAAAGCGGTTTGTGAGCTCGAGTTGGAAGCTTTCGGGGTTTTGAATATGGGCACTGGTAGGTCGGAGCGTAGACTTCATCAGACTGGACCTTTCTAGCTTAACGTTAATATTTAGTGAGCCTCGTACAAGTCGGTGATCACTGCCGGTTTTAACCCTGTTGATCACAGAGACATCACTAAATATCCGTTTCTTGTCGGTCATGATGAAGTCTATCTCATTTCTCGTGGAACCATCGGGGCTCATCCAGGTCCATTTCCTGTGAGGCGGCTTCTGGAAGAAAGAGTTCATCATAAAGAGTTCCTCTCTCTCCAGGAAATCAGCCAGCCTCTGTCCCCTAGGGTTCCGTTGCCCATACCCAAATCGCCCCACTCTCAACTCATCGCCGCTTTTCTTGCCCAACTTCGCGTTGAAGTCCCCCATAACAACAGTGAAGTAGGTTTCGGAAGTATGTATGGCTCTACTTACGTCCTCATACATAGCCTCTACTTCATCATCGGAGTGTGACGAGGTCGGCGCATATACCTGAATGACCTTCAGCGAATACCTTTTAGATATTCTGAGTATTAGGTATACCACCCTGCTCGACACACTGTCGATGGTTATAATGTTGTTTACGAGGGACTTGTGAACGAGAAACCCGACACCACCTTGGGACTGTTGGTCGCCCTCCCGGTAGTAGAGCAAGTTACCGGACTTCAGAGTTAAGGTGTCCCCTCTCTACGGACTATCTATTATAAGTATGTATTTACAAAAGAAAAGTATATAAGTATTATATCCGTTATCCTAACCACCATAATACAAGCATTAAGTTGCTTAGTTTGGGGTTGGGTGGCGCTGTGTGAAACGTCCTGAAATATTTATTTGTTTAATTTTTTTATTTCCACCAACCAATAGTAAATTAAATAGTAATGGTGAAAGCACATCGACCGCGCCGAAGGAATCGAATTTTGAATTCTTTATTTGAAACATCGTGAAACCCCGCACATTTTCCGGAGTCGAACGTCCGAATCGGAAGATTTGCTATACAAAGTTTCTTTCGACGCGGTCGATGCGGATAGTGCGAGCACCATAAACAAGAAAGTTTACCAGTATAAGGCGCGTCTTTCTCCAAGGTAAGGACAGCGATGTCGTGAATGCCATTGCCGGCGTACTCAGGATGTATGGTGATAGAAGCCACTTTGATGATGACGATGCGGTCCGTGCAGACATTCTCGATACACTCCTGCTTGGCGTCTAGATCGTACTCGCCTAGGCGGACGTTTAACCTGGAGAATAGTCATATTATTTAGAAAAGAATAACACTTAATTGCATACTAATACAGGGTTATAAAATAGTAATATGTTAGTGTGTGTATGTGAGGGTTTTTAGTTTTAAGTAAAATAAAAACAAACTAACAATACTACAGCTACTACAGCAGTAAAGAACATTTTTATTAACCACAGATCGGCCACAAGCCGATCTACAGAAAATCCAAGTGCTCCAAACCACTGTCAGTTGGCAGAGTGCCAAATAATATATAATTAAATAAAATAATATATAGAGTAAAATAATATATAATAGTAATATAATAGTTTATGGTCTCAATAAAGAGATATCTGAATTTGTTGTAATAAGGCTACTTGTTTAGAATATGCTAGAAAAGTAAGCACTTAATGTATTATAGTGACCCCCTCAAGTATATATGACGATTTTTGAAACAATAATTTGTGGTGTTAACTACTTATTTGAAAAAAATCCGGACGAAATGTTTTAATTTTATGACTTTTTTATGTTGGATGTTACTCGTATCATCCAAATAAAATATTATGCAAAATTTCTTCGTATAAATCATATCGTAATGTTTTACACGTACGTTATTCTGCAAAGCTAGCATGCAGGCACGTTAGAAGTCGATTTTTTTTTCGTTTTTCACTTTTTTATTAATTTACTATTTATAAATGAATTAACATTTAAATAATTGCAAAAAAAACATTGTTTTTATAGCATAGACAATAAATGATTTGATATGCGAGTAAAACTATTAATTACCGTGGTACCTCTACAGTGCCAGTTATTCCACCGCCTGAGCACTGATGTGCAAACATTACTGTGCTTCAATAGGAGGGCACTGTACCTAGTGAAATTACGAGCTGAAGATTCTTAACATCTTATGACTCTTGAGTAAGATGCGTTGGCGCATCCATATTTTACATCTTTGTGAACTCCTGGGTACTGATAATTACGGGCAGCATTAACTCTTACCATCAACAGAACGTCTGTTCGTCTTCTTACTTCTTATATAATAAAAAAGCTAGTATATTAGTACTTACGTATCAATATTTTTCCCGTGCACACAATGAGCTGCGGTGATGACATGCCGGCTGCCGATCAAAGTGCCTCCACATCGGATGTTTCTCAGTCTGCCGTGATCTATGTACTCCAGGTACACCGTCCAGGGGTTGTGATGGACGAGCTTCTCACTCGCTTCTACACCACACTCCTTTCCTGAATGTTGATAGGTTTGTTTAAAACATATGCAAGTGTTGTTTAAAACTATGTAAAACTTGGTAAAACTATGACTAATTTGTTTAAAACTATGAAAGATTTGTTTAAAACTGCGAAAGATTTGTTATAAAAGATTGTACACCGTCCAGGGGTTGTGATGGACGATTCTCACTCGCTTCTACATCACACAATTTTTCCTGGTAAGTGAAATATTTTTTAATCTATGACAGATTTGATTAAATCTATGAGATTGATTTAAATCTCTGAACGATTTATTTAAATCTTTGTTTCAATGTTTGAAAGATTTGTTTAAATATGTATCTATTTATTTTGTGGAAAATACATTTGAAAGAAAAATGAACATATAAAATTATATGCCTTTTTTCTATAAAAATCAATGAAAGATCTGTTTGTTTAAATCTATGAACGTTTTTTTTTTAATCTTTGTATTATTTGTTTATCTTAAGACCGCCAATTGTTACACTTATGTCGTGATTTTGTGTTATAGTTTTAAGTTTTCTGTATGTTTGTAGTGTTTCAATAAAGAGTTTTCTATTCTATTCTATTCATTAATGTTTAAAATATTTTTTAAGCAGATCTTAAACATTAATTTGAAAAAAAAAAGGAACATATTATGCAGCAGATAGATAAAGCTACAGTTTTGCGGTCAAGACGAAAGTTATTACGACTATAAAGTTCCTCTGAAAAAGATGCCAATGCTCTACAAGGAATTTTACGATACCTACTATATAAAACCTCTGTACTAAACCGACCTACGTATAAATATAACATGCACTGGATTTCACACAGCTCCTGCGTCATATTGTTAGAAATTAATGAGCAGTCACTCTGGGAAGTACAGAATGAATAACCACATAGGTGTCTAATTGGACTATAGTCACGATGCGTCGCGCTCACTGCACAAAAAAGTACAAAGAACAAAGTTCTTAAACTCCGTAAAGTGCATAGTAATCCACGAAAAGTGCATAGTAAGCTATGAAATGTTCATAGTAGGTACCTAATCTACGATAAGTGCATAGTAAGCTGCGAAAAGTTCATAGTAGGTACCTAATCTACGATAAGTGCATAGTAAGCTGCGAAAAGTTCATAGTAGGTACCTAATCTACGATAAGTGCATAGTAAGCTACGATATGTTCATAGTAGGTACCCAATCTACGATAAGTGAATAGTAATCTAAGAAAAGTGCACAGTAAGCTACGAAAAATTCCTAGTAATCTACGTAGCGATCGGATCTACGAAAATTTCGTAGAGGACTACGAAAAATTCGTAATGGTTCGAGAAATTATTAGCTTGTCTTTACTTCTGTGCCTAAAAACTTGGAGCTTAAAGGTTATAACTCAATTATATATAGTGCGCTAGTAATGTTCTTTTGTGTTGACTGGAAGAGATCTTTTCTAGCGATAAGACCGTCAATTGTTACACGTTTTATAATATAAAAATTCAATTTAATTATAAGTTCTTGTATAAAATTGTGGTGTTTGAATAAAGTTTGTCAAATTTGTATGTTAGTTTCCTTAACGACATAATAAATATTAATTTGTAATTTGTCTACCATTTGATAATCAAGAGTTCTTAATAAAATTTATACCTATTTGTAATTATGTTCGATTGTAATTTATATAATTAAGTTTTTTATATAAATTGTAACACGTTTGTCTTAATAGATTCGCAATAATAAGGAAAAATAAGTTTAATACATATTTTATCCTTATGCGACATGTCTATCCCAAGTAATTCCAATTATTGTTAACGCGCAAGCATGTTACCATGTATGGTTACAAATATTTTAAAAGATGTAGTGATACTGTATGTTGCTAAAATGACTAATATAACTTTAAGAAAGCTGACATTTTTTGGAAAAAATATTGAAATTTAACGTTTTTTTTTTAACTTTTAGTAGGTGTTCAAATATAAAAAAAACCCTCTCTGGTTACGTTTGATCACTTTTTAGGGTTTCTTACCTCTAAAGGAAAAAACGAAACCCTTATCGGATCACTCGCGCGTCCGTCTGCCTGTAAGACCCTTTTTGTTAAACATCAAAAATTTACCTGAAAGCTAGAAGCTTTTAAATTCTTGACTATTTTTATTTATGTTTATCGAGCGTTTATTTTTACTATTAATATGTAATAAACTTTATATTATATATGAAGTTATTCTTGTTACCATAAATAAATTAAAAAAATATTAATTAATTAATTCTTTATGTCTATGGAAATAATAATATAAACTTACCTGCGTTCCCGAAGGAATAAGCCTCCACTCCCACCAAAACTATCGCGAATAAAGCTTTTACCAACATGTTTAAAACACTTTCAGGTTAAATAAACAGAATTAAAAGTTATGACCTAATTAAAAGATATTAAGGAATTAAGGCATTATATAAATGCCATAATGTCCGCTCGACCCGAAGGTCCGACCACGAATGAGCTTAAGCTCTAATAAATAAACTGTGCTACTCTGGCTGGAATTTACTACACGAGTAGATAATGCAAAATGAGTCATACAAGTTCAATAAAATTTATTTGAATTGAAATTTGAAATATTTATTTATTAAAGAAAAGATGCGGTGGTACTTACATGGTAACACAAAAATAAAAAACTAATTTCTTATGAACTATTAGATTACCTATGGAGTCCACTAGCCCCACACTAGGAATTTATAAAATATATTTAATTAATAAAATATATTTTAACTTATTTTTCAATTAATAAAATACATTTTTTAAATAATTAGATATAGATAATTAAATATATTTATTATTTTTTATAGTTTATATAATAGGTTTTATGTTTATGTACTATTTGATATAATATAATTTAAAGTTTTTTTATATAGTAATTTTTAAATTTGTTTTAATATAATTATTAATAAAAAAATTAAGTAATATTTTAAGGCCGCCGATTTAAACCAGCACATAATATTACAAAATCTGGCTCTGTGTGTCGTTTGTCGTTCGCAATAAAATTTATTTTAATTAATTAAATATATTTTAACTTATTTTTCATTTAATAAAACACATTTTTTTAAATAATTTAATATAGATAATTAAATATATTTATAATTTTTTATAGTTTATATAATATGTTTTATGTTTATGTACTATTTGATATATTTTATAGTTTTTTTTTTTAATTTTATATAGTAATTTTTAAATTTGTTATAATATTTATTAATAAAAAAATTAAGTAATATTTTAAGGCCGCCGATTTAACCCAGCATATAATATTATAAAATCTGGCTCTGTGTGTCGTTTGTCGTTCGCAATAAAGGATTATTCTAATCTATTTCGGCTTTTATATAAAATTAATTACATAATAGTTAGATAAAATTATTTGCCTTAATTAAAAATATTATCAACCTATTATACTTATATAGTCACTCATTATATATACATATATCATGATGTATGCCGGAAATCGTACGAGTGTAAGCCTAAATTAACCACCAAATAGGAAAAAACTCTCACATTTAATAATTTAATATGGCTCTACTTATTGTACCCATACAAAAATTTGATTAGTGATGATTAATTTTTACTATTTTATCATTTTTTTATATTTATTATGTATATTGAAGAAGTCCTAGTTTATTATTTTTTTCTCGATCGTCATTCAAGTTTTATTAATATTTTAGTTATAGAAACATAATAAAAAATGTATTTTTTTTAACACACACTTTTTTCACTTTCACTGTTGTCATATCCACAATCCAATATCAATATATAACTGGGTGTATTCGTTCGTTTCATCCAATTCACAAAAGTTACTGAAATACAATAAGCGTTGCGGTAGTATATATACTCGTAGATAGATATAGTATAAACAACAACACAAGAAGTGCTTTCCGACAACATAAACAATAAACCACAGCATACTTACTGAATACTATTGGCTATTTAAGGCAGTAAAGCTCTTGACACGAAAATGAAGCAAACATTTTTGAACGCCATGTATTTATGCCTAGTGCCTAGTTATTATTATGTCGCTCTTAAACACGGGCTAAGCCCGGGCCTTTTTATTGGCGTACACTGGGACAAAAAAGTCTAACGTGCAGAGGCCCTTTTGAGCTTTCAATATAAATGTAATGAGTGACACTTATTGGAGTCTGTCTTTGAGTCCATCTATAGAAAATGGGCTCAAAGACAGCCTCCGCCAAGTGACAGGACTATTGCTAATTAATGGGAACTACTTGAACTAGGCTATGGATGTGTATTCTAAATGGATGGTTAATGAGGCTTTTGCTAGGACTAAGGACTACTAGGTTATTATTATTATTAGTTATTATTATTCAATTCGATTCGTTTAGTTCGACCAAAATACAATGGGATTAATTTTTTTTCATTAAAAAATACTAAATTAAATTAAACATTTATGTATCACATTTAATTAAATTAAACATATTTATATACCAAAATTAATAAAATTAAACATAATATTAAAAAAAAAACATATTAAAATCATGTCGAACGAAAATTAAATTATAAGCAAACCAAAATTAAAATATCAAATGAAAATAAATTTAACAAATTATAATTTCTAAGGTAAGTAATAGGCAAGGTTGCTTAACCTTGCCTATTACGCTTAACCTAGCGGCCATTCCTAGTAGTAGCTATAACGGTAAGTGGCTAACTAACCCTTATAGGGAGGGGCATGCCAAAAGATAAAAATTAGATACTCAAAACTCAAATATTATAATGTTAATCATTTCTAACTATTATCTAATATTTTAAAGCATTCACTCTGACCACGTTCTTCATGCGCTTAAACCATTTATAAAATACCTACTTCAGATCACCTTTTTCTTTAATTTGTCAATGATAAATAGGTACCAATCTACCCGACGGTCTCTGCTCATCGGTCAGTTGATGAGGCATCCACCTTGAACAACGGTTACGTAAAGAAAAATGTGATTAATTATTATCAATAATGGTTTTCATTGTTGCTGATTCGTTACTTAGTTCACGCTCTATCCCTACATATAAAATTCGTTGGTTTCTTAAAACAAGTGAAATTTAAAAAATACTTTTTAAAAACAAGCTTTAATTATTGTTATCATCTTGCATCTTAAAGTACTTGTCAAGTCGAATCAAATGAGCCCAAACTCGATGGGGTTGCGTTGTTTTATGACAGAGTTCCTTTGGCCACCTTCCAGCTCCATCATCAGATCAGCTCGATGTCATAAAAATATTGCATTGTCATCCGATTTACACACGCATGCAAATTTTCAGCTCAATTGGAAACCGGGAAGTGAGTCAAATTAAACTTGCAAGATTTGATTACAGACAGACAGACATACAGACAACAGACAGGTGAAAGTAACATAAAGCTTGTAAAAAAACATTTTCTTAGGTGACAGTGGTTGGCGGCCGATCTGTCTTCGCTTAGTAATTATGCTTCCTCACCATCTTTTAAATTCAGTAATCCAATTAAAAACTGCTGCTCATAAACAAACAGACTCACCAGAAGCAGCAACTAAAAGATCGAAACATTATCGGGCTTTTAAACCTTTTTTTATTAGCATTATAAATCAAAGCGCGAAAATCACGGCGCCTGAGTTTCATTCTAGTAGGCAAATTCGCCCCTCATTATTACAGAAAAAAAGACATATTGAATAAAATAACAAATTAATTCAAATATGGTCCATATTCAAATTCTGGTGTGTATAAATTTACAGTATTAAAGTAACTATAAATACTTTTGTACACGTAACGCCGCGCCTAAGGGACTTTTTTGGCATAACAAGCAGCGATCAAAATTGGCCATAAATGGCCTCAGTGATATAAGTATATTTATATAATGCTGTTAGCTAGCTAGTAGCTTGTTGAATATAGAATAATTTATTAACAAAAAAATTCCCACTTAGGTACCTACCACATAACATATTTTTTTAGTATTATACACAAACTAAATTTTACAGATGCGCTGTGAAAATAAAGCGAAGTCTTATTTCATCTTTGGTAACTAGAATTTGTGGTGACAGTAATGTGGTAATGACAGAATAACAGGGTATGGGGGATGGTGAGGTAAATTAGGTAATTCTTTCATATTGACGTAAATACCTGTAGGTGTACGTGAATAAGTCATACGTGAAATGTGTAGTGTAGTAGTCAAACATTATTATACATAAAACTTTAGATTAAAATAAAAAAGGATTAGATAAAAACCTTTTTATTTTTTAATCTTAAAGCACTATCTGTGGCGGCGTTTTTTCGACGACAGTGCGAGTAGCAAGAGTAGCGTCTTGAATATATCAGGGCCTAAATTCTGCACAAAAAAGAGAAGGCGGCACAGCAAAACGTAAGCAAAAAAAATAACCTATAAACACATTTTTATTTTCAAAAACGCCACTTTGAGGCGCCCAAAAGATGCTAAATTAAAAAAAAAAGTTGCATTTGAGTTTATACTGGCATCGTAAGAATTTTCAAGATTTTTTTCAAAATTTAGTTCAAATTTGACAGTGGGCGCCAGCAAAACGAGAAGCGATTTTGGACCTGAATAATCCCGCAGATTACTCTTGACAGTGGGACAGGAGTTGCTACTCGTATGTCAATATCAAAATGTGCTTGGGCCGCAGTTGTGTTTTCCACAGTCAATGTGCTAACACAGCGGACATTTTTACATTTCTGACGTACACACGTAATAGCTTCTTATGGCCTTTCCTTAAACTTATTTGTTCAGTACATCAAATAATGCAGGACAACGTTGTTAACCACAATACAACGATGCGACATCGCGTCAGGATCGACACGTGGAGTTGGACCTATTTCTTGATGGAAGGGGAAATCGTATCTACTTTAAACTCATGGGCGTAGTCATGGTGGGGCAGAGTGGGGCGCTTGCCCCACCCTGACTCTGACCTAATAGGTACCTACTTCTAATTTTCTTGGCGCTTGAAATAAGTCGATCGCACATAGAGTACTTTTCACGAAAGGAGTCCTTTTTGCGGGGCGCCACTATCGCACATTTTAAAATATCTATAAAATATAACCTTTTCATAATTTCCCATATTTAATTTCATAATTAAATAGGTATTTATTTTATCTAACAAATAAAAATTATTTAGGATATGAAGTCCAGTAATAATATAATAATCGATATAACTAAATTTAGTTCCGTTAAATTCCGCGGGACCTCTTTCGTGAAAAGGACTGTAGGGTATGGGTAGGTTAGGGTTGGTTGGTGGTTTGGGTTTGGTGGGGTTAGTCTCTGACCTCGTGGTACGAGATCGTTCTCGTGCGATGTTAAGCGACGATGCAGCCGTAGATGGTAGAAGACTATACCTAGGTACCTAAAGGCTGAATTCCATCAATTCTAATTGTACCTACCTTTTTTTCCTTATTTTGGTAGAGTATGTTTAGAAATTCTATGCTCTTACAAAACACCATAAACTGGATAATAATAATATTATTAGGTATCCCTGTTTCAACTTGGGATTTCTATAAATTCTTACAGGGACGAAGCAAACAATAATACCAAACAAGTTGTTTGTACACATTTGTTTACAATTAAACTTATTTTTATAGTAATAACAAAAATATTATTGAACTACTGCTGTATTAAGCTAAGTGTCCACTTGAGGCGGGTCGGCGACGGGCTCAGATGAGTGCTTCGGTGTACCCGCTGCCCCGGGATTATGGCGTCCCACAGGAACACCCCCAGGTTTTAAGTGGGTATCCCCGCCGCGCCCATCTTCGGCGGGGGAGTCCCACATACCGCCCCGCGCCCCCCGACGTGGGGTGATGATGCGTAGGTAACGCATTTTTCCTGGGTAAAAAAGGGTCGGCGACGGTGCGGCGAGCATTTTTTCGCGTACTGCGTCCGCTATAACATACTAATACCGAGCTATAAGCCGAAGGTCGGTTGAGAAAAAAAGTCCTATCCGTTGAGATTTATTTTTTCCAAACGAGTAACACTACCTAAACTACGTGTGACTGAAAATTCTTATCGAGTCACACTGTTACAAAGGTCTCGATGCGATTTTTTTTCTCAAACAGTCACAGTGTTACAGGATTTGGTGTGACTTGATGAGAACATACCGGATATGAGAGCAGGCCCGCCCCATCATCATCAACTCCTTATCTTCGCCGAGTCGCCTCGGTTGCAAGCCTTATCAAAAACATGACGCATTTTTATGAGGAGCAAGCTGATTTCTGCGTTGTGATATGGCCCGTCTGGTGGACGCCAAGCTTTAGAAACTAAATGCAGCTGTTATACCGTTGGACCCAAAAAGTAGCCCTTCAATTTAAAATTCTAAGGCGCTTTGTACAAATACTTACAACTTTTTAACTATTGGAATAAGGCATTACAGTCCGCTCTAATTAAGGTTGTGTGGCTAACCTTTATGTTAAAGTTTCATGTCGCCGACATTACAAGGCCTGCAATATGACCTAACGACTGCCTCCAAAATTTAATAGGTAACATCCGGGACCCAGTTTTACGTGTTTTCTGAAACACGGTAGGTCCAGGAAAAACTGAGATTTCAACCCATGGGTACTGAGATTTTACCTCCGGATTATATATTATAAGCCGGACGTTCGACTACCGGGCCACGACGCTATGCTTATCGGCTGAACAGGAAATATGATTATAATTTACTACAAACTTTTACCGCGACCGCATAGTAAGCCATATAAGGCATAACTACCATATATAAACCATAGGTATATAAAGACCCATATAGAAATATGAATGGTAATCCATATTTGACCCGCGTGTTTTAAAATAGAAGGAAAAGAAAGAAGGAAAGCGTAGTCAGGCTACGCGCAATGTAGGCTTCTGGCAAATCCTACTAATACAACGTGAAACGTGAAAGTTTGTAAGAAAGTATGGAAGTCTGGATATATGTTTGTTACTCTTTCATGCCTAAACGGGTAGACCGATTGAGCTGAAATGTGGTAAAGAGATAGCTTAGACCCTAGATAACATAATATAGGCTACTGTACAGCGGGTAAAACCGCTGGACGCAGCTAGTCAAATTTAAATTTCCTTATCTTTACCGTTATGAATTTGTTTTCTTGGAAAGTTCATAGATGAAACCACATTCTCGATTTTGTTCCGAGCTTAAAAGTCATAAACATTAAGGCCCTCTTAAATTTACATTAAGGCCTTCTCAAATAAAATTAACTTTAATAAAACGATAAAATAAAAATAGTAATAATTGGGGTTTATACTCCAACAGAACAGGTTACCCTACTTACAGTCAAATAATTTATAGGTTGTGTGGCCAACCTATAAGTTGCAGTTGTTATCTACTTAATACACATTTATTCGGTCCTCCGTCTTTCTCCTCCAACCACCCACAGTGACCCTCTGAATCTGAATCATCGCCCCATCTCGCCCAAAGACGCCCTACACGCGCGTTTCTTTTGTTGTTAGGTTGAAATAAAACATACATTTAGGGGACATAATATCGATTTATTTGACAAAATCAGTTACAATACACATTCTCTTAATTATTACAGTTTTAGTAACGCAAGTCGGAAGTAAGGACATATTTGTGAATCATTCAAAATACACGAAAAATTAACACTAAATATCAAATTTTCTTACAAAAGCTGCTCTATACTTTTTTTCTATATAATTAACCTACCTATATATTAACATATTATAACTTTAGGCTCAGTAGTATTGGCGTGGTGAGGTAACAAATATTCCCAAAACACAAAAACGCAAAATTATAATAATATAAATATAATTAATATTATTATTGTAAGCAGGTGATTTCCAGTGTACAAATATCTTTTTTATATCTTAACGCGAAAAATACAAAACCGATTGAGTTGATGTTTTGCTTGGAGGTAGCTTACATAATATAATATATAAAACAAATAATATTATGGTTAGAACTTTTAAAAAGATAATATTCAGATCTTTTCAGAACTGGAAATACTTTTTCTATGAAAAATAAGCTATTTTAATTAAGATCATGTGTTTAAATCTCATAATCTTGAAATCGTTTAAGGAATATAATGTAATAACCATAAAGTGATAATGAAAAGGCAAATCTTTAATATTCAACACATTTTTTTTATCTTATTTTGCACTACCAATCTTAAATCAGTTTTGTTACCTCAAATAAAATATAAAATTAATGTATTCATTTAAAAAAATTTTTTTTTAAACCATGCATTATATATAAAAGAAAATAAATTTGATATGTTATAAAGTTAAAAAACCTCTAGCAGTTAATTAACATGTATTTTGAACAAATGCATCACAAAGATAGGGCAGCATTTAGTATATAAACAGGAAAATTGGACGTCTATACAAACATTCACTTTAACATTAGATATGTTGACATCTACATCTAATAAACACTCTTACCTAACATAATCTAAGTAAATCAGTACAGATATTAATATTACCAACAAAAAGTTATAAAAAAATATAATATGACAAAGGAACGAACTGTGCCTACGTATTCTTAAAATATATTATATTATTATAAAAATAATAAAAAAACGTTAGCTTTACGCATCTACTTTAAATGTACGCATATTTTTATATATTAATTATTGTATAGATATGACAGTCAATATATATTTTTTCAATGACACTTTAAACTTAAGCGCTTTTCACTTTGAAATCTAAAATCCACGAATTAAGTCGTACATATTTATTTATAGGGTGGTGCTAAGTTATTTATCCGATTTTGATTAAGACAAAAATAAAATCGGCTTAACTTTTACCGATTTTATTTATATCTAAAACAAAATCGGAATGCGCCACCTCGTATAAGTAAATTCTTTTGTGTAAGAACTTACTAAAAAGGAAATAAAATTTTTTTGAAGTGAAAACTTCTTTAGCGGCGCTGAGCACTTTTTTTGTATGGGTAAAAACTTTCAAACTCGCGTCAGGGTCACGTGATGCTGATCGAAAAAGCGTAAGATCGAGGGGAAGGGAGAGGAACTAGTATCTCCCACTCTTTCTACCGTGCTTGAGTGTGCTGCTCTGTGAATTTGGTTTAACTATGTCAAATGATCGCAATTTTAGCACAACGAAATACAAAACTACTATTGATGCGGTCTTTATTAGACACTTAAATAGGTTCGAATCAAAACTGTTTGTTTCTTACTTCAGTTATCATAAACCAATTGTATCAGTTGTAAAAATTTGCGATGATGATTCTGATAATAACGATGGTGTAAAAGTCGTCGAAATTATGGATGGAAGTTGATTTTTCTGAGAGATAAAATTTAATGTAATATATAAATAACGATATAATATTATAAATAACAACATATAAATTGTCATATTTGTGTACGATAGCGCAATAAATAAACATTGTATTCTACCTCATAAATGATAGTATTTTTATACTTATAATTAAACACAACGTTAATATTGAAGTTTTCACTTCTGCCGGCACTCCCGGAGTGCTACCTTTTTTTTTTTTCTAAACAAACATTCACCTGATATTAAACGACGGCACATATTTATTTACTAAAAATCGTTACCATTCCTTGACAAACGTGTAATAATTATCGCGTATTTAGTAAAACAAGGGCATAACGTCAAAAACTATACAATTAAATATACGAATTTAAACTACAGTAACACTTTAACTAGACTACTGAAATAAACGTGCAGTAATGCCCTTGTATTACCAATGATGCGTGGACCACACACCAGGTAATTTACCTTGAGATATTATTTCCAAAAAAATAAGTGCTTAAATCCGTAGTAGTCTTTAATTTAAAGTGTCATTGATATTATTAAAAAATTACGATGCTTATATTAAGCAGATGTACAAGAGTTAATTTACTATAATATAACATACATTTATTTATATGTTATAGTTATAAACATTAATATAAATCTAATTTATTTAGGAATTGAAACGCTTTCAATTCATATTTTCGGTACAATAAAGATATATTCATAAGATATGAATGTATTTTAGAGTATACGAAATTAATACACCGTGATATAAAAAGGTAAAGTAATATTAAAGAACACTCTCCATATACAATTATTATAAAAATCAACTTTTATTGACAAAATCATCTATCAATTAGTTAGAAGTCAATTTTACTAATATTGTAAACGTGAAAGTTTGTAAGAATGTATGGATCATGTATGGATGTCTAGATGTCTGGATGTATGTTTGTTACTCTTTCACGCCTAAACGGGTGGACCGATTGAGTTGAAATTTGGTTTAGAGATAGCTTAGGCCCTGGAATAACATAAAGGCAGACAGCGGGTAAAACCACTGGGCGCAGCTAGTACAATATATAATATATAGGCCCTCTCGAAAGGCAAGGTTGACCAGAAGTAGGAAAATTATGTGTTTCGCAGCAAAATAGTTTTTTAACTGTTGTGCCCTAACGAGAGAAAGAGAGAAAATAGGAATGTTGACAATGTTAAATATTTTTAAACACAATTATTCCGTATTTTTATTTATAAAAAAATATTCAATGCGTACTTTTTTCTTGCAAATAAAATAAAAAATGGCTGAGATATTACGCTTATAAGATTCTGTGTTGGGTAGCGTGACGTCACACCACTAAACAAAAATGTACCAGTTTAGTGGTGACGTCACGATCAAGCAACTTTAGTGCGTTGTATCTCCCACGTTTTTTATCAGATTTAAAAAAAAAAAAATACGTGTCCTAAATTTTTCAATAATCTACATTATGGACCAAAAAACATTTTTAGCCGACATCCCAATTAGAAACAGAGAGTCTTTTCTAGTCCTTTTTAGCGAGAGAGAAAAAGTTACCTTTCGATAGGTACCTTTTTATAACACATGTGTAAAACTCCTTTCTCCAGATATGTAACGTACATTATTCTAACATCGACTATAAGTTATTTCGTATTCGAGAACAATAGTTATTATCAATTGAAATGTTATTTTTGGATATATTTCTTAGTTACTATGAGATTAGCATGAAAATCTTATTTAATTGGCATGAACGGTTCAGTTTGTCTATAAAATATTCGTTTTGTGCGACGCTTGAATTCTGGGAGATATTTGAATGCATTTCTAATGTTAAGCAGATTAACAAAACAACTCTAATATTTTACACTTAACGATTCGATACATTTTTAGCGCGATTTTTTTTTCTTTGGCGCGTAACCGCAGCTACTCCCTGAAGAAGATCCTCGTACAGGATCGAAACGAACGGCACGCAGCCGAAGTAAATACAAGTGAGTTAATGCCGTTTATTTACAAAGTTGAACTAATCATGTTAATTTTATTATTTGGGACTTATCGCGTACCTAATTATTTTAATATTAGTTTTACAAAAACATTATAAAACGAACCTCTAAAGCAACCGCTTTTAACAATAAAATAATAACGCGATAAATCCCAATTAATAAAATTAGTATAAGTTTAAAGCGGGAAAGGTTAAAGGGTTAAATTGTAACGTCAAATTATACTTCAAATCACTCATTACCACCGCGCTCCACTTCGTGCTTTTAAATTCTCATTCACAAAAATTCTCTTGACGTTTCATAGGAATTTGAGCCTACGACACAGAGTTACAACGAAATACAACGGAGTAAGAAAGAAGACGAGCAAGACGCTTTCCTGATGTTAAGAGATAACGCTGCCCATAATTAGCACAGAGCTACCCAAGATTTTACAAAGGTAAAATTCTGCGTGCACTGCGCCAACGCTTCTTACTTGAGAGTTATAAGACGTTAAGACTCTTCAGCCCATTAATTTGCTCTAGCTACAATGCCCTCCTACCGAAGCACAGCAATGTTTGCACATCACTGCTCAGGCGTTAGAATAACTGGCACTGTCGGGGTACCCACCTAGTCGACAGAGCAGCAAGTGGGGCTGTCTTTTTAGATCTTGAAATAGTTTCACAAGTTTAGGTACATACATACTTTATATATTAATAATTTTCCTTTTTGTTATATAAAGTATCTTATCTATTAAAACCATGCGTGACGGCAAATTTCAAGTAATCACCAAACGTCACACAAGAGCGGATCCAGGATTTGGTCCTGGGGGAGGCCAAGGTGCAGACGGCCAAAAATATTATAATTTTTACTACGAAAAGTGTGTGTTTAGCTCGCTCTGAACAGTTTGAAAGTTCAAATATCCTTAATAATAAGTGCGCGAGCAGATTGCTGCGAGCACCGAGAAAAAAATTATAATCTTGACCATGAAATATGTGTAAAATTCGTAACTCTACAATGCTTCTGGGGGGGGCCTTGGCCCCCTGCCAAAAATCCGCCTATGGCGTCACATACGCATGACTTCATACTTCATGGTATGATATCAGCTATGATTGTGGTTATGGTTTTTAAAATATTTGGATGATGAGTAGATTTGTTAAGGAAGCAAAACATTGCAAAGTTTTCACGTTCATGATTTTACTTTTTCAAAATTTAAGTTCGCAGAAAATTATGTTAGAAACATAACAACAAGTGTTATTGTTTGTTTTTAATAATATTTTCCCATTTTGTGACAAACCTATTTCTACATAATATATCATTATTCATTGTTATTCAGAATGCATCCAAATAACTCCCAAATTTTAACCGTCATAATATATTATTATGTTATTAGCACAAATTCAACCAAACTCAAGATTTCGTACTAAAATTATATTTCTCATAGGAAGGAAGGACCCTTTAGTTCTTCGTTAATGATTTCTGAATCTGAATCTTTAACTTCCCTAGTTAATTATTTTAAAATTAGTATTATATTGCACACCTAATAAAATATCTATTAATTAAGGTTGTAATTTCAAAATCGTTCATTTTTGAGTTACTGGAGTCATCATCATCAACATGATTCATCATCATCATGGTTCATCATCATCATGGTTCATCATCATCATGGTTCATCTAGAAGTACGATATTATTTTGAGTTTGGTCAAATTTAGCTTTAGTCAAACATATTGATGATAAAACAGTCATAATATTATTATTTCTTTACACACTTGCGTTCAAAAGAGTTTTCTACATATTTTATATTATAGTGTTATAAAGGTCTATACAAAACGGTGAATAAGTAATACTTAAGGGAATGCGTGTACTATTAAAATTAAAAAAATAATTAATTATTGACTTAAAAAATGACTGGCTGTTCGGTCACTTGGTTTAAAATAATTATGTTTTGAATATTTAAATTAATTTTCATTCTTAGCGCAAGTCTACCTCATAAAACTTATTTGTGTTACAAATTTCAACTCAATCTATTCAGCGTTATGAGCTGTGCGTTGATAAATCAGTTAGTCAAACATACACTGTATCCTTTTATATATATTTAGCTATTTTTAAGGATGGTTAGATTCCCTTAAGCATCACTACATTTTTACAGCTTTTTTGATAATTTCTTTACAAAAACATTTTCAAAACTGTCTTATCTACAAGCATAATCTTGTTTTTTATTAAATTAATAAACCTTTTACAAATTAACGAATTATTAAAATTCGTTTTAAAAGGAAATCAAGCTGCCAACAAACGGACAAGCACAGTTATTTATATTAGTTACATAATGTAAATATAGGCTGGCAAAAAGTTGTAGTGACACTTTATCTTTTAAAAGAAGAACATCTTAGATATGACATTCTTAAAAAAAAAAAATTTTTTTTCAAATTCAGAACTACCTACAATCAACATAATAATATTTTCATACATTTTGCCAACCGGCCAAGAGATTCAAAACAGAGATTAATAAATTTTAAAAAAAATATTTCTTATCAACAAGTGTTAGTAAATAGCCCTGCAATTAAAAAAATAATATATCATTAACTTGGGATTTTCTAAAACAAGTATCACTACTCCTTTCATCCTATACAATATCAAATATTAACGTAATCGTTCAGTACTTTGTCACAGAAAGTTCTGAGCGAGTACAATTCGTGCACTTTATATTCGTGGACTTAAACGAACTTAACGTTAAAAGTTCACTTTATTCGCGAACTTACCGGACTTTACAGAATCAAAGTTGGCTTAATTCGTGCACTTGTTGAACATTTAACAGACGAAATTGGCTTTATCAAGACAAAGTTGGCATTATTCGTGAACTCACCGAACTGCATCCGTGCACATCCCTAACTTAATTCGTGCAAACCGAACTTGATTCGTGCAAACCGAACTTGATTCGTGCACACCGAATTTGATTCAAAGTCGGCATAATTCCAGCAAGTTCTATCGTATTTTAGGTGCGGATCGGTCGTTACATTGCTTGTTCCGGCGTAGTGTGGCTCCGCGTTTAATTTGTTCCATTAGTGACGTGTGACAGGTTCGGGGATCCGGCTGGAAAGAGAAAATCAATTGAGATTTTGTCATAAATTCTGCAGATATTACGCATTTTTTTATACAAAGAAGTAAAAAGCCGAGCTAGACGTTCTCCTGATGGTAAGAGATAACGCTGCCCATAATTAGTACAGTACTACCCAGGATTTTACAATGATGTAAAATTCTAGGTGCACGGTGCCAACGCTTCTCACTAATGAGTGATAAGATGTTAAGACTCTTCAGCCCAGTGATTTCACTAGCTACAGCGCCCTCCTAACTGTGCACAGTAATATTTGCACATCACTGTTCAAGCAATAGAATAACAGAACTGTTGGGGTACCCACCTATTCGACCTCCTGCAATTAATGGCTATAGTTGAGTGCTTTATGATTTAAAAAAAAATACAATTAGCCAAGCAGGGAACAAAAATAGAGGGTTAGTAGGAAAATAATCTAATTAACATAAAATATAACTGAATTGGAAGAGGGTGAAATTTTAATTACATATAAAACCTATCAGCTAATTCTAATGGCTATATAAGGGACTTCCACTTATCACATAGCAACTGTATTAATTAATAATTACTCAATACAGGGCAGTAATTCCCAGAACTTATTGATGACGTATGCAAAGCTGTGCATAATTTGTGGTGTCCACGTCATATTTCACGCGATTTGCGATATGGCGCGTTAAATACATGGAATGTAGATTAATTAACAATATATAAATTTTTGAATAATTACTATTAAAATATTAATTAAGCTATAAAATATTCTATTCTTTTTTCCTTTTCCTGTTTGGTCGTCTGGAAGCGATATCACAGAATCAAGGAAGAGCTTTTAATTTTACGCTTTTTAAAATACGGCAAATAAATAATAATATATCATTTATTGTCCAAAGATTTACACAAGTATAAAATGGAAGAGGAAATATGAATTATTAAGTGGAACACATTGTTAGTAGGTGCATATTTTATAACTTAATTAATTATGAAACTTTGGCAAATGGGCATAAGCTCAGCATAATATTGTAGAAGCGTCCACAACGCTGATTTTCAGTTTACTACCAGCTCTTTGATTGGTCAATGTTGACAGTATGAGAGCTCGTGTCCATAGACTTAGGTACCTACAATAAGACATGCCAAACTATAAACTATAGATTGGGCAATCCGAAATCATTTGGTTAGGTTAGGTTAGATTGCGGATTCGCCCTGTCCTCCGAAGATGGGTGAGGCGGCGGTTTGGGTCGTTGACCTTTAGATTGGTGCAGGTACTTTCCGGTCACGGCTGTTTTGGTAAGTACCTGCACCAGATCGCCAGACGGGAGGTGACTCCAGCCTGTCATGAGTGCGGGGCGCCAGAAGATACGGCGCTCCACACGTTGGAAGAGTGTGCCACGTGGGGCCCGCAGAGGGACAGGCTTTCAGTCCTCGTTGGTGGCGACTTCTCGCTGCCGAGTGTGGTCAACGCCATGCTCGGCGGCGAGGAGTCGTGGCAGGCTGTGGTTTTTTTCTGTGAAGAAATTATTTCACAGAAGGAGGCCGCAGAGCGGATCAGAGAGTCTGATGCTCTTGCGGATCCGATCCGGCGCAGGCGACGTGGTGGACGGAGGAGACAATTTGCTCGTATCCTTTCTCCACCGCCATAATCGGACTCACTGGTCAGAAGCCGGGGGGCTTCTGGCTAGCTTGCACGAGCCCAACAGGTCTGGGGGGTGGTCTTGTTAGGAAAGATCACCCCTCCATTGGCGCAGGGGTCCAGTGAATGACCGGGCTACCGCCGGGGTGGGATGGTGAATGCAACTGCGACCCCATCCTGCCCCATAAAGGCGGAAAGACGGCCTACCGAGGGGTTTTAGTGGGTATTATTGCTGGCCTTGCACTCCCGCTGGCAATTGAGTCCCACATAACCCGTACTTCTCCCCCGGGAGGTACGGGTATGCATAAAAGCATTTCCCCTCGTAAAAAAAAAAAAAAAGGTTAGATTGCGGATTAGTGCTATGGCGCACCCGCAGGAACACCTACAGGTTTTTAGTGGGTATCTCCGCCCCTCCCGGCGTGGGGTGATGATGCGTAATGCATTTTTCCTGGGTTTAAATAGCTAACCTATGTGTAACCCTATGTGTGTATGTGTAATGTGTACCTATGCTAAAGGGGCAGCCCTACCAGTACAGCTGGTATAGGCGAGCGTGTTAGGCTGTGTCCACATTACCTGCGCCTGTCGGTTGAGTGCGTCCCGCACGGTGTCGGCGCGCGGCGCGGCGCGGTGTCGTGCTGCCAGGGTCGCTGACAACTTGTCCAGGAACGCAGGCTGAACCGATCCCGGGGTCACTCCTGAGGAACGTAGAGCCTGGTTACTTGTGACCCGGAATACGATAAAGAGATATACAGTATTTTAACTCCCTAGAAGCGGTCGAACTCAAGGTCGCGGTAGGTAGCGAGGTGCCGAATAGACATTATTGTGAATTACTCAAAATATCAAAAATAATTAAATACTTTGTGATGTTTTTACTAATTCGCAACCATTATTCGGAAGCTCACTGCATAAAAAAGTCTGTCGACCGCGACGCAAACTTCGCGCGACCTTGAGTTCGACGGCTTCGAGGGAGTCAAAATACTGTATATTTCTTTACCGTGCCCGGAGATACACATTTAGTATTTACGTAGGAACTGAATTAATTTTATCGATGATTACTATCTGTACGAGCTACGTACAAGGAAGCGACTGGCCTGACACACTTAAAAAAGCATAAAATATTGACCCAGACTAAGCATCGTTTAAAATCAGCAATACCTGCATCATTTAATAAATTTAGTGTTTCAACAGCGCTCGTTAGGTTTGATTGCTACATAACCGTCACTCCCTTCAATAACGTAACATAACGTGATTGTAGAACAGGACTAACACGGGGTCTGCTACATTTTGGTCCTTCGAGCCGGATCTTGCTCGCGGAAACGACGCGTTTGTAAGATTCGAAACTAGTGACATATGGAATTTTTGACTTACACGTGTCACACTTTCTTACAGTGAACATTAACATGCTCTACGATAGTGACTGGATTGGGAAGGCACATAATATCACATTATTACACATCAAGCAAGGCTATCCTACTCATATTATAAACGTGAAAATTTGTAAGAATGTGTAATGGATGTCTAGATGTATGTTTGTTACTCTTTCACGCCTAAACGGGTGGATCGATTGAGCTGAAATTTGGTATATGGCTAGCTTAGACCCTGGAATAACACATAGGCTATAGAACAGCAAGGCTAAAACCGCTAGGCGCAGCTAGTATAGTTAATAAGTTACCTTTCCCTTTAGGCGGCGAGTCAGCGGGCGCGGGTCCGGCGCGGCGCGGCGTGCGCGGGGACAGTTGCGGAGCTAACTTAGCACTCAGGCTCGCTATCAAACCGCTCTCTGCAACAATACATATTTATTTATTTTACAATTTTGGCAAAACTTACATCTAGACCTGGAACTGCAACATATAGGTTGGCCACACGACCTATAATTTGTGATTTGACTCTGACAGTGTAAGTAGGGTAACCTGTTCTGTTGGAGTATAAACCCCAATCGTAGGGACACAGATAATGTCATAATTTACTCGTATAATACTACAGTGCATCTAGAGTCAGTCGCCCATAGCCCTCCCGACTAGGCAGGCATATCTCTTAGTGCTAATAAACCGTCGTGAATTCGCATTATATTAACTCGTGTTTCATTTAGTTGTCCCGCACACAACAGAACATTAACTTCGATCACGCGACCTTATTATTATTAATATCTAGATCTTAAAATAAAGGTACTTAAACATTGTAATGAAGGACATTTACAAGTTTCCACATATGAGGCGACAGAATCACAACAAATCGTGGACGGAGAACGAAAAACATGCAAACTAATATCTTAAAGGATACCATTTTAATCAATTAGATACAAATTCACAGCTAAATTGGTTATTGGTATATAGTTACTATATAAGGACTATTTGCTTTTTTAATAGCCATTACCCACAGTGTTATTTTCAGCCTCAGTTGTTCAGTTAGAACCTATTCACTTTAATTTGTACAACCCCAGCACTGTGGTAGGATCTGGCTTGAAGGTTAACATTCTTCTCTTGCTGCAGTTTATATTAATATTTATAGTAAGTATATATGTACAATACTCACGTTCGATATGATGTCTGTCGGCGCTGTGTGATCGCTGCGCTATGTTCTTACGAAGTGCCAGCGGGGACAGCGAGTGCTGGCTGAAGGCTAACACTTGCGAAGGCTGCGCGTATATGCTGCTGCCGGTGTACTTCTTCTCTTGTTGGAGTTTGAACCCTGCACAGAAGAAAGAAACACGTAAGAAATATTTTGCTCAGTAAAAATTGTTAGTAAATAAGATAGAACTATACTATATTATAAACGTGAAAATTTGTAAGAATGTGTAATGGATGTCTAGATGTATGTTTGTTACTCTTTCACGCCTAAACGGGTGGATCGATTGAGCTGAAATTTGGTATATGGCTAGCTTAGACCCTGGAATAACACATAGGCTATAGAACAGCAAGGCCCACCCCCACCCCCACCCACCTACCCCACCCACCTATGATAAGCCCGATACATACTTTTAAGTAATTAAAATGTTTTCTCATGTAAGTGAATGTTATTCTTTTTGAGAAAATAAACATTTCTTTAACCCGAAGAACGTAACGAACGTTGCATCTAGGCCTACTGGATCGAGCTCCACGAACCGAAATTTTTTTCTACAGCAGGATATCATTACTATAGTTCGTGAAGCAATTGAAATTAAAAAAAAACACCGTAATTTCAATCGAGAAGATAATTCCAAACTGTCATCTACGCAGAAATATAAAGGTGTTTTCATCCTAACGTAATTCGTAAGCCGGAGGATACTGTTAGTGTTGTGTGTCGTAATAAATAAATAAAAGGTGATAAATGCCCAAAATCCAATATGTCCAACTAGTATTAATGTCCAACACTAATTTGGTCAAACATGGATTGCGTCTAACTAGGAATAATGTCCAACACGAATAATGTCCAACATGAATTTGGTCTAAAATGAAAAACGTCCAATTAAGAATAATGTCCAATACGAATTTTGTCCAAAATAATTTGGTCCGACTAGCATTTATGTCCAACATGTTTTTGGTCCAACTCGAATTGGTTTATTCCTGATGGTCATGGAAGAAATGAAAGGAGATCTTCATTTCAGATGACAGCTGTCAAACTTGAAACGTCAATATTTCAGAAAGTTATCGTCCTAGGCTGACGCTGTCATAGAAGAAATCTTGAGGAGATCTGCCTTTCAAATGACAGCTGTCAAACTTCAAACGTCAATATCTCAGAAAGTTCTCGTCCTAAGCTGACGCTGTTATAAAGGAAATGACAGGTCTTGGGAAGATTTGCCTTTCGGATGACAGCTGTCAAACTTGAAATGTCAATATCTCGGAAAATACTCGTCCTAGGCTGACGCTGTCATAGAAGAAATTAAAGGTCTTGGAGAGATCTTCATTTCAGATGACAGCTGTCAAACTTGAAACGTCAAAATCTTGGAAAATAGTCATAATGTAAAAAAAAAAATGTCGTAAAAATACCAGTTTGTCCATAATGCGAGTCGTTGGAGAGTCTGGGTCCAAAACTGGAGAAGGAATGGTTGTCGCCGTAACTAGGTGTGGACGGACTCGATCCAGCCGGCGAAGCTTTACTTTCGCCGTATATGCTGCCTGAAACAATACACATATTATTTATTTACTTTAATATACCCTTTTTTACTTTATTAAGGTTCCGTACCCAGAGGGCAAAAACGGGACCCTGTTAATACGACTTCGGTGTCCGCCTGTAAGTCTGTCTGTCACCAGGATCTATCTCGTGAACCGTGATAGTTAGATAGTTGAAATTTTCACAAAATATGTATTACTGATGCCCCCATAACTAAATAATTTTTTTTTTTTTTTTATTGATATAGAATACAAAATTTTTGTTGCACTCTATTTAAAATACAATCTAGCCTTAACTTAGGCTAATAAGTACTTTACATCTAACTTAAACTACTACATAGACTTAAACTAAGAATGTGTCCAATAACACGTTTCTTATTGTCTATAAGGGGAAGACACTTTGTTCATGTGTTCTTTATGCAAAATGCATATATAGCACTTACACTACTTTACACTGTACACTATAATAGAATTTAAACGACGTATTTTGTTAAGTCTTCATAATTTTTATAAATCATTATATTATGTACGTTGACATTTTCTTTAATTTGGCTTGCTTATAGCTCATGCTGATCCTGAGTATTTAATTTGTCCACTCCATATTGTTAGTAATTTAATGTTTAATAGTAGCCGATTAAGCCATATTTTCTAATTTCTTCAAACGTTCGTCGAATGATGTCATCAAGTTTAGAATTAGACTTAGTTTTTCGTCAACGTCAGAGCTGCCTTGATTAGGTATAACTTGACGTTGTGGTTGTGGATTTGACTGAGTTGTGTGACCACCTTGTGTGACATGTGCGTAAGAACCATTATTGTTGACGTTTCTAACGGGGGCACTAGTAGACTGGTTTGTCTTTTCACTAGTTCTGCTGGTGGCTTGGTTAACAGAAGTAGACTCATTTTTCTTGCTAAGAACTTTGTTTTTTGAAGCTCTTTGGCCACAATGCATCCCCTGTAATTTGCAGGATGTGACTCACCACAGTGGACGCATTTCGGTTTATCTTCAAAGGCTTTTGTACACTCTTTGGTTAAATGCTTGCCAGTGCATTTTACGCACCTGGCTTCCTTCGAGCAATATTTTTGAGTGTGGCCATAGGCTTGACATCTTTTGCACTGTGGTAGTAGTTTAGATGTTTTGATTGGTTCAATATCTACTTTACAACCCAAAATTGACCTAATTTCATAGATCTTCTTGATATCTTCTTCTTTTAGAAACGTCAGCAAAAACATGTTGAGGGGTTCTTTGTTCCTCCAGCTTAGTTTATTGACGGCGTTTTGGATTTTAAATCCTTTCAAGATAAGATCCTCTATAATCCTGTCAGGCGAGCAGGACGAGTGAAGATTTTTAGCCATCACCCTGATTGGCCTTGTCTGCTTGTTTTCATAGGAGTACCATATGTATTTATTAAGCGTTAATACCTTGGTGGTAGCCCTATAGGTATCGTCATCGTAGGCGTTAATTTTGGCTGTTCCGCCTTTCAGCATTTTGGTTATGAATGCTTCTTTTTTAGCATTGCCTAAAAGCAGATCGTAAAATCTTTGATAATTTTCAATTTTATCGACTATTATTGGTGGCGGTGGGAGTGACTTTTTCACCTTAGGCTTTTCTATGACGGTTGTTGGTTCTGGGGATGGCGATTTATTCAGCCGACGCTTTTTGCGGCTCTTTTGACGCACCCATTCTGTTTCATGTGCGAGTTCTTCCTCGTCTGTCTCATCTCATACACCGCAGGAGGAGGAATCACAACTTTGCGGGGGGATTCGCTTGGAGCGTTGTTCCGCTCACGCAACTCTAGTTTGCGCTGTAAATCAGCTACTTGGCTGTTGAGCTGATTTACTAGCTCTTCCAGCTTTTTTCTCTGAGACTTTTCAGACTCGTATTGCTTATAAATAAGGCGCTCCGTTTCGGAGTTTAAGGTAACACCTAGTTGTGTAGCCATAGTTTTAATTTGGCCCTATAGCTTCACTTTATATATAAATTGTCCATTAGTCCATTGTTCATATTAAAATTTACACTGTAACTAGGTCATTTCGGTGACCATGAAAGTATGCGCGCGCGACGCGACAGTTCGAGCGAACGAGGTTGCAGCATCAGCACTTTTACTCCAGCACGTACTAGAGTAATTGCGCGTGATGCGACCTTTCTCTCCGGTGATCGAGAAGTCACTTGAAAAATGTGACCTAAATTTTTATCCTAACACATTTCAAAAAGTAAATTATACTAATTGATATTCGACAATTTGTTATATCGTGCGAGCGAGAGAGCTCAGCGTGTATTTCTTTGATCATAAAAGTATGTTACCTCCATCTCTGTATAGATCCGAGTGCGAAGTATTCAAGCTCCCCTTCCGTCCATACACAGAGTTCTCAAAGGCGACCAACCGTTGTCCTGTCTGTCCGTATATAGGGTTCACGTTACCGGTACTGTTGATACTGGAGATGGAACACCAGTTGGACTTAGACTGGTTGAAGGAGGTCGTTGTGTTGGTTGTTGTTGTTGTGTTGTTGTTCTGAAGTTGTTGGATGGAACGGCGGACGAGGCCGGGGGAGGCGGGCGTGTGTTTTAACTCGGTTAATTGTTTTACTGTTTCGGCCACGTTGATTGTGTGTCCTAGAAAAAATAAGTTTACTTAGTATGCAAGTAAAATTTAAAACTTACAACCAACGCTGAAGAGCGAACAGTAAAAAATGTATTCGTAATTTTGTTGTAGTGACCCATCCCCTAACCATGGAATGCATGATTATGTTTGACTCCAAGGCCATACTTTAAATTGTTCTTCTTAGTAGAGATTTCTCAGATGTGATTTTGTTCGACGGATAAGTTAAAACATAACACTTTAAACTTCCGCGATTTGAACTAATGTTAATTTTATTAATCGGGACTTATCGCGTATTTATAATATGTTAGTTTACAAAAACATTGTTATAACAAGTGAAATTTAAAAAATACTTTTTAAAAACAAGCTTTAATTATTGTTATCATCTTGCATCATAAAGTACTCGTCAAGACGAATCAAATGAGCCCAAACTCGATGGGGTTGTGTTGTTTTATGACAGAGTTCCTTTGGCCACCTTCCAGCTCCATCATCAGATCAGCTCGATGTCATAAAAATATTGCATTGTCATCCGATTTACACACGCATGCAAATTTTCAGCTCAATTGGAAACCGGGAAGTGGGTCAAATTAAACTTGCAAGATTTGATTACAGACAGACAGACAGACAGACAGACAACAGACAGGTGAAAGTAATATAAAGCTTGTAAAAACAAACCTCGACATTTAGGATCTGTTGTCTGTATGCTCGTGACCACGGATCTTGCAACAGATCCGAAACGTCGAGGTTGGTTTTATAATAATGTTTTTATAAAACTAACATAATATAAATAACCGATAAGTCCCTATTAATAAAATTAACATAATTTAAATTAGTAATAAAATGTTACCGGGAACATCATTATTGTCTGGTTGCAGTAAGAAGGCAGGAGGTGGCGGCAGATTGTCCACGTCCGTTTGTCCTGACTGCGGACTGCCCGTGCTGCCCGGCTACAACATAAATATACAATTACATATAGGACAAAACACTAGTTTAGTACTAAAGAAATGAGGATTTTTAAACCACTAGAGGAGGCAGCACTGAGACATCAGGTCCAGATCTGTCAAAAATGTCTGAGTACAACCTTTTTTGTCTATATGCAGGTTTGATTCAAGAATTATTTATTTTTAATTGATTACATTCATAGACAATCACCGAAAATTATTTGTATCATAGATTTATAGATTAGGATGGTCCTCCTGTCACAGTGGCGCAAATTAGTGGATTAAATTTCCGTGAAAACCCTGAATTATACAGGAAGAAGATCTAGAACAAAAATAAAGATATAAATAAATAAAAATGTTCTTTATTTCCTCTCACAGTAGTTAACAATAGCAAAATGCAATTTACAAGTAGTGAACATATTGACTATTTGCTGGTGCCTACTGTAGGTCTTATTTAAAAGCTTGTAATGCAGGACACCAGTGCCCCCACCTCAGACAGTATGGTAAGTCGTATTTTAAAGCAGTGGTATATTCTATTATTAGCTGTGACGATTATTATTGTAATTGAAAAAAGACACGTATTACAAGCATTAAGTTGCTTAGTTTGGGGTTAGGTGGCGCTGTGTTAAACGTCCTAAAATATTTATTTATTTATTATTTAAAGAAATTACCTGAGCATAAGCTGGTCTCTGTGGCCTGGATATAGAAGACGACCGCCTCACAGGCGGCGGCGGCTTGCCTACTGAACTGGACGAGCCGCGCCGGGACCAAACTGACGCTGGAAAAAAATATATTGTGTACATCTTTATATTTACAGGGTGTTGAACACCAGTATTTCTAGTCTCGTTCCCGACTTAAACTTGTTTGAGGAAAAGGCTTTTTTAAAGTCAAACAATAGTCGAGAATAAACAATTTTTCGAATTCTTGGACATAACGAAGTGGCCGAGTAGGTATTAGAAATTTCATACAGTGTACTCAAATCGATTCTCATTACATGTTGTTTTTTTTTTAAACATAATGACATTATAATAAAGAGAGATTTAAACTTAACCAAGAGATATTTGGGACAAATTCATTCTGAATTTGAAAATTAAGATTTTTCAAATTAGACGTTTATTTGACGGCTGCTGCACGCAAGCTTTGTAAAGCTTGCGTGAAATACGAGTTACATTTTTTTAATAAACAAAACCGAATATCTGTTTTCATTACACCATTCAAGTAAATAGCTGCCTAAAACAAACGCCTAATTCAAAAGCCCTAAAAGCACAAAACAACATGCAAAAGCAAAGCACCAAAACCCCAAACATCAACTATACTAACCATTCATAGAAACCGGTCTACGTTTAGGCACAGCCGGTTTCTTGCCAATAGTGGCGAAAGGGGGCGATTCGACCGCCTCGTCCAAGGATCTAACTGCTTCCTCTAAACTGCCCAGAGATATTGAGAAACTCTCTCGAGCTGCTGTTATAGATACATCGCTGACACGACGCAACGTCACGATCTCTGAATCTATACCGGGAGAAGGGAGAAAAATAATGGGAGAAAATGAAAATTGTACTAGAATTGGGATAAATTAAAGTCAAAATTGGGAATTGGGAACAAAAAAAATACAATAATTGGAAGAGAAGTTTCTTCATTTTCTATAATTATATTTTGGAACTATTGAGGTAGTAATAATAAATCCTAATTAAAACAATATCTAACACAACACAGTAGTACACACAGTAGTAGTAGTAGTAGTATAGTTATAAATTGTAGATTCGACCGCCTCGTCCAAGGATCTTACACCGGGAGAAGGGAGAAAAAAATGGGAGAAAATAAAAATTGTACTAAAATTGGGATAAAATTGAAATTATACTAAAATTGGCATAAAGTAAGGTGAAAGATGCGAAAAAATAAAAATTATTATTATAATTGGGAGAAGTTCTTATTCCTTTAGAGTTATAGGACAATCTTAAAACATTAGGTTACCTATTCCAGCGATGTATTGATTGTCTAGCGATGCTTGATGGTCGATTTTTTTCATTCCATGACTTTATTATGCAACGAAAATTAAAGCGATAAAAAAATGAGCAACATATCTACTAAAAATGTGCATTACAAAAATTGCACTAAAATAAACGAAATCAAAAAGTATAGTGTAACATTTATACAGCATCACTGCAAACTATACAAAAATAAACAACAATATAAAACAGCATTCATCTATACACACATACAAACTGTAACTGACAACACATACAAACACATCAAAACGAACTTTCACACAAAACTAATCTTTAAGGGTGATGAAATAAAGCCTTCTTTTAATCAGAGAAATATTTTTTTGCCATGTTATTTAATTTATGCAATTTAGTTAAATTTATCCACAAAGTTCGGGTTTCCACAGACATCGAGCGAAATAGATCGGAATAGAATTGGCCAATCATAATGCTTGGACGACTCAAAGAAAAAAATATACTTAACCCTGTCTTTAAGTCAACTTCGTCAGTACAAAAAAATAAACTCAATATCCTAAAGGCATTATTTCACCACACCAAAGCCACACAAAAATGATCTCTAACACCAAGGCATAAGGTCTCACCATCAGGATGTTGAGGTTGATGCTGCAACGCGTGATCTTCTGCCGCGAACGCGCCTTGGCTTCCGTAACCACTGGACGATTCTAGGGACGATTCACTGGCGCTACTCTCCGAACAAACCTGGAAATAACAAGTTAACATTATTATTTATTAAAAGGCAGAAGGATAAGTGCTGGGCCAAAATAACATTTGACTGTTGACTTATTGAAGTTACCACTTAATCACAAAAGGTGCCGTGGTAGACGTAGAAAAAGATGGCGACCGGGTCGAACACGGATCAAGTCAAGGGATGGTCTCTAATACCTCATAACAGAGAAAAATGGAAATAGGGGAGAAAGCCTTTGCCCTGAATTGGGACACCACAGGCTTTTAATTATAAAATTATTATTTATATTATTATTTTTTTATTATTATTTTGTCATTATTGTTTTGAAATCACTTTGCAAAGCAATTTTGCTATAATGGGTTGCATTTGGGAAACTTCGTTAAATCTTTTTGACCCCATACCGCAATGAATGAAGACTAAACTCAACAAACGCGACCAACCTGTCATGACGTCCAGAGCAGAAACGTGGACACTCATGGTAAGGCTGGTCTATAAATTAAAAATTTTTCAGAGCTATGGAGCGAGCTATGCTCGGTTTTTCTGAAGAATCACATCAGGAATTTGATGATCCCGCAGAGAACCAGAGTTACCTACATAGCTGAAAGAACCAATGGGCTAGACACGTTTGTCGTAGAACCGATAACTACTGGGGTAGACGAATTCTCGAGTGGAAAACACTCAGCAAACGTAGTGTAGTGCGACCATTGGAGATAATATTCCACGAGATATTTTTTTTTACTCAGGTAACACCACAGGCCATTACTAGTATTGTATAATTCACCCATCAATATATTATGTGACAATGGTTTCAATACAACCAATATTATCAAAACATTATATTCAAAATTAATTACATTGAATGTAAACAAAGTTACTTCATATTATGGAGCTCGAAACAATGGGGTTGATATGACAAATAATTCGCATTCTTGTATTACTATGTTAAAACTTTATTACGACATGGTACTATATGATAAGACTTTGGTATGTTAGTTGGAACTGAGTAATTTTAAATTTTTGTAATGTAGGCCGACTAAGATGAATTGATACTTGCACGATACAATAAAAATACGACAATGTTTGTTACAAATCTTTTTTTTTTTTAATCAATTATTGCCACATTGCATTATTTGACCACGACCTTAAGTAATGTTAAGCGATGATGCCGCCGTAGATGGTAGCATAAGAAACCTAAAAGTCGTATTATATTCTCTCGATTTATAGGAAAGATGGTTGATGAAATTTCAAACTTTTTAGGGTTCTGTAACAAATTACAGCAAAGTAATTTTAGAGTGTTCTACTACAAATAAGATAGGATAAAGGGGCTTTATTCCAGAATAATTCAACGATTGTAAACTGTACCATGAGTACCAAGGTTGTTTATTATGTTAGGCCCTTTAATAATGTCGGTGGACTAAAACCGCAACATACAGGTTGGCCACACAGCTTATAATTGTGATTTTACTATGACAGTGTAAGTATCTTACTTAACCTGTTATGTTGGAGTATAAACCCCAATAATTATTATTATAACAAGGAACAAGGACAAAGTGAAATCAATACAAAGTATCAAAACGTATCACACCACTACCTCATTCATGGTAGGTTTATATATTACTATCGACGCAAAATCACATCAGTCGGTGAGTGCACTCCGATTGCAGTATTTGTGCAGTGAAAATGTTCGATTCTAGAGCGATTTTCGTTCAGTTCTTGTAAGTAATATACTTTAAAACAATAAAGACTGAATTAAACTTCTGGATTCATCTATTACAAAGCCACAGAAACATGAAAAGTGTAATAGTATATCTGATTATCATTATCATTGAGCCAAATAGTTAAGGTTCTTTTTTAATTTCTGGCCGTCTCACCGGCAGAGATGGCCATATTTGAACATCCGTCAGAACGTATAAAGAATGAAAATCCGCTATTGCTTTTCGCATTACTCACAAATACTGACGGCCTTCTTCGGTCCGTTATCGGTACAAAAATAGTTACTTTGATTGTAAAGCGCTGAAGAGTCTAAGGCAGCACAACTACAGCCGCATTGACCACACAGTGTGGCCCTACCCCGAATCGCATAACAAAAATTATGTTCCAACATCACTGAAGTACATTTTAATATCTTTATATATTTTATGTTTAAACTGCACATATGTAGCTTGCACCAGCATTTATTTAACACATAATGAAAAGTGGTCATGCGCTGCTTTTAATTTCATATTTTATCGTACTTTTCATATATCGGGTTAGGTAATATAAAGAGTGATTAAGTTCGTAAAGAAAAATTTTACTGAGCCGTTTTTAGTCATGGATTTTACAGTGATTATTACAAAATACACGTTAATTAATATAACATAGCATAATTATCACTGACTAAATGTCATCGATTTAGCACAAAAAATATACATAATAGATATAATATAAAACGTGTGGTGCCGACCCTACCTAGTGTGGGATAAGGGCAGGAAGAAGAAGATATAAATTTGTATTATATTTTCAGATTCATTTTAAGTTCACACAGCAGCTTACAATGGTAAGACTTTGATTTATGATATTTAAAAAAAACATAATATAAGAAATAATAAAATATATTCCAGCCGTTTAGGCAGTCCTATGTCTGCTACAGCAAAAGCAGCGTACAAATCCGAAAAAAATACATTAATTCTAATAATCATGGCAATGTTAGAAGATTGTCTACTTTTCTATCAATGTGCAGCTCTATCGGTATAAAGGTGCGGTATGCCCCATTCATTACAAGCTTTATATTACTTTCACCTGTCTGTTGTCTGTCTGTCTGTTGTCTGTCTGTCTGTCTGTCTGTCTGTAATCAAATCTTGCAAGTTTAATTTGACCCACTTCCCGGTTTCCAATTGAGCTGTAAATTTGCATGCGTGTGTAAATCGGATGACAATGCAATATTTTTATGACATCAAGCTGATCTGATGATGGAGCTGGAAGGTGGCCATAAGAACTCCGTCATAAAACCACGCAACCCCATCGAGTTTGGGCTCATTTGATTCGTCTTGACGAGTACTTTATGATGCAAGATGATAACAATAATTAAAGCTTGTTTTTAAAAAGTATTTTTTAAATTTCACTTGTTTTCATACAAAGACACTGCCGCGCCGCGCCGCTGCAGTGCAGTTGCCGCTTAGTGCGATTTCACCTTAAGACTGTCTATTTTCCTATCAATTTTCAGCTGAATCGGTCCCCCGAACAAAAGCTATACAAACGCAAAACTTAGCTTACTTTACAATATTACTTAGATAAAATTCAATTCCACTTCCAGTCCCTTAGACGATATAGCGGACACGGCAAAAGCTGCGTACAAATCAGGAGAGATACCCGAGCCAACCGCGCCCATAACTCTAGATATAATCAAGGTTAAGTTGAGGGACACGGGCATTTTCGACGAGAAGACAGCCGAGTTGAACGATAGGGAGAGGAAGGAATTGAAGAAACTGTTTGATGCCGTTGAAATTATGGTGAGTTTTCATTCACAAAAAGTAGCTAGATAATTTGGTTGTTCGAGGTGTGTTTTTTAACTATTTTCTTTTTTTGTCATCGATTAGCTAAATAGATAGATAGGTAACCCTTTATTGAAACACAAAAGAAAATAAACAAAAACAACGAGGGGAGCAAATGATTAAAATGAGGGCAGGTTATATTTCGCATTGACTTTTGATTTAAAATCTTTCTAACTTTACATGCGTGGAGAAACCCTTAACGAAGGTCTACGTCCTAAAACCTCTTTACCAAATTTCAACCCAATCCGTTCAGCGGTTTGATATTGGTCAGTAGTCAGTCAGAGTTTCTTTTATATATTTAGACTAGCTTATGCTCGCGGCTTTGCCCGCGTGGCAAAATCCTTTCTTAGCGGAGATCTAGGTCCAAAAACCTACCTATATTCTAAATTACACCAAAATCCGTCCATTAGTTTAGGCTGTGCGTTATATACATCAGTCAGTCACTCTTTCCTTTTATATATTAAGATATATATAGGTACCTATGTGTGTTTTTTTATTATATCATCATGCCTTCACGAACCGATAGAGCTGAAATATAAAAAACCGCCTGGCACAGCTAGTTTAAGAATAAAGCACCGTGTAATTAAATTCTTCTATTGTTTTCAGACCTCATCTCGCAACCGTCAACCTCAAAACATACAAAACATGTTCTCATCTCTGCGTCTAGTCGAACGAGTGGTCAAGAAACAACTCAAAGAGGGACAGATATCCGAGTCATTGTCTTCTAAATTCCATTGGGACAAAATGTAAGAAATTATAACTTTTTTATGACAATAAGTGATATGACGAGCAAACCTGATGAAAGTGCCTGATTAGCATCATTGAATGAAATTGAATGAATAAAATTTATTGACAAATACTAATAATATACACAAACTTTACTAACTTATACAAACAATATATATAATGTGTATAAGAGTATCAGTCAATGGGAACAGACTCAGCGTGTCGTCAAGCTAGCCCTTCGTCTAACCTGACTGCTGGTTTTCAGTCTGCCCCTGTGCTCGACGCTGGTGTTATTGCGAAAGTTAAGTTATTGCGGGGCTAATATACAAAAATTGTCTAATTAATTAAAATTTGTATACATATGTAGAATGTAGAGGTATATACTTAGGCGTGTGTGCGTGTACGAGTATGTGCCATCATTGTAGTACCCGTACAAACACAGGGGTAAACAGTGGTTCACTACTTGGCTCGTTACGTCACCAGTAGCTAGGGATAACACGCCCGCTCTCCATCGGCTCGCACGAGACTGTTGACCCCATTACCCGTGCGCCCGAAACAAATAAATATCCTTCATTCATTTACTCAAATCACATGCACTACAATCATAATTGCCCAAATAACAGTCGAACATTCACGGTCGTTCCCAGGGTTTTTCCCGATGGGATGAGATGATGATGTGAAGAGTCCAAGGATATCAAGGCTCTCACGATTTCTGGTCCTCCGTCACAAAGACGATGCGGGAGTGCCGCAGAGTTGTTTTAGTGGGTACTTGCGTGAGCAAGCTAAAACGCTTGCTTGCTTGCTCACGCTCGCTGTAGCAGCAATAGATATAACCTATCTATCTACCTGTGTTCCAAAATTTAACCCAATTCTGTGGTTTAGGTTATGCGTTGATAGATCAATCAGTAAAAGACGGAGGACTGATTTGAGAGGCGTGCCATGGGGGAGGCCTATGTCCAGCATTGGACGAACATAGGCTGATGATGATGATGATCAATCAGTCAGTCATGCTGATGCTTTCCATTTATATATTTGGATACTCGTGCAGTCTGAAGACTCACACAACCAGCAGCGGACGAACCTAGGCTTGATTATGACAACATACACCATGTTTCAAGCAATCAAATTAATTGTTTAATTAATTTTTGTTATCAGATCGAATCGCCAAAAGAGAGAAGAACCTGTGCCTGCCTTGAAACAAACCAGTAAAATAGCTCAGTTAGTAGAATATTTTTAATATTAAACACATATAATTTTGTAATATTTTTAACCCAACGAAACAATAAATACCTACTATTTAATTTCATAAACTGGTTTTATTTGGCATATTTTTATTAGCAGAGGTTTCTATTTTGAGTCACGAATTGATCCGATCACCGATCCATAAAGTCACATTAATATTGGAATTTTTGACCCATCCCTCATTTTTGAAATTCTATGCGAATATAATTTTAGATCGACCAGTTTAGCTGTTTAGGCGTTAAACAGATCACACATCTATACGTGATCATCACATCACATATCCTATCTGTATCAGTACGATTCGGTAGTTTAGGCTGAGAACTGGTCGCGTTTGGAACACTTTGCCGTCATCCGTGTTTCCCGAGCGGTACAACTTGGGTATCTTCAAGGCACGAGTGAATAGGTACCTTTCTAGGCATCTTACGTGATCCATCGTCGACCGCATTTTCACTTTTCATCAGGTGGGATGTGGTCAAACGTAGGCATATTATGGATTAAAAAAAAAAGTCTGTGCTTGATATTACTAATATTATAAACGTGAAAGTTTGTAAGAATATATGGATGTCTGGATGTATGTTTGTTATTCTTTCACGCCTAAACGGGTGGGCCGATTGAGCTGAAATTTGGTATACAGATAGTTTAGACCCTGGAATAACACATACAGCGGGTAAAACCTGGGCACAGCTGGTTTACAATGTTAGTGGGAATAAACATAATGATGATGATAATATTAGTAAGAAGTAGAATAAAAGGATATCCAATCAACCAAATACTATTAAAATATAAATAATTAATATTACCTTCTCCTGATGCGGGTGTTCGTTGTTGTGTTGTTGTTGTTGTTGTTGTTGTTGCGCGCGCGAGGCGGCCAGCGTGGCCAGCTCCGACATGTTCACGTACAACGCTTGCGGCATTTCTGCTGACAATGGGAACATTGGACTAAATAACGTAACACTGGACTAAATGTGTAGCACTCACAGATCATAAAGCTAGAGATGGAAGCTAAAATGAGGTAACAGTCGCCAAGTCATATGCCTGAATCAACATAAGCTCGTAGCTCCGCCTCTTTTTCGTGTTCATTCCACGGCCGACATTGACAGCGTGACATTCACATACTTAATGAAAAATAATTAATAAAAATGCCGTATTGTTCAATAAAAAGGCGCGGAAAGACTAGCGCTACATTCAGTTACGCAAAAGACGAAATCTTATTACACAGGCAAGTTATTATTCCGATAATAATCATTAAAAAATGTTTAACATAAAATGCAATATAAAAATGGCCAAGTTTCTTTTCGTCTCATTCTTTCTTGGTAAATTTGTATAACATTATCTCGTTCTCTCTTACGCCCGGATAAACTAGTGATAAGACACAAATTTAAATTTACACCACAAATTTTATCGACAAAAATGTTATTGAAATTTTTGAAGTAGGTAGGTATTAGGTATATTAAGGTACCAAAATTATCGGGGTTTAATATTATACAGGGTTACTGGTATTTAATTCATGAATGGTTATTATGAAGCTTATAATAAGAGAAGTGTAACGAAGCTTTTAAAATACATAATGTTAAATTTGTCACTAATTTAAAAACAAATAATTCGCTATCTAACATTTATTGTTTATTCTTATAGGGTGCGTATTCGCACGCATAATTTTTTAAAATTAGGACTAAAAATTTTATGCGAGCGATGGACCTATTTATATTTTAGTGAAACCATATAAAATGTTTATTCGGGTACTTTGGGAGATAATAGAGATGAGAAAACATTTAAGCTATAATAAAACAATAATTGAAGTTATATTAAAATATCTCTCGTATACAATACAACGAACTATCTCATTAAACTTAAGAATAACAGTAACTTATATTATCTTATCGATACGATATAGCGACTTTACCACATCACTAGAAAGTCATGTTATGCCTCTAACTATTACCTAATCTGTGGCGTAACTGTGACGTCACCTTGAACGAGCCAATCAAATCTAGCCACCCATCCCCCGCACCCCACCATGTTTTGGTGACTTTGTTTTCATACAAAAAATGACCTAAGCGCGGTATATATCTCTCTTGTATATGGTAGCACTGGACTTAATGTTGTAACGCTGTACTAAATGTTGTAACACTGGACTATATGTTGGAACACTGGACTAAATGTTGGAACACTGGACTAAATGTTGTAACACTGGACTAAATGTTGGAACACTGGACTAAATGTTGGAACACTGGACTAAATGTTGGAACACTGGACTAAATGTTGGAACACTGGACTAAATGTTGGAACACTGGACTAAATAAAGTACTTTTTTAGTAGTATACTAAATGGTAATTTGTTGACAACACTGAACAACATTATATACTTTATTGTGGCACTGGACTAAATTTTATACATTGTTGTAACATTGGACTAAATGTTGAGCGTTTTTTGGAACACTGGACTAAATCAAAGACAGTCACATGATGATGATGATGAAATAAGGTTACCTTTAGTGAGATGTGGAGGCAGTGACGATGGTTTGGTGGGCTTGAACTCTTGCTGTCCGGTGTTAGCGTTCGTTGTCTTCGCGGGTACTGATGGACGCTCTAATGACGAGCAACGCTGCAAAAAATAAATAAAATACATTTATTATTTCAAGTCACTAAGGCAGTTCATTCTATGATAATCATAAAAGTTTATATGGGATATAGTAAGTCGCTAAAATGTTTTTGAAAAAAAAACTACTTCAAAGGATCTGTTGGTCAGTTTTCTTTGATTGGTAAAATATTTTTTGACAAAACTGAGCGGGACTCTCATATTTTTTTGATTGGAATTGTGGCTCTAGCATGCCACACGGAATCCCGACAAAACTTCATCCCATACATTCACAAAAGTACCATGTATGGGATGACAGTTCTACTCTTGACATTTCAGCGGGATCCCGTACATGCTACGGGTCCTGGTCGTATTTAGAACACATTGTCATCCGTGTTTTTATTAAAATAGAGAGTGATTCAAGAGGAAGGTTTATATGTCTAACACATGCGTAATATAGTAGCGAAACACTAATAATTTTCTATTAATCGCGACGAAGTGCGCACGGGTTCACTAGTATGTTATAGAAAGTATACTTACTGTAGGCAACGGCGGTCGTGCGTATATTCCTGATCTAGGCGTGTCGCTGTCGCAGTATGTGAACGTATGCTCGGATCAAATTAAACTTGCAAGATTTGATTACAGACAGACAGACAACAGACATGTGAAAGTAAATAAAATCTAGTGTAGTGTTTGTGTATTTGAGTGAATGAATGACATTTGCTTGTCTCGGGTGCACGGGTAGTGGGGTCAACAACCTTGTGGGAGCCGTTGGCGAGAGCGGACGTGTTGTTCCCAGCTACTGGTGACGTGACGAGCCAAGTAGTGAACCACTATTTACCCCTGTGTTTGTACGAATACTACAGCTAGTATAATACTCACAGTAGGCAACGGCGGTCGTGCGTATATTCCTTCTCTAGGCGTCTCGGTGTCGCAGTGTGTGAATGTATGCACGCTCAGCGCTGGCCGGGGGTGACCGCGCTCGTAACCTGACAATATAAATAACTGTTAATATCATAATAGGGGATCGGACAAGGTCAAAAACCTTAAAATATAATTGGTCCGTAATTTTTATTATAAAAAATATTCGATACCTACGTATTTTTTTGTTTGAGAATAAAATAAAATATTGCTGAGATATAGCTCTCATAATTATTATTTTTAATATGTACCTACTTGGATATAAATTTTAAGTTTCAAATTGTGTTAGAATATGGCTTTTGGCTGAAATAAATGATAATTTAATTTAATAAGTTTCTCGTTAATGACGAGTGACGTCATATGTGTGTGCATTTTGTATCGACTCGAGCACACATTTTTTTTTGTCAGATCCCCTATTACCGGGGGCAGACTTCCTTAGCAGGAGGTCGTCTAGGTGGGTACCCCAACAGTGCCAGTTATGTTACGGACAGTTCCCGTTCGTTCCCACCATATTATCTTGTTATAAGAGGTCCATTGGTGATAGGGCAATAAAATAAAAATAGTGGTTTGTTAACGTGAACATAACTAAAAGTAGCAGATAGTTATTAAGGAATATATGTATTATGTAATTACCAGCAGAGATAGTATGCCTGCCTCCCATTATAGCTGACGCGGCGCGTTCAAACTGCGCCGTGTCTTTCAACTCAGGCCATGTCGCTGATGCTAGAAAAAATACAATTACATTATTACATTTCTTTAATAAATTTGCGAGCGAAAAAGCGTCCCGCAGATTAAAGCTTACGTCACACTGAGGCAGGAGACGGAGCGGTAAAGCGGTCGCGATCTTCATTTTGTTGTTTCTTCATGTGACAGGTTACGTACAAACTAGAACATTACAAAAATTCCGTCCCGGATCGCGTTCGCTTTACCGGCTTAGTGTGACGTAAGCTTAAGAGCGTATTATATCGAGTGACGCTCTCTCGCTCGCACAATTTGACGAATTTTGAAATATAAATTTATGGAATTAATTTATTGAAAATTCCTCTTTACCAGCCCTCCATAATATTATTGCACACATTTAAAAAATGGGATGGGAAAAAAAATAATTCAAAAAATTGCATTATGCAATCATTTTATATTACAAGCTTTATATTACTTTCACCTGTCTGTTGTCTGTCTGTCTGTCTGTCTGTAATCAAATCTTGCAAGTTTAATTTGACCCACTTCCCGGTTTCCAATTGAGCTGAAAATTTGCATGCGTGTGTAAATTGGATGACAATGCAATATTTTTATGACATCGAGCTGATCTGATGATGGAGCTGGAAGGTGGCCAAAGGAACTCTGTCATAAAACAACGCAACCCCATCGAGTTTGGGCTCATTTGATTCGTCTTGACGAGTACTTTATGATGCAAGATGATAACAATAATTAAAGCTTGTTTTTAAAAAGTATTTTTTAAATTTCACTTGTATCTAACTGAAAACACTTTTAAAATGTGTGCAATAATATATTAATAATATTATGAATTTTCAATAAATTAATTCTGCATTGTTTTGTTAAAGTCTGCATTGTTGGCATGTCAGTAATCGAAACTTACCAGCGTTAGTGACGATATCGTCGTCGCAGTCGTCGACGGCGTCAGTATCGAGCGTGCTCGGCGTCAAACATTCACTGTGAGCACTCACGTTGTCTGAACCCTATACATATTGAAATAAGGGTCAAATTGTATATAATATGTCAACATTTTGTTTCTAAAGAGTCTTAACATCTTATGACTCTTGAGTAAGAAGCGTTGGTGCAGTGCTCCTAGAATTTCACATCAATGTGAAATCCTAAGTAGCACTGTACTGATAATTATGGGCAGCGTTATCTCTTGACATCAGGAGAGCATCTTGCTCGTCCTCTACTTCATCACATAAAAAAAATGTGGAACGTTGTTATTGGCTCTTCGTTTCTATTTTTTGTTACTATTAGAATATATTATAGCTGTAAGCCTCCCAAATATGTAAAAATAAATAAAATAAAATAAATTACCATAACAAGATTCATACATTGCGATTAAAGCACGAAGTGTGGTGTAATGGCTACACCTAGATTTAGTCGGCTAAACCAACAGTGACCGGCTACATCTAATATTAGCCGGCTAACCAACAATGACCGGCTACTCCTTTTTTTTTTTTTTTTTATCCCAGGAAAAATGCGTTACACATCATCACCCCGCACCGGGGGGCGCGGGGCGGTATGTGGGACTCCCCCGCCAAAGATGGGAGCGGCGGGGATACCCACTAAAAAACCTGGGGGTGTCCTGCGGGACGCCATAATGCCGGGGCGTTTGGTCCTCACTGACAGGAGGACCCCTCCGCGGTGGGGTGAAGAGGAGTTTCACCCCACCCTCTCAAGGGGCGCGCGGAAACACCGCGCGCGCCACCTCGTGGGTCTGTGCTTGCGGCGACGAGTACCCCCGTACTCGCCGCCTAGACCCAGGTTATGGGGGCTGGAGAAGGACGTGGAAGATACGCCTCCGACGCCCCCTTCTCCGGGCACGCATCGGGAGGTCGGTGGTGACCTCCCGTTCGCGTTCCGCGATCTCCTTCCGCGAGATGACACTCTCGCAGAACGAAACCGCGGCCTGCCACGACTCCTCGCTCGCAACCATGGCTCTTACCATGGTTGCTAGCGAGAGTTCGTCCCCCATAACAGCGACGAAGACCGGCTACTCCTAGGTTTAGCCGGCTAACCAACAGTGACCAGCTACACCTAAAATTTGCCGCACTAACATTAAACCTAGGTGTATCCGCACTTCAGGCTTTAGCCGCAACATATTATACAACATTGCCTAAAAATAACTGAGCTTATAAGAGTAAGAATCTTGTCTCTGAATTGAATGACTAACTCAGCGCGTTGAACTTCGTACCCATAAATACCTACAAGTCAAACTGTAAAGCCTTATCCATAAGCATCAATCAAATTTAATTTATAAGTAAGGCGTTACCGTCAAAAGGAGCCTATACGGGCAAAGCCGAGAGCACAAGCTGGTGTGAAATAAACGATTATCAAATATTAAACGAAATCATGAAAAAGTAATATGAATTATATCATTCATAATCAAAACCAAGCACTTTTTTTATTTACTACTACGTCATACTAAGATATTATAAGCGCTAACTAAAATAAAAACTACAAAATAACAACTAAAAATCATTGCGATGTTTACTATACACTTGAGTTATAAAAATTTTTCATTAAATTGAGTTTGAATGTGACTCATTAATTATAAGTTCACAAAGTTAGTTTTTGATTGCGAGTTCTGACTTTAAATCACGAAGCAGCAAAGTAGGCCAGAATCGAATCACAAGCGTAGCGAGTGATTCCAATACAGACTACTAAGTATACTGAGTGATTTAAAGCTACGAAAAACCAAAAAAAGTTCCCACTACTTGTAACAAATATACTTATTTTCTCTATAGTAATCATCTATAGTAATCTCTATAGTAATCATCAATCATGGTCAGACGACATTGTCAATTATGTCGGTAGGAACTGGATAAGACTCGCACAGGATCGAGAGGTGTGACGTGAACATGAGGAGGCTATACCCAGCAGTGGGTGGATACAGGCTGAATAGATAGATAGTAAACATCACAACAAAATATAATAAAAATATATATAAAAAGCAACAAATTACATGTTGGTTGTAGAGCGAGTGCCGCTGCAGAGCGTCCTGCGAGCGGAATCCTGAATCTGTACTGCACACACTCGACAAGCGGCTCGCCTAATGACGCAAACCAAAATAAAACAAACTTAATATAACAAAATAATAATCAAAATAAAATCAAGTACAAAATAAGCTAACATAGGGCGCTTCCACATTCCAATGTTGGACGGATTCGAATCTACAGGCTTAGCCAAGCGCAATAATCTAGTTTGTGGCTAAAAGTGAACTGGGAAGATTACTAAACCGATATGGTTGATATTTAGCAAACACAGGTTTTATGATATAGTCATTTGCTAAATAAAGATTTCTTAGCGGAAGATTCCATTAGCAAATTTAAGAAATGGAAAAAAATATGAATGTATTATCTGCTTAAGCTGAAACTACTAATCACATAATTATAAATACCTATAAAAAGTATAAAACTAGAAAAAACTAAAAATTATAAGTGCAACAGATATAAATTCAAAACACACGGCTACCAATAGTATAAGGCTTATTCATACCTGTGAGAGAGGCAGTTGCGCGTCGTTGGGCGCAGGTATGGTCCCGCCGGACGACGCGTTGGATATAGGAGTCGAACAACTCACTGTCGATCCTGATACACCTGGAATTTAACAATATATCTGTTGAAATTCATACTGTCCCTCTTAATTATATAGCCCAGCATAACTGAGTAATTAATATTTTGTATGTCTTCATCTAGTATTAGGAATGTTTATTTTATAAACTACCCACTTAATATTAAAATAACAACTTTAGGATGTTCATTTAGTGCTATAATATTAATAAGAACAATGTTTAGGAACCTACTTATAAACATGAATGAATGTATAAGTATATATTAAGGGGAAGAGAATAGCCCCCACGACACAGGGTATCCTAGTGTGGGGACTAGTGGACTCCAAACATGTATCTACTTCAATTTTATGAAATAAATTTATTATTATTATTAAATTTCTCCTGCGGAGAAAATACTACCGTGTGCCATTCCCTGACCCGTCTAGGAGACTTTGAATAGACCCCGGTGTTGAAAGAAGTCCAAAATATCTAAGGAGGGTTTTTTTCCGAAGACAGATCTAATTGTAATTTAACTATCAAAGGAATCTCCTTCCAACCAAAGCGTATCGTCATAAGTAACTGTAAAGGATTTTTATTGAGAAACATCATGTACAGGTAGGCCTCTATTGCAGAGGCCGCCAGGGGAAGTACCATACCAGTTATTTATCTACCAAGCAGTCAGTGCCGGATTCCCTTTGGGCTTACCTTTCCAGCCGAAACCAATTGTGATAAGTAACAACGAGGAATTCTCCCATTGAGGAACACTTCATTGGGATTTCGCTCTAACACCAAAAATATACATAAATACGAACATTGAAAAACATATACTCACCTAGTTGATGATCAGAGCAGTGGCTGTTCAAGCTGGAGATGCTGGTGAGAGAAGACTTCCGGCTGCTGAGCCGGGACGGAGTGGGTGAGTGTGGGGATGACTTGCTTCCACCCACCCACTGGCTTTAGATATCTCTAGCTATACGTCACATTATGCTATAGTTCCACTCACCCAGCTGATGATCAGAGCAGTGGCTGTTCAAGCTGGAGATGCTGGTGAGAGAAGACTTCCGGCTGCTGAGCCGGGACGGAGTGGGTGAGTGTGGGGATGACTTGCTTCCACCCACCCACTGGCTTTAGATATCTCTAGCTATACGTCACATTATGCTATAGTTCCACTCACCCAGCTGATGATCAGAGCAGTGGCTGTTCAAGCTGGAGATGCTGGTGAGAGAAGACTTCCGGCTGCTGAGCCGGGACGGAGTGGGTGAGTGTGGGGATGACTTGCTTCCACCCACCCACTGGCTTTAGATATCTCTAGCTATACGTCACATTATGCTATAGTTCCACTCACCCAGCTGATGATCAGAGCAGTGGCTGTTCAAGCTGGAGATGCTGGTGAGAGAAGACTTCCGGCTGCTGAGCCGGGACGGAGTGGGTGAGTGTGGGGATGACTTGCTTCCACCCACCCACTGGCTTTAGATATCTCTAGCTATACGTCACATTATGCTATAGTTCCACTCACCCAGCTGATGATCAGAGCAGTGGCTGTTCAAGCTGGAGATGCTGGTGAGAGAAGACTTCCGGCTGCTGAGCCGGGACGGAGTGGGTGAGTGTGGGGATGACTTGCTTCCACCCACCCACTGGCTTTAGATATCTCTAGCTATACGTCACATTATGCTATAGTTCCACTCACCCAGCTGATGATCAGAGCAGTGGCTGTTCAAGCTGGAGATGCTGGTGAGAGAAGACTTGCGGCTGCCGAGCCGGGACGGGGTGGGCGAGTGTGGGGCCGACACCGCTTCCGCCCACCCGCTGTAGCACGACTTTATGTCGCATATCACCTGGAAAACATACCATTATCTCCATGATACGAGTACCTAGGTTAATGTAAGAAAAAAGTTTCATATTTATCCTCAGTGGATTGATTTGAGGAGACTACGTCTAGGCAAACGCATGGAGAGATAGACAGATGACCGAATTAAGTGGTGTGCTATGCCCAGTCGTGGACGAACGCAGGCTTATGATGATTTGTTCACAGCAGAACAACAGTTTAATCGAAAAAAAAAATAGTTATAGGAAATAAATAGAGAAATAGGACATGGACTTCATTAAAGTAGAGATGTGTAAAGCGTTTTAATTTCAGCTTAATAGACACGATTTACAAATAAATATTAGGATCCCTTTTGGACGATACGAAAATCGTACGGTTTTCAAATAAAACATATCTATGCCGTACCAAGGCATTGTTCAATTTATGTTGCACGCTAGTTTTCCAATAATGTCTTCATAATTGAATTCCAAATATCAACTAACTTGCTGAAACCCTATTGAACAATATTGATGAAGATAATTACAATTTACCTGTAAACTGGCAGCAGGCAAAGTCCTCGCTTCGTCTGTGTGCCGAACGAGCTGCTCGCTGCCCTCTTGTAGGTGACCCACTTCCGCTAACATTGCCACTTCACTCTCCTGTAAAACCATATGGAACCTGTCACAAATACTCGGAATAACATAAGATCTGAATATTAATTAAATTCATATAATAACAATTCTCACGACATTTTTTTTAAACGCGTAAAATCTATCACATGGGTTCAAGATTAGATACAACTTCCATACACCGAAGGCACAACGCCTTAAGCTCCAAAAAACACATTTTCTCGAAAGTACACTTTCTCAGAATGCACACTTTCCCAAAATGCACACTTACCCAAAATGTACACCCAAAATGTACACTTTCCCAAAATATAAACAATGAAAAAAGTATGCTCTATTAAAAAATGCTGAGGAATGAAAGGAATGAAATCTCACCACAACTGGATTAAGCAAGGATACGAAGTGACAGAAGCGGGAGCGTTCCTCAATGAGTGCGGCCTTCACCGCCTTCTCCTCCATTTCTTCTAGTTGCTGTTTGCGCTCTTGGACATCCTGGAATTCATAATAAGATAAAATATTTCTTTATTGCCAAAAATATTTGTAGTGTAAATAGTGCTTTTAAACAGAAAGTACATTTAAATGCTAAAGAATTTGCCGTTGAGACCCAAACTAAGCTCTAAGCTTGTATCTTGAGCCTCGGGAGTGATGATCAAGGTCAGTTTGATATGTTGTAGCACACTTGAGGTTGGTTGACATGGCAATTACAATGAAATTAAGTGTAATTGCTTCATTTAAATAAGATTATGGACTTCAAAAGTTACTGTCATATGAGGATACTATAAATACTACAATAATTATACTACTATAATTATGATTATCAGTTAACTGATCCAAAAATCAGTACCGCATCTCCACATCGATCGTTCATCCAGTTACAATATTATAATATTGAGTGAAACGAGCCATTATTTTCGTCTAAAATATCATCAGATTCTCATAGAGAACATTTTATTTCTGGAGATAAAACCATCATAGTCAAGGAATTCCTATGAAAATTTTCTATCCTACAAAAAAAATTTTTTCATCAAACCCATACGTGTGGGGTATCTATGGATAGGTCCTCAAAAATGATATTAAGGTTTCTAACATCTTTTTTTTTCTAAACTGAATAGTTTGCGCGATAGTCGCTTCCAAAGTGGAAAAATGTGTGTCCCCTCCTGTAACTTCTAAAATAAGGGAATGATAAATATAAAAATAATATATGATGTACATTACCATGCAAACTTCCACAGAAAATTGGTTTGAACGAGATCTAATAATTTAATAGTTTTTTTTAATACGTCGTAAATCGTAAACCGAAATTTAAGTTACAACGAACTACAAAAACTTTTATATTATGTTACTTGCTGTTACGGAACCGTTCATGGGGGTGAGCTCGACTCCCACTTGGCCGCTTTTTGTAAAATTAACATTGAAATATGTACGCGATAAGCCCGATTAATAATAATAACATTACAAGTGCAATCAAGCAGATCAAGTTACCTGCATGCTAACATCAGCCCGTCTTTTAGCGTCGGTGGGCTGTCTCCTCGCCTTCCTGGCCTGCCGCTGTGCGTCTGCCACCCTCCTCCTCAGTTCAGTCCTGGCTCGTTTGCATTCCCTGGCATGTTCCCGACTGAGGGCTCCGGTGGCACAGCCGCCGCGACGCCACTCGTCCGCACGCTCTGACAGCGGAGTTATCAGGGTGTCCATTAGTGCACTGGAAATGGGAAAATAAGGGTTAGAATAGTTTAAAAAACTACTTTACTCGCGCTTTTTTTCTGACCAAATATACTCAAGCAAAAGGTCAAGCCGTTTCTGAGGAATTCCATAACAGTCAGTAGGATTTTATGTATTAGATTTATATTTGTTTATGGCTAATGACCAAGGCGAGAACTTTAGGATGGTCAAGGCGAGAAGTGGAGATAGAACGACCAAAAAGCAGACCCTTGGGAACCAGGGATGTTAAACCTAACATCTAGATGCAATTAAGGATCATGAATTAGCAATCCAGACTACCCAGTCTGTAGGTATCACTCCTGACCTGATGGTAGCTCGTGGCTAGTAATTTATAGAGAATTGAACGATGAAATTTATGATTTGCTAGATTTCGGCTCAGGTGACCAGGGTAGAACTTTTCTTTTGTCAAACTGAAAGTTTTCACTGCCTTACACTTTGCCGCTCGAAGTCGTTTAGTAGCGACCCAAAGGTGAATAACAACTATCACCTCAAAGGTGACAAATCAACTCAAAGGTTGATTTGTCATCTTTGAGCTGTATGTGAGTAGCGACCAATGTAAGAACCTAAGCGGGCGTCACGATATATTTCCTTCAGCCTAGTATTCTTTTATCTGTGCTTCAGCTAAACGGAATAAGCTATTTTATTTTTAAGAAAAAAAAGTTTGCTCTTTTATGTGGGGCTTACGTGATGTGGGTTTTCCATGAGCGTTTAAATTCTACAAAAATCAGAATAATAGGTTTTATTGAATTGTTGTGGTCACTATTATTCACTATCACAGCTCGGACGAAGCGATTTGCTTCGTCTTTCATTATGAGAAGGGCGAAGCTATGGAACTCGCTACCACTCTCAATGTTTCCAGAAGGCTATAACGTGGGTTTGTTCAAATCAAGAGTGAAATAGGTTCTTACTGAACAAGCGTGCTACAACTTAGACAGCATCGTCACTTACTAACAGGTGGGATTGATTGCCTGTTAAACGCTTGTTTAGTCTGCTATAAAAAAAACACTAGCCCCGACCAGTGATAGTTAAATTCGTAGGATTCACTTGTTTTTCATTCACCTTATGGTGTGACGATTTACACATGACGCGGCTAGGCAAACAAAAGGAAAACCACAATTAGCTACATTTAATATGTCGTGCCTATTTACCTACATTAAGGCTAATGATGCAGAAAAATAATAAATAACCAATTAAGTACCTACGCTATTCTAGTAGTGACGCTAGTATTTAGGTCACCATAGAATTCTTGGTTATATATTAATGTTTAGTGTTAATTCTGCTCTAATTTGTTCCGCTATAATTAAGTTTAAGTGACGAACGAGCAGCCTATAAATTATAATGATATAAAAACAAATAAATAATTCAGGACATTTCACACAGCGCCACCTAACCAAGCTAAGAAACTTAATTGTGGTAGCCAAATCTTGACTCTGACATAACAGAATGACCGTGTTATTAGGGAGTTAAAGAGTATAAACCCCAGTTATTATTATGTTATTATGAGCTCAGTCTGCAAGTACATAAACTAGATAAGATATATATTAACTAAGTAGAGGTAAGAAGCATATAAGACGTTTTTTATTTCATTTAGAACCTGTCTTATTGCTAGAATATTAGTTTTCCACATTTACCTTAAGGAAATATCGCGGTATCTCGGTCATATAATATTACATAAAGTATATTAGTTACGAAGTAAATCGAGTAAAGTGACCACTTCACGGAATAAACAGTAGTAGGATCGTGCCACGTTAAGCTTACAAACGCTTTAGTCACGGTAAAGAGATATATAGGGGGCCAAGACCCCCCCCCAGAATCATTGTAGAGTTACGAATTTGGCACATATTTCATGGTCAAGATTATAATTTTTTTCTCAGCACTCGCAGCAAGCTTCTCGCGCACTTATTATTCAGGATATTTGAACTTTCTAACTGTTCAGAGCGAGCTAAACACACACTTTTCGTAGTAAAAAATATAATATTTTTGCCTGTCTGCACCTTGGCCAGCCCTACAGGACCAAATCCTGGATCCGCCTTTGATTGCTGGTATGCTAAGTTTTCTTCACATTCAGTTGGTTTGAATTTTGGATAGAATGTCAGTGTAAAAAGACGTTATATACAAAAGCTTTTATTTATTAATAAATGTCCGTTGTCTGTCTGTCTGACTATTTTTCTTTCTAATTTCATCCATTTTCCAGTTTCCTATTGAGCTGAAATTTTGCATGCATGTATAAATCTGATGACATCGGAATATTATTATGACATCGAGCTGATCTGATGATGGAGCTGGAAGGTAGCCATAGAAAGTTCATAATTAAACGACTCCATCGAGTTTGTGCTCATTTGGATCGTCTTAACGAGATCTTTATGGTGCTCGATGGTAGTGAATAAAAGCTTGTTTATAAAAAGTTTTTTTAATTTCACTTGTTTCGTATTGGTGTTATAAACTTACCCAATAAAAGTCTTCATCCTGGACTCGATGGCCCGATGACGTAGGCATACTCTGGTCAAAGCTGTGCCGATCTCTTTCGTCGCACCTGTAACAATAACATGTATCAACTTTAGTCAAATAGAATAGAATAATACTTCATTGCGTACCAAATAATTACAAAGAAACTTACTGAGCTAGATATCTTAATGCTAGGTAAACAATCGGCGGTCTTATCGCACTAGGCAATAAAAAAAAACAGACGGCAAATATTCAGTACTTTTCTTTTTTCTGTTGTTCGTGTACCGACATGATGTTCAGTGAAGCTAAAGAGGGATTTATCCCGCCTTCTAGGTTGAGTCTGCTACCAACTACGGCCGCACGGTCGCTAAACATCACGCGAGATCGTGGTCAAAGGCTGTTTGTATCTTACTAATATTATAAACGTGAAAGTTTGTAAGAATGTTTGGATGTCAGGATACGTACGTTTGTTACTCTTTTACGCTTAAACGGGTAGACCGATTGAGCTGAAATTTAGTACCTACATAGATAGGCTTAGACCCTGGAATAAAACATAGGCCACGGTACAGCGGATAAAACCGCTGGCATGCAGCTAGCAACTAGTAATCAATAAAAAAAATCAATATGGCATGCTTTTATCTGACATTCCGTGGTTTGGAGTTAGGTGTACTTGTATTTTCTGTAGATTGGCTTGTGGCCAATCTGTAAAACAATAAATGTTGTTCACTGTTATAATATTAACTAGCTGTGTCCGCGGCGTTGCCCGCGTCAATTTTTTATTTTTAGGCTGTTTTTTCCGATGTCAAATGAAAGTTGGCAGTTACATTTCAGTCCTTTGAGACACATTGCGATTTTTTCAGTGAAAGTTAGAAAGCCAGTAGGTAGTTAAGATTTAAAAAAAATATATTTTAAATGGATCACTAAATTGAAATAGTTTCTTAGCAACTCATCTCGCCTTCCACATAAACAGCGAGAAGGCCAGAAAAATCCTCTGTCCGTATTTTTGTAGTCTTACTGTAATGTAATGTAATGAACAAAATGAATAAAAAACACGAAAGAAAAAAAAAATCTTGAACACTTTAATTTTTTTGCATTTAGCGCCCTCTTGCGCCCATGGGATCTTTCACATACTACACACGTCACACGACTAAGTCTTATTGACAAATCTGTTTGTTTTACCGCTCGTCAATAAATGGCGTGCTCTTTAAGGCGACGCTAGTTTTATGCATAATAAATTAATTATCATATTTATTCACCGTCGTAATCCTCTATTAAAAAAGAGGTACCTACAAAATATAGAGTGCTTTTCACGAAATGTCGATTTTGGCAGAACTAAATTTAATATGATCGGTAATTATATACTATATACTCATAGGCGGATCCAAGATTTGGTTCTCGGGGGGGGGGCCAAAGTGCAGACGGGCAAAAATATTATAATTTTTACTACAAAAAGTGTGTGTTTAGCTCACTCTGAGCAGTTAGAAAGTTTAAACACATCCTTAATAATATGTGCCGAGAAAAAAATTATAATCTTTACCATGAAATATGTGCAAAATTCGTAACTCTACAATGATCTGGGGGGCCTTGGCCCCCTGGCCCCTCCCCCTAAATCCGCCTATGTATATACTTCATATCCTAAATATGTTTTATTTGTTAGATAAAGTAAATACCTATTTAATTAAGAAATTAGATATGTTTTCTTATTAAGAATTTAGATAAGATTATGTGGAGTTAAAATGTTTATATTTTAACTTTAAAACGCGCGATAGTGGCGCCTAGCAAAAAGTAACTTCTTTCATGAAAAGCATTGTATAGTAAAATTAAAATATTTATAACATTTCAACTTCTCATAATTTCTCATATTTAATTTCTTAATTAAATAGGTATTTACTTTATTTAACAAATTAAACATATTTAGGATTTGAAGTTCCGCCAAATTCCGCGGGACATCTTTCGTGAAAAGCACTCCAAACTGCGACTTAAGTTTTCCGAAATGGTTCATGAAAGCACCAGATTATAATTTTCAAAAATTAAAAGTAATTAATAATGCAAAAACTTTCCTGTCGCCTCACCGGATTCGAACTCGGGGCTAGTAGAACCAGCTTTATCGAACCGAACGGTCAACCAACTTATCCACGGTAACGATACGTAATTGTACGAATTTTATTTATACATCCGATGAGTTTTTCAGGCTAACCTAACCTATGGAAACCGTATCGAAATCCGGGAATAATACTGTATATTTTGTTATTCCAGACCATGAAGTATGTGCATGCTAAGTTTCGTTTAAATCTCTTTAGTAGTTTCGATGTGATGTAGTTTCGATGTTTTCCACTGCTGACTGCTTCGTTTATAGCCACATCGATAGATGGCGTTTTTTAAGTTTGTCGCACTATATTTTTTTGAATTGAATTTACTTTATATTCTATTACTTTTATTTCGAATTTTTGATGTGAATTAGGGGCGATGTGTCCGAAGTAAACGATTTTTATTTATTTTATTATTTTATATTACGTTTCCCTAGAAAAAAATTGACAAAGTGTATTACGAATTAGATCGCGCAAGCGACTTTTTCGCGTCGTTTTGTTCATATACGTGTATTCACGATTCATCTTAGTAAAGGATCACAATGAATGGGGAGAAATTTCCATTCTTATTATATGTATAGATAGATGTTCCTTTTTTTCTCAATAAAGCTGTAATATTAATGTTCCTTTTTTTCTCAATAATTGCATTTTTTAACTACCATAGAGACTAAACTTTATTTAAAATAAATTTTCAGCTGTTTCCTAAAAGCTATATTAGAGGTAATCGTCAGATCATGATGCAAGTAGGATAACCTGTTCTGCTGGAGTTGGAGAATAAACCCCAATTATTTTTATTATTATTTATCAGCGAGCGATGCCTCGGGAAAATGCTGGCCTCAAAAAACCTAATTTACCTTAAAATTGTATTTTCAAAGCCATCGCGTGCCGTTTGTTATTATGATGTCAGTTATTAGTCACATTTGATTCATAATTGAATTTGAATGAAAATCTGGAACAATTTGCAAGAATTATTATACTCCTATGGGGAATCCCGTACGATTTCATGTCCTTGGAGTATTTGTGTATAACTTGTGACGTTCATTTCCTCTTCCTGCGACAGGTGTGTTTTATTCTACGACCGAAATTGCTACCTTTATAAAAGAGTGCTTGTATGTGTGTGAGTGCGTGCGTGTGCGTGTGTGTGAGTGAGTGAGTGTGTATGTTTGTTGATTTTTCGCCCAAAAATACTAAACTGGTTGCGATGAAATTCTGCATTGAAAACACCAAATTCTTCATTCCTTTCACCTTTTTACCAGCACCGATACGTGATCAAGTTACTAATAAATTTAACTTTAAATTGAACCTCCGGAGCAAAGATCAGAAACTTTACATTTTTTACGAAATGTCACGAGTTGATAATAAGCATATCTTATCACCATTTTAAGGCGGGGCTTTACGAGCAGATTAGGTATTTAGTGCGGGCAAAAGTTGCTCAGAACGCCCGTTGGAAACGTGTGGCGTACGCTTATCGTAAAACGTGCGCGGTCATTGACCCTTGGTGATTGATTCTTTGCATGTAGTTAGCACACACACATTCACAAACACGTCAAACTTATAAAACCCCGTCGATTTTGCGTCGGGGGTTACAATGTGCTAAAATTTTTGGACAAGATCGAAAAAATGAGACACGAGATAAATATTATAGATACACGTATTTTTTGTTGAAAAAAAAAAACAAAATTAGATTACATTTAATTGATTAGATTAGATTAATTAAATTGGACCAATTAATTAAATTAAATTAAAACAATAATTCAGATAAATTCTGAAAAAATCAGGTAAATTCAGATAAATTTAAAAAAATCAGATAAATTCGAAAAAAATCAGATAAATTTTGAAAAAATCTGGTTAATTCTGATAAAATCAGATAAATTCGAAAAAAAATTAGAAAAATTCAGATAAATTCAGATAAATTCGAAAAAATCAGATAAATTCGAAAAAAATCTGATTAATTCTGAAAAAATCTGGTAAATTCAGATAAATTAAAAAAAATCAGATAAATTCGAAAAAAAATCAGATAAATTCGAAAATAAATCAAATAAATTCTGAAAAAATCTGGTTAATTCTGATAAATTCAGATTAATTCAGATAAAATTAGATAAATTCTGAAAAATTCTGATAAATTCAGATAAAATCAGAAAAATTCGAAAAAATCAGAAATATTCGAAAAAAAAATAGAAAAATTCAGATAAATTCGAAAAAATCAGATAAATTAAAAAAAAAAATCAGAAATTCTGAAAAATTTAAATAAAATCAGATTAATTCGAAAACATCAGATAAATTCGAAAAAAAATCAGATAAATTCTGAAAAATCTGGTAAATTCTGATAAATTCAGATAAAATCGGATAAATTCGAAAAAAAAAAACAGATAAATTCGAAAAAATTCAGAATCCAGATTTTTCTGAATTTATCTGATTTTTCTGAATTTATCTGATTTATTTCGAATTTATCTGATTTTTTTAATTTATCTGAATTAATCAGAATTTTTCAGAATTTATCAGAATTTTTTTCGAATTTATCTAATTTTATCTGAATTAATCTGATTTTATCTGAATTTATCAGAATTTACCACATTTTTTCAGAATTTATTTGATTTATTTTCGAATTTATCTGGTTTTTTTTCGAATTTATCTGATTTTTTTAATTTATCTGATTTTATCTGAATTTATCTGATTTTATCTGATTTTATCAGAATTAACCAGATTTTTTCAAAATTTATCTGATTTTTTTTCGAATTTATCTGATTTTTTTAAATTTATCTGAATTTACCAGATTTTTTCAGAATTTATCAGACATTTTTTAGAATTTATTTGAATTTATCAGATTTTTTTTGAATTTATCTGAATTATTGTTTTAATTTAATTTAACTAATTGGCCCAATTTAATCTATCTAATCTAATCAATTAAATGTAATCTAATTTTGTTTTTTTTTTCAACAAAAAATACGTGTATCTATAATATTTATCTCGTGTCTCATTTTTTCGATCTTGTCCAAAAATTTTAGCACATTGTAACCCCCGACGCAAAATCGACGGGGTTTTATAATATATCTGATTTTTTTTTCGAATTTATCAGATTTTTTTGTTTTTATCTGATTTTATTAGAATTTATCTGATTTTATCTGAATTTATCAGAATTAACCAGATTTTTTCAGAATTTATCTGATTTATTTTCGAATTTATCTGATTTTTTCGAATTTATCTGATTTTATCAGAATTTTCAGAATTAACCAGATTTTTTCAGAATTTATCTGATTTATTTTCGAATTTATCTGATTTTTTTAATTTATTTGATTTTTTCGTATTTATCAGATTTTTTCAGAATTTATCTGATGAATTTTCGAATTTATCTGATTTTTTCGAATTTATCTGAATTTATCAGAATTTTTCTATTTTTTTTTCGCATTTATCTGATTTTTTCGAATTTATCTGATTTTATCTGAATTTATCAGAATTTATCAGATTTTTTTTCTAATTTATCTGATTTTATCAGAATTTATCTGATTTTTTTTTATTTATTTGATTTTTTCGAATTTATCTGAATTTATCAGAATTTATCTGATGAATTTTCGAATTTATCTGATTTTTTCGAATTTATCTGAATTTATCAGAATTTTTCTAATTTTTTTTCGAATTTATCTGATTATTTCGAATTTATCAGAATTTTTCAGAATTTATCTGATTTTTTTTCGAATTTATCTGATTTTATTTTAAATTAGTTCAATCTAATTTAATAATTAGTTTATATTAATATTTAATGTGAATTAATTTAATCGTATTTAATAATTAATTCATATTAATATTTAATTTAAATTAATTTAAATTAATTTAATCTAATTAAATTATTAACTTATAATAATATTTAATTTGAATTAATTTAATCTAATTTATTTTATATAGTACGTGTGTGTTATATTTTTTAATAATCGACTAGAAGGACAAAATAAAGATTATAATATTTATTATCTAATTACAAATAAATTAAACCCCCTACACGCTTCTGAGATTTGGAAATTCACAATATATGTAAGTACTCCTAAATAATTCAAACGCGCGTGTGTAACCGTAGTGGAGGTGAGATCGAAGTGCACAGGTCCGACGCTGACAGTGGTCACCGGTGTTCTGAGTGCGTGCGGTAATGCTCCGTGGGAATTAAAATTCAATTAAAAATCATTAAATAAACTTATCGATAAAATACCCGCCATAGCCATCCGTTTGAATGTTATGTATCAAATAAAGTACTCTAAATGTTTATTTTTGTCCTAGTTTTACAAATATTTAAATGGAAGGAAGAAAATTAGGCATATTTAAAAAAAATAAAACTATCGAGAAAAAAAACAATTATCATGTTTCTGTTAATAAAGATCTCTTGTTCAAAGATTGAAGTTACACATACTAAAATATAAAGTAGTAGATCTTCTTAAAAGTTTGCTATATTAGGCTTTGAAAAACATACATTTCACTTACCATAGCGCCTTAAGCGTCTTAAAGATGTCAATTTTCAATTGCAAAATAAAAAGGTCAAAAGTACCGATCAAGACCCCGGCATCCTTAAACGCATACGAAACATATGGGCATTTCCAAGAAACGAGTGAAGTCACACAAGACCTTTACGACAAGGACATGCCAAAATAGACTTTATTACACAATAATAAAGACGTAATTACGATAATGTGTCAAATTTACGTGTAAATGCAAATCTGAGTGTGTTCATACAAATAGAACACATTAAATTTGCAATCATAATAATGTCTTAAAGACTTCTGTCGATACAGAAATGAGTCTTAATACAAGTACTTAAGATTGATTTTAAGTTGAATGAAAATCGCAAATGATTGACTCGAGTAAAACTGAGTTTGTTTGCGTCTTTCAGACAGAGTTTGGTCAGTGGTCGTGACGAGTGGACGCGTATAACGTGTAAAATCGTAACAAAGTTTTTTAGTGTAATGTTGTGATAGTTCAAAAAAAAAATGGCACAGTTTGCTTTAGTTTTCACAGTTTTTACCGTCTACATCTGCTTTGTAAATGGACGTAAGTAGATTTTTTAAAGTTTAATGGCAGGATATCGACACTTTGCGGCGACCTTCAGTACGCCGGTTTTGTTTTTGTTGCCTTATTTTGGAATGTGGATTGGATATGATGATGATGCGATGTTATCTCAACGGAATCTGATAAATTATAAAGTTGTTTTATATAAATAATAATTTATTTAACATATACCTATTTTGATGGCTGGCAAGAGGCGGCGCCAGATCAAAAGGAATGAAGGTATTTGGGGGAGGCCTTTGCCCAGCAGTGGGACAGTCTAGGCTAAATATAATAATAATATTTTAATCAAATATTTAACTGATTTGTGTTAATAAGTGAAGTGAAGCACTTTTGCAAGTCTTAATTCTATTTTACTACTCTATGAAAATAACGCCATGAAACTCACATGGATGTTTTGTTTACAATTATTGATTTGGTTCATATACATAACGTAAATGAGTTTTAACAAGTTATAATAAAACGTAAAAAAATAAAAATCGGGGCAAAATTTAAAAGGCAGCCGAGCCGTTCGTATAAGCAGATTGAGCTGAAATTTGGTAATTGATAAGATTAGACCTAGAGCATCGAGGACATATCCAATAGAGGGGCAATAGACAAAGTTTTCCTTGAAATAATTTTTTTCACAATTTGACGACTCCGCCCACTTTTCCTATTGGCTACGCTGGTTTTAGTGATGGGCAACGAAAAAGTTTCAATTTAAAACTCGATTATGCCAAGTAATCGATTACAAAGCGATAATATAATATTTTTGACTAAGAGGCAGAACATACGCACGGTTGCAAATCTTATCTTTTGTTTTAAATGGTGTTAATGTCGGAAATCATAAAGGAAGATTTTTGCTTTCCAAAGACATTGTTAGTTCCGATTTCATCTTATAGCAAAAATAGCGTTTTAGTTTTAAACAAGTCAAATATAAAATAATAGCTTATGCTCGCGGCTTTGCCCGCATGGCAAAAAAAAAAGGTCTACGTCATTAACCCTATTAATATTCCAAATTTCAACCCAATCCGTCCATCGGTTTAGGCTGTGCGTTGATAGATCAGTCAGTCAATAAGTCAGTCACTCTTTCCATATATAAATTTAGATTCTTAAAGACATCCGATTTATACACATGCATGCAAAGTTTAAGCTAAATTGAAAACTGGGAAGTAGATTAAATTTTACTTGCAAGATTTGATTATAGACAACAGGACAGGCGAATGTAAAAAAAAGCTTGTGAATAAAATTAAACAAAAATTGCCCCCTACGCAACGCTTTCAAAATTACCTATTTTGTGGATGGTGGCCATCTTTGATTTTAAATTTATCATAATAATATATACTACATACTACTACTAGTCAAGCCCTTTCAACTTTCATTTGATGCGCACATTGACGGGATTATGGAGAAAATAATTAATCAGCTATTTTTAGCGGCGGCCATCTTGGATTTTAAATGTATTAAATGTAATGCATATATTTTACTAGTCAAGTCCTTTTATTTCATACCCTTACATTTGACGAGGTTGTGAAGAAAAAAAATAATCAGCCAAATTGTAGCGGCGGCCATTTTAGATCGATTTCCACCAAACACGGCTAAGAAAACTCTCGACTACCTTTCGACTCTACTTTCAAACAAAAAAACAAGATCAAAATCCGTTCATCTGTACGGGACCCAGAAGTAAGACAAAGTACATGAGCAACGATGCCACAGACAGACAGACAGACACGTCAAACTTATAACACCCCGTCGTTTTTGCTTCGGGGTTAAAAAGAGGTCAGGTTTTTATGTTTTAGTTTTTGGTGAATAACTTTTAAAAAGAGTTTTCATTTCTTGTTCGGAACTTATTTTAGTCTATAACAAAAAATGACGTTTTCATGATGTGGATGGTATATTCTCATCGGCTCATAAAAAAGAAAATATTAAATTTGTAGGTATCTCGATCGAAAACAGGGGAATGGCATCGGAGCATTTTTATAATTTAGCAAATTTTGTAGTTGTATATCAATACTGTAGGTTTTCACTAACCTACTCGCAGCGCCGCGTGATGCGACTAAACAAGAGGTTATATGATAATATTGTAAATATTATAAATAATAGACATAATATTATAAAAGTGTATCCCTGTTGTATAGATAATGAATGATACGTAGCTTTTTGTGCGCAAGTCTGACTCGTATTCGCCATAGGTTTTATATAACAAAATACGAGATGATCTTTTGTCACGAAAAATGACGGTAACTTTACGCAACTTCACGTGTCATATTTTTTTGATACATCCTAAAATATCCGTGTACTTTTTATTTATGTTAAAATTTCGTTGAAATCAAATTTTTAGGGTAGTTCCCGCGTGCCCCACTATCCGCCCCACTGGTGGGGCAGGTGAAACTGTCAAATAATTTTTGTGTCTCACGCACCCCACTGATCGCGTTTTGGTGGGGCGGGTTCTTCCAAGACACCATCAGCCTAAGACTACGAGATCTTTCCGAGATATTGATATTTTAATTTTGATAGCTGTAATTTGAAATGAAGATTTCCTCAAGACCCTTCATTTCTTCCATCACTTTCACATATTTGCAAGGTAGATAACAAGAAAAAGGTACCAGGAAATCATAATTGAAATGAAGTCATACATACGAGTATTCGTTGACTTGTACTGCTTTGCCTGTACCTGCGTCTATTAATGAAAAAAACACATGTTATCCCATTCATATAAATTACACAAAGGTACATAAAAGTTCGAATTAATTAGGAAAGTGCGACTAAAATCACCGCAATACGAGATTTTAATAATATATTATCAGATGGGATGATTTTCTTATGTGTTGTTTGTCTACTAAATAGTACATAGTTCCTTATAATTTCTGATCTCCTAGTTCTTCGCAAAATATTTGCATTAATAACACCATTCATCATTTAGTCGTGCCCAATAAATTATATTTTTGCATGAGTTTACAGCGCTCTGATGGGGCGCGTGAAGCGTACTTTTTTAATATTATCACCCGCCACACTAAAACACAATCAGTGGGGCGCGTGAGAAGCAAAAAATATTTGACAGTTCCACCTGCCCCACTAGTGGGACGAATAGTGGGGAACACGGGAACTACCCAATTTTTACAACAAGTGAATTATATTTAAAATAAAAAAAAAACCCCCCAACGCATTCAAAATATGTAATTTTGTGGTTGCAACCATCTTTTAGTTTTTCAGATGTTAGTTTACTAAAATCTGTTTATTATAGTTTGTAGTTTTCTACTAATCAAACTTTTTAGTTTAATTCCCATGTTGAGGGAAAAAAATGTAATCACCATTTCATGGCGGCTAAGAACACTCTAGACTATTTCTACCTAAAAAAAGAACAATCTCAAAAAATAAAAAAATAAAATCCGTAATACAGAGACAGACAGACACGTCATACTTATAACACCGGGTAGTTCCCGTTCGTACACACCCCCATCGTTCACACTGTTACCGAACGGGAAGAGATCATAAAATATGTTCCGCTCGGTCACAGTGTGTACGGTCGCTACTTTTTTTCGAAACGTTCCCGATCAGTTATACCCGGTCGTAAACACTGTTGACGATCGGGAAAAGATCAAAAAAGATGTTTCGCTCGGTCACAGTGTTGACGAGTGCTTTTTTACACTAAACGATTCGTGAGTATTTAAATTCATCTTTGTAAATAAACGGCATTAACTCACTTGTATAAATTTTTGTATCTAGTCAAGATGCAAATGTATCTAGTCAAGATGCAATAAAAGGAGAGCACACAAAAGTGACCCACTTTTATGTGCTCTCCTTTTATAATATTGGTGACCACCATGTAACAAAATTGTCCCGTGTTTTCTTTTTAACCCCCGACGCAAAAACGACTGGGTGTTATAAGTTTGACGTGTCTGTCTGTCTGTGTGTGTGTGTGTGTGTGTGTGTGTGTGTGTCTGTCTGTGGCATCGTAGCTCCCAAAAGGATGAACGGATTTTGATTTAGTTTTTTTTTTAACGTAGAGTTAGTCGAAAGTGTTCTTAGCTATGTTTGGTGGAAATCGATCCAAGATGGCCGCCGCTACAAAATGGCGAATTACTTTTTTCTTCCACGACCCCATCGATTTGGGTATTAAATGAAAGGGCTTAACGAGTAGAATACAGCCCACTATATAAAATTTAAAATCCAAGATGGCCGCCATCAAAATTTTTTAATTTAATTCACTTGTTATGTAAACTAATGTTACTTCTCCACTCAAACTACTCGCACGCTGTTCCATCATGGCTATTGCGTAAATCGTGACGTATTGTCCTTTTTAAACAGGTTCCCACAGGTATGGTAACCGGCGCGGCGTCACACTTGCAATGCTCTCTGATTGGCTAATTCAAGGTCATTGTAGATAATGCACTAGGATATGCGGTTGAGGTGGTATGCGAAACTATGCCTTATTATTACTGGCGCGGTATCGCCGTACTTACTTGCCGTAAAAGCAACACAAGCAACCAATTTCAATTCAATAATCTGAATAACATTGTTTCTTAATACATAATATTATATATTATTATACTAGCTGACCCGCGCGCACTTCGTAATGCGTGACAGTCAATTCATAAAGTGATGAATTTGGTGCACCCTTTTCTCTCTTTAAGATTGATACGCTCGCTATAAACGAAGCGATTTTATATTATGTATGTAGTATAAATTCTTTTGATATAGAAAAATATGGCCCTTTTCTATATCAAAAGAAAGATTTGAATGAATACTTTCGAAGATATTACAGATTTGAAATGCAGTGGTACCAAATTAGGTATAACTAACAAAATAAATAAAACAATAAATGTAGGCATTATTTGACTGTTTTATGCGCCACGAAGTGCGCGCGATTCCACTAGAAGAACTTTTTAAATAAAAGTTAGTTCAGGTGTGATTTAGGTACGAGTGGGAATAAATAGTAGCGTTCATCCACACTGCGAACAATCGAAACTTTTTATTCCCGATCGTTAACACTGTTAACGACGGTGTGAACGGCTGGGAAAAAAAGTAGCGATCGGACACACTGTGACCGAGCGAAACATCTTTTTTGACCTTTTCCCGTTCGGTAACAGTGTGAACGATGGAGGTGTGTACGAACGGGAACTACCCATAACACCCCGTATTTTTCCGTGGGGGGTTAAAAAATAAATTGTGACGATACTGCCACGATAAAATTTTATGAGAATAACCCACTATAAAAAAATCATCTGCTCTAGTTGTCAACTTATAAATGACATGGACTTCAAGGCGACTGTCCATTATACCGTATCATACAATAATAATAATTGTCTTAGGAACATGCCAAACCGAAAAATAACATCAGGCCCTTTTTACACTAAACGATTCGTGAGTATTCACCTTTGTAAATAAACGGCATAAACTCACTTGTATTTACTTCGGCTTCGTGCCGACTGCAGCTACTCCTTAAAGTAGATCCTCGTACAGGATCGAAGCGGTCGGCACAAAGCCGAAATAAATACAAGTGAGTTTATGCCGTTTATTTACAAAGATAAACATCTGGCCCATGCCATTATGAACCTTATTTTCATTTATTTATTGCTCATAGCTTAAAATTAGGTTTTGGTAGATAACCGCATTATATATTACTAGCTGCAACCCGCGGTGTTACCCGCTGCAAAATTTTCGATGGCCTAAGATTTAGGCCAAGTGGGGTTACGGTGAAATTTTTTTGCCAAGTGTGGTTACGTTGAAGATTTTTGCAAATTAGGTTTACGGCGAAGATTTTTGCCAAAAAAAAAAATTTAACAATATAACAATTAGGAACCAAATTTGGAAAAAATGGAAATCGAAATAAATTTGTCAAATCCTAACTTCACCGAAAACCGAATCGAATAAAAAACCGAATTTGGAAAAAAGCCGAACCGAATTAGAAACCAAATTTTGAAAAAATGGAAATCGAAATAAATTTGTCAAATCGTAACTTCACCGAAAACCGAACCGAATAAGAAACCGAATTTTGAAAAAAAAACCGAACCGAATTAGAAATCAAATTTGGAAAAAATGGAAATCGAAATAAATTTGTCAAATCCTAACTTTACCGAAAACCGAACCGAATAAGAAACCGAATTTGAAAAAAAAAACCGAACCGAATTAGAAACCGAATTTGTAAAAAATGGAAATCGAAATAAATTTGTCAAATCATAACTTCACCGAAAACCGAACCGAATAAGAAACCGAATTTGGAAAAAATCCGAACCGAATTAGAAACCGAATTTGTAAAAAATAGAAATCGAAATAAATTTGTCAAATCCTAACTTCACCGAAAACCGAACCGAATAAGAAACCGAATTTGGAAAAAAAAACCGAACCGAATTAGAAACCGAATTTGGAAAAAATGGAAAATTGAAATAAATTTGTCAAATCCTTACTTCACCGAAAACCGAACCGAATAAGACACCGAATTTGAAAAAAAAACCGAACCGAATTAGAAACCGAATTTGGAAAAAATGGAAAATCGAGATAAATTTGTCAAATCCTTACTTTACCGAAAACCGAACCGAATAAGAAACCGAATTTGGAAAAAATCCGAACCGAATTAGAAACCAAATTTGGAAAAAATGGAAAATCGAAATAAATTTGTCAAATCCTTACTTCACCGAAAACCGAACCGAATAAGAAACCGACTGTGGAAAAAAAACCGAACCGAATTAGAAACCGAATTTGGAAAAAATGTAAAATCGAAATAAATTTGTTAAATCCTAACTTCACCGAAAACAGAACCCAATAAGAAACCGACTTTGGAAAAAAAACCGAACCGAATAAGAAACCGAATTTGGAAAAATTGGAAAATCGAAATAAATTTGTCAAATCCTAACTTCACCGAAAACCGAACCGAATAAGAAACCAAACTTGGAAAAAAACCGAACCGAATTAGAAACCGAATTTGGAAAAAATGTAAAATCGAAATAAATTTGTCAAATCCTTACTTTACCGAAAACCGAACCGAATAAGAAACGGAATTTGGAAAAAAAAACCGAACCGAATTAGAAACCTAATTCGGAAAAAATGGAAAATCGAAATAAATTTGTCAAATCCTTACTTCACCGAAAACCGAACCGAATAAGAAACCGACTGTGGAAAAAAAACCGAACCGAATTAGAAACCGAATTTGGAAAAAATGTAAAATCGAAATAAATTTGTTAAATCCTAACTTCACCGAAAACCAAACCGAATACGTCAAAATGACAATTAATTGTCAAATTTCTCAAAAACAATTGAAAATCGAAAATGTCAAAATGACAATTAATTGTCAAATTTCAGAACTGTCATCTTTTTTAATTTATTGGATTTTTTACTAAAACTGTTTCTTTTATCAGGATAAAAAGTAGCCTATGTGTTATTCCAGAGTTTTAGCTATCTTCATACCAAATTTTAAGTCAATCGGTTCATCCGTTTAAGCGTGAAGAAGTAACAAACATACACACACACACACACACTCACACACTCACACACATACACACAAACTTTCGCTTTTATAATATTAGTAAGATATATGTACCACGGCAGTATTGTATGTATTAAAAAGTAAGAGAACATCGTTGCGAGCCTTGCACGGAGCGTTAACAATAAATATCGCTGAGAATATGTTGCTGATACTGACAGGTCTATCCATGGCATGCGATGTTGCCAAACAACTGCGTGTGGGGACTGGGGACCAGAATGCAGTGAGTGTACAGGTTTATAGCCACGAATGATGACCGATAAAAAGATAATAATATAAACTTATTTTCATTATTAATAAAGAAAACTCATCTAAGTTCATCTGTTGCCAGTTCAACGAAAAAGGTTAACACGTAAAGATGCTTGAACATGTAAGCAACATATTATATTGATAGGCATGCAAAAATGAAATTGGTACTGCATTCTCGTGATTAGATTCTGTTTTGAACACGGGCAAAATACGAGAGAAAGAAGAAATGCAAACGGGCATATGGTACGGTATAGTGGGCAAACCCCTTAAAACTCATTTCTTGCAATGTTATTTTGGAATATTTTCTAATGAACATACACATTACACATTAGCTATTTTTAACATATTAACAGCTGAACTAATCAAATTTGGTATAATAGGTAGCTTAGGCTCTATAAGTCTCTCTAGGCTCTTGACAATAGGTAACAGTAGGTACTTTTCAATGGGTAAAACTGGATAGGAATAAATGAATTTCCGTAGTAGTCGTACTGAACTATGAGTCGTCAACATGGGCCTACAGAACATATTATGCGCTAGTTGTACCTAAAGATAGCATGCAATTAGACCTGGTCGAAGATGTGGTATCATTTGTCCTCTAATCGATTATCATGCATCGATTCAATCGTCAAAATATTCACAACACTGGCCAAATACGAGTCAGTAGACAAGGATAGCTATTTGGAGAAAACGCTTTATTAGAAAGAGAGGCAATTTGCCTGACCAGTATAACTTGATCCCTCACTAGAACAAAAAATTATCATAATTTTGAGGATTATTTTACATTTCTGGGGATATTAAAATCGATTTAATAAATTTAGATATTTTATATGTATACTTTATTATATAATAATACGGTTAACAGTTTTATAAAAAAATAAGAAGTCGTGATTTTTTTGTTAAAGAGAATATTCCGTGAGGTCCGCGTAGTTCCTTAAACTGGCCGCTACTAAACGGCGCGTCACGTGGCGCTACGAGTGGGGTAGCAAATACAACCAGTGTTGATATACAAAAAATCCGCCGATGCCCTCCCCCTGACCTAGAGTAACACATATACTACTTTTTAGGGCATAAAACTAGTTTAGTGAATGAAGGCAGAAGACTCATTTAAACCCGAATCACAAATATTAAACGCAATTATACAAATATATGATTGATTGATTTTAAAATATCTTTATTAAAGAATACAAAAAGTTTACATAAAATTTTTGGTTACATTTTATGATAACTAACGAAACTATAATATTTCTTACAGACTAAATACGCCCTTACTTATTTAATACAAATATTGTAGTAAATAATAAAACTATTATCTTGTATTATATGTAATCTTGTATCCATAACGATGCAATTACGAGTAGTCTCTATATGATGATATAATTATACAATTTAAGAATCATTTATTGACCTTCCTGGGTCAATTGAAGTCTCGATACTGGCGCTTAGCATATTATGTATTAGTACTTTAAATTACAATCACGATTAATAATACACTAGGTATCTATTGAAAACAATAATATTAGATATCCAGCTCAGTAAGCTTCTTTGTAACTATTTGGTACGCAATAAAGTATTATTCTATTCTGCACACTAATCCACAATCCACTCCGTGCATGATCGTCTGGAATAGAACGCTATTAGCATTAACACCGCTAATTGTTACACTTAGATTATTAATTATTGTGTAATAGTTTCAAGTATTTTTCTATGGTGTATTTATTAAGAATTATCATTTATTCAAGGAAACTTAATATTAAAATTCAATAAATTTTTGAATAGATTGGATAACTATATTGAACACTATAATAACAATAGAATAAGCTTTATATTTCACCATTATAAAAAGCCGAATAGAATACTTCTAATTGTTAACCAAAACAAGAAAAACAATACAGGAAAAGAAACAACAAACCAAATAAACGGGCGTTATCTCTTTTGGGTTTATTTAAAATAGGTACAAGTTTAAACATCTTTGAAAAGTGTGAATATTATTTGGAAAAAATTCTATTTAAAAACAAGTGAAATTTAAAAAATACTTTTTAAAAACAAGCTTTAATTATTGTTATCATCTTGCATCATAAAGTACTCGTCAAGACGAATCAAATGAGCCCAAACTCGATGGGGTTGCGTTGTTTTATGACAGAGTTCCTATGGCCACCTTCCAGCTCCATCATCAGATCAGCTCGATGTCATAAAAATATTGCATTGTCATCCGATTTACACACGCATGCAAATTTTCAGCTCAATTGGAAACCGGGAAGTGGGTCAAATTAAACTTGCAAGATTTGATTACAGACAGACAGACAGACAGACAGACAGACAGACAGACAGACAACAGACAGGTGAAAGTAATATAAAGCTTGTAATTAAATGAAAGAAAGAAAATACCTAGTTTAAGAGACAGGCATAAAATATACAGGAATAAAACACAAGAAAACAGAAAAGAAATAATATACTAAATCACCCATAACATACGTATTGTGTATACTGTATACTAATTATGTAGCTTCAGTGCGTATCTGTTACGTTTACTTTTAAAAAAATATTAAGGTACGAGTACCTATTCAACAAAACTAAACGATTGATTGATTTACCAACGCACAGCTCAATCTCGAGGATTGGGTTGAAAATTAGAATGCAGATATTAGTTATTTCTGTTCATTAATAATTAATATATAACTAGGTAAATAATTTTAGGTACTCAATGGAGTAAGACAACGCTTTTAATTCTAATATGTTCAGTGCACCTAAAATTTTACATCGTTTTGAAATCCTGGGAAGCACTATACTGATTATGAACAGATTTGGCGTACATTACTCGCTTAAGAACGTATATGTGTGCAATAATATTATGCAGGGCTGGTCTAGAGGAATTTTCAATAAATTAATTCCATGAATTTATATTTCGAAATTCGTCAAATTGTGCGAGCGAGAGAGCGTCACTCGATTTATACGCTCTTAAATCTCCTAATTAATATGAGTATAATACAAACGCAGCAATATAGTGTTTATCTTTCTGTAAATTCCTCTCCATTCATTGGTTGTCTGGAAGAAATCGCTTTTTAGCGATAAGACCGCCGCTTGTACATTTATATTTTTGTCAATAATTTTCCACTTGTAATGTATTTCTTTTTGTGTGGTGTATACAATAAAGCATTATCTATCTATCTATCTATACATTGAAGCTGTCATCAATCGTAGTGGGTGAGAATTTACCAATAGGCTCTCTGATATATTGACCAGCATAAAGATACATTTAATAAAGTAAGATGTGCTCATTAGATGCAACAGGTAAAGCCGGTTCAGCAAGGTTGGATCACATACGATCTTGACTTTAGTTTTGCATACAAAAAGGTACAAGAATTTATATGAGAAACATTATATATTTGTAATATATTATGAGTAGGTATATTTTATATGATATTATTATTTTTTATTAAGTATACAATAAAGTATTAAACTTTATTGTAACACCATAATTAATAAACAAATAAATGTATACAGAGATGTTGCAACAGGTGGTCTTATCACTGAAAACAATATCTTCCAGACAACCGTGTGGGAGTAACATAATATGACAAAACTGATGATTTTGCATCGAAGAGAACTTTTTTGATTTTTTGTTGAATAGTTAAGCGAGAGGATTTATGTTTGAAGAAAACTGATCAGCCATATAAAGATTCTAATTATTGTTAATAAATTGAAAATTTCTGGGAAAATAAATATCTGCTAAGTCGAGAATTTACATTTTACTCTATCAGGAATAGTAAAGTGCAATAATTTCTACGAAATATGGGAAGTCCGTACTTCAAATAACTTGGGCGACTGCCAAATTATATTAAATATGGACTTTCCGGCTTTTTGGCAACTGTTAATGCAGTGCTTACTCAAGAATTCATTGAAATTACTACGGGTGTCTTTAAGTCGAGGGTTAATAGGTATTTGCTAGGCCTGTGTGTAACAGCTTCGACCACGTCTTCACTTACCAACAGGTGAGACTGTGGTCAAACGCAGTCCTATTCTATTTAAAAAAAAAATAATGTCAAGAACAACTCAAAAGATGGCGATCGTTTTCCCGCGCGTCCGAGCGTCTTTGTGACGTCGGCCTAGGATAGTTATGTTGAATACTTTAGCAATCAATGAATAAAAAGCGAAGAATATATAAGTCAAGTCAAGTCATAGTGTCAAGTGTAATAAAATAAACAGGTTTTAAGAAACCAGTTCATAGGCAATAGGCAACAATAAACAAATATGGTCGTTGGGCTACAAAACATGAATATAATAAAACTTGATATGGACACTGGACAAAAGACATTGTGAAAAACCTGCGGGATTCCCTTGACGTGAAGATTTTATCATACCTGTATGATAAATTTACATAACTACTTGATTGAGGTTAACGGAACGAGACGCAAGAGTTTAATCACTTCACCATTTTTAGGGCTCCGTACCTAAAGGGGTAAGACAGTCGAAATATACACAGGTGATATAGTTCTGTTTGACACTATACAAACACACAACAACAACAACAAATATAACAGCAAATTATTTTCAAAACAGAAAAAAATAGATAATATGCAATAAAATAACATACTCCCATTCACCAACGTAAGTGAAACAAGCTGTTATTTTTTACAATGAATTACTATTAAATTTTGTTTTAAATTTTACTTAAATAATTATTAAATTTTTACTCGTATAACGTCCCAAATGAAGTTTTAATACGAAAACTTCAGCTTACTAGGTATTAGGTTAATACCTGCGTGTATAATATTGAGTAAGGCATCTAAAATCTGAAATATTGTTTAACAGCTTGCAGAATTGCACTCTTGGTGACAAATGATAGGGTCTTGAACCAGCGTCCAACGGAAAATGAAATCAGCAACAACATTGCTAAAACCAAAGGTATTTTAGCACCAAATGCACAAAATCTTCACTTTGGTTGAAATTCGGTGGCACTTTGGTGAAGATCACATAGGGTTAATTAATTTAATTATAGTATGTTATATAATGTCGCCGTAGGCCTAGAAAACGCTGGTGGGACGAACTTGACTCATATTGCACCACCTGACAAAATATAGCAATGGATAAGACGGAATAGCGTGAAGGACGGGAGGCCTTTACCCAGCAGTGGGACAAAAATGGATAACAAAAAAATATATTATGCTGCTCAGCATTCTAAAATAAAAACAAGTGAACTTTAAAAAAAACTTTAAAAAAAACAAACATTTATTATTATTACCATCGAGCATCATAAAGTTCTCGTCAAGACGAATAAAATGACCCCAAACTCGATGGCGTTGCATCGTTTAATTACGGAGTTCCTATGGCCACCTTCCAGCTCCATCATCAGATCACCTCCTTGTCATAATAATATTTGCATTGACATCCGATTTATACATGCAAAATTTCAGCTCAATCGGAAACCGAGAAGTGGATCAAATTAAACTTGCAAGATTTGATTAAAGACAGACAGACAACAGACAAGTACAATAAGTAAAAGCTTGTAAAAAGCACTCTACCATCTGACAGTGGTTTGGAGCACTTGGATTTACTGTTGGTTGGCGTGTGGCCGATCTGTGGTTAATACAAGGGTTCTTTACTGCTGTAGTCGCTGGAGTATCGTTTGATTGTTTTTTCTCAATAAAGGTATTTTTGCCAAATGAAAGAAAAAAAGGTTTACAGAACATACGAGTTGATAATTTAATAAGGTGTAAATGGGATGCATAGGTACAATGGACAGATTTAAAAAACCCCCTAACAATAATTATAATTACTCATACCTGTATAGTTAGACGGAAAACCTCGACAAGTCAAGAATTCTACCTGTGAGTCATTTAATTGAGAATACGGTCAATTAATGGAAACTTAACGAACTAGTTAATGTGTTCTTTGTTTCAATGTAAACATATTAAGGTACAATATTTAATAGTCATTCGTCATCGTTTTATTTTGACAAAACTGTCTATTTATGTTATACTAGCTGCACCCAGCGGTTTTACCCGCTGAAGGGGTAGCCTGTGTGTTATTCCAGGGTCTAAGCTATCTCTTTACCAAATTTCAGCTCAATCGGTCCACCCGTTTAGGCGTGAAAGAGTAACAAACCCACATCCAGACATCCACTCTTACAAACTTTCACGTTTATAATATTAATAAGATCTATCTATTTCGTTAGAGATGGTAAAGGAAATACTTAAAAGATTGCAAATAATAAAAACTTCAACACACTCGGCGCGCCGTATATATGTATATAAATCTTTGCGTCACTTTTGACGTTTTCGTAGAGGTCTACGAAAAGGTAGTTCTAGGTCTCTTCTTTGTCTATGGTCTACGTGCAACCCTGACAGATACGGCAAGTGACGGGTATCGGTCAAAGTTCAAAATCCATGGATTTAGTCATTTAATCATCATCATTACCAGTACAGTGCCGCGTAGAATTTAAAATTATAAACACTAGTTCTAGTAGAAAAAAATATCACCAACCTACGTTCATTTCTACGTTAGCTGTACATAAGCTCCCTTGGAATTCGATTCAATTCTATCCTTTCCGTTTGGAACGCAGAAGGTTGCGGGTTCGATTCCCACATGAGGCAAATATTTGTGTGATCCACAGGTATTTGTTACTGGTCTGAGTCTGGGTGGTTTTCAATATTATCTATTATAAGTATGTATTTACAAAAGAAAAGTATATTATTATAGTATTATATCCGTTATCCTAATCACTATAATACAAGCATTAAGTTGCTTAGTTTGGGGTTAGGTGGCGCTGTGTGAAATGTCCTGAAATATTTATTTTATTTATTTTTATCCTCCATCATCCTTTTTTTTACACTGGTAAAATGTGTCAAAGTGATTAGAGTAGGAAGACGAAGTGGTTGGGATTGATCTCCGAAACCTTGCGAATAACTCCTCATCTCACCCAAGGGCATCCCAAGTACTTTTTCCGAAGCCCCAACCCGGCCCCATATGTATACAAAAAGTTTTCAATTAAATTTGGTTCTTATTAGAACCAAATTTAACATAAAAATAAGGTCCCACATCTTTACAATAACTTCAATTAAAACTGGTTCTAAATCACATAAAAAATAAGCTTTATACTCGTTCCATCAGATCGTTGCACTGTATGAGGAAAACGGTTTCAGTGTCCGTCGTCACTCTAGGTATTTAATAACCAATTAATTATTTATATTATGCCGCTTTATCTTTATTGAGTGGGTAATAAACAAATTGACTGTGTAATTAAACTGCTACAATATAATAATAATACATAGTTAATACTATAGATTATTATCATAGCTGCCATTACGCTATAGGTACGTTTACGTATTTTTGCATCTATTGGAGCTAAACCCCTCGCTTTTGGCTAACGTTAAAAAATGTACTGAGATAAAAGTCGTTGTCGAAAAAGGAACGAATACGACTGTCTTTTATTTTGTTTCTTTTTTTGCGGAAATGACTAGCATTTAACGCTTGGCTAGAGAAGCTAAACCGATACTAGTTTTAGCCTATGAAATATATTATGTAGTGGTTAGAGGAATTAGTTCTTGAAAAAGAAAATGTACAAAACCGAGTCGTCAAGTGGCATTACGACCATAATCTGCTGTTTACCACAAATTGCAGTGAAGCCAGGGAAGGATTAATCCCGTCTACCAGGTTTAGTCTGCACCGTCTATAGCCTCATGATTGCGTAACATTAGACGAGATTCCGGTCAAAGGCTAACCTATATAGACAAATCAAGGCAAACCTATAAAAATAAAGGCATCAAAATCGCGGTTCAGCTCAGTAAACAAAAATAAAACTTTTTTTCTACATTTTGAAAAGAGAATGCCTTTAAACTCCCAAGCGGCTCGATCGGGTCGCAACCACCCCATTCGAATTTAAACTTTAATTTAAGTATGCTAAAAAAATTCAATACACCCCCGCTTCAAAACTATTGAAGTGCCAGTGGCTAGTAGCCTAAGGCATAAATAAGGATTCAGAGAATATTTGATGTTTTCAATGACCATTTAAACTAAATTTCTCCTAACAGGTGTAACAGACGGTGGTTTCTCATTCCCTGATGAAAAGGTACAACGAACTCCTAGAGGTATTGAAAAGACCGTGTGTTCTTGGTGTCGTGTGTTGTAGTTAGCTTTTAACAATATCTCGTAAGATTTTTGGCCTGGACTGATCTAATTTTTTCTTCTTCTTTTCGTAACGAAATGGCCTTTTTATGACCTATAGCTGTTTGGACCAGTAAGTGGACAGATCTACATCGCTGTCATTGGCCTCAATGAGAACCTGCATCGTACATATGTCAGGGCAGCTGGAACATTGGAGAAGGTGGTCCATCGATAATTTCTTCTTTACCAATAAGTCTATAATTACTAGAAAGTCTTCTAGAGATCTAAGAAAAAAAATATCACCTTTCAACAAAATACAGAATCTTGCACTGATCAGATACCAAAAATATCTTTCTTGCTTATCCTTAAGGTCAGTGTAGTTCAACGCCCAGCATTGCACACTCATTAAATGCATGAAAATATTTACCTGCCTGCACATAAACCAAACACTTAAAAGCCTTTAAGATCACCTTAATATACAAAAGTCGGTTTTCGCCTTGGTTTTATCTGGGATCGAAGATGAAAGAGAAATATGGTATATTACCTATTGGTGATTTGAATGTCCTTCCTTTGGTCAACCTTTGCATATCATTATATTTACACAGCTTTTGAAAACATGAGCACTTTTTCATTTTTGGTGTTTTTGAGGATGTTTTTCACCTAATATAAAATTCTTCAGCAAATTCTAGTTTCTTTGCCATTGGATTGAAAAAACAATATCCGATAACCTAATAGTATTAAGAACAAGGATATAATAATTAAGAGCGGCATAGAGGATTTGGAGTGGAATTCCGCTAGATTTCTCTCCTCACATAGAAATTCAGTAACGTGCAGGTTGCATGCTCTTCATGCGTCATCGGACGCACCACGATCACAAACTGGGACAAAAATGTTGCATTTCTTATTGTAATCATTACGGTGTAATGAAACAATTTTCCTTACTGATTTTCCTGGAAAGATTTCTATTTTATTTTCTGACATAACTTCCCTCGTATCCAGTAGGATTCTAGTGGGCATGAACATGCACTTAACCACTCATTAAATCTTTGAATATAGGATAGGGCTGGAAATCTTCTTCTAGGACGTTATTTCCTCTTTTTGATACCAAAATTGCCATAGCCTTGGCTCTGATGTCAATTGGTGATAAATATTAAAGTTACCCTAATTACGTAATAAATAGTTTATTATTATTGTTTTGAACTCTCTTTTCTATAATTTTATATTGTTATTAAGTTGTGCTAAACCTACATTGCCTCACACACCCACCCCCACATTGCTCTAGCAGTATAATTAGAGTGATCTATCTGGGTGTACATCCCAACTATTATTTTATTTCCAAATCTACCTATTTGAAAACTTACATTTTCTAATTTCAAATTCCAGAACAATGTGCAACGCCCAACAGTGGCAGCGGCACATGCATATCAGTATATGACTGCCCATCAGTGCTGGAGATCATAAGGAAACAGGACAAAACTGAGGCTGACTTGGACTTGGTGCGCAAGTCTCAGTGCGGATTCCAGGGTAATGTTCCTAAGGTAAGATCTACTCATTTCTATTCATAATATGAGCTACAGAACCAATGAAAACTATGTTCTAGTCAGCCAAAGAGTTATAAGAAAAAAAAACCTCTGTCATAATGTAACAAAAATTAATAGATAGAGGTCCAAAAAGTGTTAGAACTAACGTATTAAAACAATCTTTGCTTTCCATAAATAATACTCTTTTAAATGACCTGAATAATAATGAAAATATAGATAGATAGATAACTCTTTATTGGAACACAGAAAATATACAGAAATAAACTTAAAAATAAAACACAATATTATAATCTATGTGTATCTATGTGTCTATGTGTGATTTGTCTATGTGTGTTGTGTCTATGTGTATGTGTGTGTGTATCTATGTGTGTGTGTGTGTCTATATGATAGCTGTAGAAAATAAACGTTCAAAAGTATATTATTGATGCATTCAGTTGGCAACACAGGTCCGATCTTGACTCATTTTGGACTTTGATGAATAGAACCAAACTGTTCAGTTACAATTGCAGAATCATTAATTGTTACGACACCTAAGCGAGTAAAACTAATATTATTGTACTGGCATTTTCCAGGTGTGCTGCCCAGCACCATGCTACACTCCAGATGGTCAACCGGGCAAGTGCACCAGCATCTACTCGTGTCCTCATCTGGCCCAGCTCTTGCAGCCACCGATCTCAGAAGAGAACAAACTCTACGTCCAGAGCTCAAAGTAAGAACAAAACGGACTAGACCTTAGTGTTCTGTCCTTTTTCTGTCGTTGTTCTGTCTGTCTTCTCGCGCCTTGATCAAAAGAGAATTAAGACGACGTCACCCCTGCTAACTAAAGCATGTTTCTGCAGAGTGGCATACTTCTATACCCGGACTTTTTATACGAAGTACATAGTTGTTTTCTTCTCGTGTCTTAACGCGACGAAAGACGAGGTGACCCTTGCTTACCATGCCCCGTCTCTGCTAAGCGGATTGCACGCTTCGTTACCCTTTAATTTTTATATAGGTAATACGAGTACGTAAAACTGACTCCGTGTCCTCGACGAATCCACATCTTATGTATCTCATCAGTCGGCATTGCGTCTTACGAACTCTCTTCAATTTTCTATCTACGTCGCGACTTTTTAACGTAAGTTCCCGATGAAAAACATCGCAATTTCATGGAATTTAAGCTTCCTTGTAGTATAATTGCTCGAAACCATGATCAAGTTTTATTTATGGCTATTTCTGAGAAAGCTGTTTAATATAGGAATCACCTAACAGAAAACTTATTTATTTTCGGTGGCATTTACCTTATTTACCTGCACATTCTGACCGGTTAACATAAGATGCTAACCGGTAGGTAGTGGCAAATGTCGAGGTCATTCGGTCGCGTCGCTTGTACAAAAATTATGACGTTTTTTGATTTATTGTACAAGCTGTTTTTATTTTTTAGGAAAAACGACGAAGTCGTCAAGCTCTTTCCGAATTACAGTATCACAAAAAACTAGATAACAAAAATTAATTAAACGAACTCCTATTATAATCCATGTGAAATAGAAATTTTTATTGCATCTTTTCCGATAGATTATAATAATTATAGTAATGCAATATAGGGAAAACTAAGCTTCATGAACAGCACTTTATCTGTATTACATAATTAGCTACCCGTGTAAAGTCTAATGAGTAAGTATAGTCTCCATCCTCCGTGTCACTCATCTCTATTTAACAAACGAGTAATAAAATTCAAAGCTTATCAGGCCTATTTCTTCAAGCCAAGAAGTTTCCCATACTATAGGTACCATGTTAGGTAAACAAATGGCTTCAGTAATCATACGTGCAACCTCATTTTCCTCAGATGCCAAGGATCTCAGCAATACAGCGTGTGCTGCGGCCCACCACGCAACACCAACACTCAAGTGCAAGTCGGCAACTGCGCAGCCACTATTAACGGGTTACCACCCAACCCTAAGACGGAATGCTGCGGAGTTGAAAGCAGAGTCGAAAATAAGATTGTTGGTTAGTATTCTTTACAAGTAATGTTTCAATAGTAAAATAAGTATCTTATAATGTGGTACAGATAGATGTAACTGTGGATCAACAAGTTCGAATCTCAGCCCCGCACCGATGACTATAATTACACGCACTATTCTGGTGGTAAGCTTCGGCCTTTAGCTAGTTACCACCCACTGGAAAAAACCGTGTCGCCAAGCAGTCATTATGACCGTGGACCAGTCATCGGAAGATGATGATGTTCAATGAAGTCTGATTTCGATACTTATACTGGGACCACTTCTAAAGAATGCCCTTGGAAACGAAAATAATATTTTCAAATCTGTTCAATGGTAGAAAATCTTTTGAAAATGCATCCATCGAATACATGCCGGCCGCATGCAAATTGCAAATGGTTTTGAAATATAAGTTGGGCTTTCATTAAGTTTGACTTTGGATTTGAAAGCTTTCAAGTTACATTTCTCAAAACACTAATAAGCCAACAAAAAACATCTTAAGTCTTTCTACCATAACAGATCCTATTACGCCATCAACAACGTCTTTAGTGGCTTCTTGTCTTGTCTTCTTGTGGAGTTTAAAATATCAATTTTGCTCCTTATTGTATTCTAAAAACCAACAAATAAAAATTCCAGGTGGCAACGTGACAACAGTGGACCAGTACCCATGGTTAACAGTAATAGAATACAAACAAGGCAACCAGATCAAGCTGCTGTGTGGTGGTGCTCTCGTCAGCAACAGATATGTGATAACGGCTGCTCATTGCGTGGCTGGGGATATTCTTACTGTTGCGAAACCGTAAGTACAGTCTTCTTCTTCTTCCTGCCCTTATCCCACACTAGGTAGAGACGGCACAACACGTTTTTCTCCTCCATTCTGATCTATCATCCGTCATATCTGGATTCACTCCCCTAGCACGCATATCCTCTTTCACACAGTTCATCCAAACCTTTTTCGGGCGCCCCCTTCCCGGATTACCACCTATCACCATATTCATGGAACACACACGACGTAACGTGGACGTAAGTACACAGTAATCGGATTAATTATAATTTATCTATTGTGCCTAGTGGTTATTATACTTGTAGAAGAGTATTCAAGATCATATCAAAAGATCAAATCCTTTCTTAGCGGAGGTCTACACGTCATAAAACCTATCTGTGTTCCAAATTTCAACCCAATCCGTCTAGTGGTTTAGGCTGCGCGTTGATAGATCAATCAGTCAGTCACTCTTTCCTTTTATATATTTTAGAAGAATTAGTACCTATAGTGTACTCCATCACTTTTACGCGTTGAGACGAAATATACTTTCTATCAATCATTATTACGGTTAAACATCATTTTTCAGTTGCCCCCTCTAAGTTATGGATCAATGAAAAAAAACCCCTTTTTGATTTTCACTATCAATGTCGCTCTTAAACACGGGCTAAGCCCGGGCCTTTTTATAGGCTAACACGGAGACAAAGCTAAGTCATTGCCTAAGCTATGTCGGCTAAGTCTATGCCTTCAGATAGACCATCAGAATCAACAATAAGTGTCTCTATTTCCAGCATCAACGTCCGCCTCGGCGAGTACGACACAAACAACGACGGGCCAGACTGCGCAGTGGTAGAAGCCGGTGGCATGGACTGCACTGAAGGCACCGTCATCATTCCCATCGAGACTTACACTCCTCATCCTCAGTACAGCACCACCAGGAGACAGTCCCCTAATGATATAGCACTGATTAGGATGACGCAGGCCGCGCCCTATACTGGTAAGCATCTTAACTATTTAGGAGAAGATAAGAATAGGGGATTTTGATGGGGAAAATTGGAGTAAGCCTACTTTTTAATGAGACCAATAGAAAATTACAATTTTACTTACAACTAATAACTAGTACTAACAACAGTTTAGTCCACAATGTGCAACCTTATCGATGTTAGCGATCTCTTTCAGGCAACCAACCTTTGTACGGAAAAGTTGACTGAAAGATTGAGTAGAATTTGGCACAAGAACTGGGAACTATGAACTATATATTATTTAACTGGGCGTGATCAAGTTCTAGCCACACTATCAGCTCATGTATGGGTTTTGCCGACTCTTAACGTTTTCATTTATCAGGCTGGTGGGCAGAACTCTCAATACTTGTTGAGTGTCAGCAAGTTTTTAAATCTGTGGGTTTACAGCTTTAACATACGAGGGTCCAGACTAAGCCGTGACAGACTTCACTGTCACAACCCTCAGTGGTGACTGAACAGTGATCAAAACTAAACACTGATTCTGAACGTCCAAAGCTATTCGTAAAATAATGAAAAAAAAATACATATTATTTAATTTAAATAATTTTTGCAGATTTCATCCGTCCAATCTGTCTGCCAACTACGGACGTAACGCTGAACCCTCCTATTAACTTCACTTTGTACACGGCTGGCTGGGGTGCTGTGTCCCTTCAACAGGCGTCCAGTAATATCAAGCTATTCATTGCCTTGCCCTACGTCGACAAGAGTGTAAGTAGAATTTGTTTATAATAATATTATGATAGACCTTCTGGGTCAAAATCTGGTGCAAAACCTGACGATAGTCAAGTTGGTACTTTGAATTTTCGCAATAAGGTGTCGTGATCTTATTCCGTTAGAGCGCAAGAAAAGGTAAAGAAAAAAGAGTTTTCCTATTAAATCACTATTTTATGTAAATAAACGTATATAGTTTTACTACCATTCTCTATAAGGATGGAATTCTCCCATCTGCTAACAAGCAACATTTTTCAAAGGGGATTTGGGATAGAAAATCAGTCTCACGGAATTAGACATTTCAATAACTTATTATATGAAACATTTTGAGAAAGTCACCAAGAAGAACTTACCTATAATGAGTCTCTCTAGTAAAAAAATCAAAATTTTCCAGGTATGTCAACCAGCGTACTCATCAGGTGGTAGAAACCTAAAGCTGACATCAGGGCAGATCTGTGCTGGTGGCCAACCAGGCAAAGACTCCTGCAAGGGAGATTCCGGAGGCCCTCTCATGTACGAGAACGGAAGAACGTACGAACTTATTGGGGTCGTCAGCTTCGGTCCAACGCCTTGCGGTCTCCCCAACGTACCAGGAATCTACACCAAAGTGTTCGAGTACAATTCCTGGATTAGGAGTAATATGAGACCTTAGACTTAGGACATTTAGGGTTAATTTTAATGACTTTTAAATCCAGGTTATGCTTGAGATAATTGGTGCCTTAAGTTCTTGGGACCTAGCCAATATTCTATTCGTAGGTACCTAAAAAGTATTGCATTAAAACTTTTGTATCGTGTAAGTAATAATATGTCGTGTAAGTGGTAATGTAACTTAAATTGATCAATTTTTGATGGCCCAATCTCAAATCTTTAGAATCAATCAATATATAATAGCTCAATGAACATTTGCGAGTACATACATTGACATAATATTTAGTGCATAGTGTTTAGTGTTTTTATTTTTAGAACTTCTGATACTATTTGTCTCAGATGAACCACTGCTCTACGCGGTTTTAAAAAATACTCTAAGTAAGGTATTTTCCTTGACTTTAGCAAAAATAATGTTTTGCATTACTGTGTTTAATATGCAAATGGAGATACAGTAAAAAGTTTCTTTATTCTAGATGCAGTTCCATATTGTTAATTTCTTTGGCGTTCACAAATGAGAGCAAGCGGTACATGTTTCGGTATATCACTGATTAAATCGTGTGCAATATTTAAATCTGTTTTGGAATTGTTAAGTGTATGAAAGTATATCATCATACTTTCATACTTTTACTTTATTTAAATGGTTTTATGAAGTGTAATTTCTTTTTTGATGCTCAAATTGAACAAAATATTTGTATTTTAAAAGGTCTATTGTTGATGGATCTCAGAGCTGGCTAAGATCTGACATAATATTAGATAGGTTTAAGATTTTATGAGATTAAATTGTTTCATACTTTTGACAAAAACGTTTTATTTCCCTACATCCGTGGAACAAATGTGTACAGAAGACAGATTTTTTTTTTAAAACTCCTTGTGAACAACACGTCACTGGCTTTATATAACGGACATTTCAAGGAGCGTCTGTGTTTGGTAAGGACCGAAGTTCACAAGTATCTCAAATGCGAAGGAATGCGAAGAAATTTCAAACATTCTTGCAAATTTTAACGATATTTTGACTAGACGTTACCCATTAGTCTAGGCTAGGCTAGTCAAAATATAAAGTCCACTCACCTCTGGCGTTGGTGGCAGCATCAGCGATCTTCTGGAAGGCGTCCAGAAAGGCAGCAATTGCGACGAGCGCCGACCTGCGGGTGGAAACATGGTTTTGGCACAAATGTTTTATTATGCGGTTCGCGTCGGCTATAAATCTATGGCAATTTTCGTAAATAAAGAAACGTGAATTTCTTTTTAAAATACGTGAAGAATATTTGAGAAGTAATGCTCATGAAAGCAATACATTTATTTAAGACTCGTACAGAACAACAAGATAAATACTCGTAGGTATATCTAAAAAAATATGTTTTTATATGATTATAATTAATGATTGACGAAGACCTCTGTCAAAAACTAGAATAAAGTCGTAGTCTTATATTTTTATTACAACGCGTTTACGATTTGTTACGATAGATTGGCAACAAGCAGAATCACAATGATGGAAAGGTTTCCCAACAGATGTTATAATTTGCCCTTTAAATTTACATCCATTGCTCCAATTGCATCTAGTCCCTCCAATATCAAACCAAATGCAGAACAATTCACTGCAAATCACATTATCCTATCAAGTTGGGAGAATTGATATCATTGCAAAGTCAGTGAGGACAGTCGGCAATCATGATCGTTTAGAGGCAATTGGAAGCATCGTGTTGATAAAGCGTAGGTCACTTTTGTATGAATTGGACTTGAATTATGGAGAAGATCGAAGTTCAACATCTTGGTGATAAACTTTTTGTCACACTACACGAAATAAACTAAATGAAATGATGACGTAGACTGTAGACTAGAAGAGTCAGTTTAAAGCTAAATATAAGCACAGAATACAAGTATTTTTTAACGTAAATGTGTTCTGATGGGTGTGATGTGCAAACATTACTGTGCTTCGGTAGGAGGGCACTGTAGCTAGTGAAATTACTGGGCTAAAGAGTCTTAACATCTTATGACTCTTGAGTAAGAAGCGTTGGTGCAGTGCACCTAGAATTGCGCATAATTGTGAAATTCTGGGTAGCACTGTACTGATTATGGGCAGCGTTATCTCTTAACATCAGGAGAGCGTCTTGCTCGCCTTCTTACTTCTCCACATAAAAAAAATAAAAAAAATCTAAATAAAATAGATATAGAATACTCATAGGTTTTTAAACGCATTTGGACGCACACCAGGTCAAGTTTGGGCAAAGGTGGCGAAAGGGAAGTGATCGATAAGGTGTCTTCTCAGTGGCTCTTTATTGAAAGTTAAGCTCTTCGAATATTGTTTTCTTAGAAGATCATATTCCATTGTTAAATCTACATAATGTGTTCCTCTATTCTTTAAAATCCTCATGCCTTTAGTGTTCTTCATAAAGAAATATCTGCTGTCTTTTTTTTATAGTTTATGCTATCTAACTGCTGGGCAAAGACCTCCCCCAAGTCTTTCCTGTGCGAAATATCCTTCAAATGCTACTTACTTCAACGCCGAGTGCAGCTTGGTGGCCTTCGATATGAACTCCTCCCACATGGGCGCACTGTTCTGTGAACAAATAACATATTCCATTAGTGACATCATAATGAAAAATAAATGTTGTGAAAACTGAGAACGATGTTCAGACAGCCAACACAGCCCCTCAAGCACTGCGTAGACTTGTCTTGCTGCCAAGTAAACTGTAGTACCATACATTCACAAAAGTACGATATATGGGATAACAATCCTACTCTTGAAGTTTCATCGGGATCTCATGTGTCATGCTACGGCCACTGTTACCAGTTCCACTCTATGTCGTAGTGACAAATTGTCCAACAAAACCAAATGCCATAAACACTTCTTGGACGAGAATTTGACACTTTTTTTATTTATTTTTTTATCCAACGAAGTAAGAAGACGAGCAAGATGCTCTCCTGATGGTAAGAGATAACGCTGCCCATAATCAGTACAGTGCTACCCAGTGCACTGCGCCAACGCTTCTTACTTGAGAGTCATAAGATGTTAAGACTCTTCAGCCCAGTAATTTCACTGTGCGTGAAGTGGATTTTAGAACATCCATATAAAAATATCAAAATCCTATATATGCCTAGCAGTGGATAATTGGCTGATGATGATGCTAGTCTTTTGGTTCCTAAACTTTTCTATTCTTTTAACTTATTGCAAACACTGTACAATGCAGCCTCTTCAGCGAGTTTTACATAAATACTGTAGGTTACTCTTACTGTTCGATCACCTTCAAGAACCAACGTTTACAAAATAAATTTATTTCCCTCCTAGACTCTCTTTATGTGCATATTCTTCTATGATACAGAAACGTGTGATAGTTGATCTAGAATTTCATATTTCTAGTTCAGGAAATAGTTTGTATGCTTTAATGGTTTCCAATAAAGTATTCTCCTATTCTATTCTAATTTTCACCACGCCGATTTCTAAAGTATATATGGAAATCTAAAACTCGCCTTGCCATTTATAGAATAGAAACTGTGGATCGTTAAAGCCCAAATTGGTGCGTACAAACGGACGGACATACGCAATTTGTCTATTATTGTCTTCGGCCAGGTGGACGGTATTGTTTGAATAATTGTTTCCACTCACAATTTTAATTTTAGGGTTGTACTTTTTAAGATTAATACAGTTTTATTTTATTTAAGGCCTCCAGCACAAAATCTTCGACTAAAACCGTGTCTATTAGCGAGATTTAGCACTTTCTGTTAGTACTATTGGTTACAATTATGAGTATTTCTATTCTATTCTATTCTACATTCTCCACCATATGCACCTATATATTAAGTCTGACTTATAACTAAAAATATCCGATTTTAGTACAACAAAATTCAATAAATTGAACTAGCTCTTTCAAATCAAATCAGTCAATATATTTTTGTAATTTTATATTCGTTTGCATATTATAATTTGTTCCATTATTTAGAGTTCTAAAAAATAATAACACTTCGTATCGCTTTTGGGAGGTCTTAATTTTAAATTGAATTTTACGCACATCCCTAACCAACAGTTAAACCATTCCACATCTTTAGTTCCGGTCACAGAAACTCAAACTTTACCACAGAGATGTTACAGCTCAAATTAAACAAGTGGCCAATCTATTTTGGGAAGAACCCTTTATCATTAAACATATCTAATGGTCGTAAAGACCCTTCTAATATAATAATGTGTCATGCCGACATACGTAGAGGGTAGGAAGCTTTGAACTACGCCGACTAGTACCATTTTTAGGCACGTTTTGAATATAATTTTTTAAAGATATAGATAAGTTTTGAATATAATGAGTTCAAGTTTTGAGTGTTAACAATAATGGGACTGTATTTTTACAAGCTTTTATTTACTTTCACCTGTCTGTTGTCTGTTTGTCTGTCTGTAATCAAATCTTGCATATTAAATTTGATCCACTTCCCGGTTTCCGATTGAGCTGAAATTTTGCATGCATGTATAAATCGGATGACAATGCAATATTATTATGACATGGAACTGATCTCATGATCGAGCTGGAAGGTGGCCATAGGAAGTCCGTAATTAAACGACGCAACCCCATCGAGTTTGGGCTCATTTGATTCGTCTTGACGAGTATTTTGATGCTAGATGGTAATAATAATAACAGCTTTTTTAAAGTTTTTTTTTTTTTTAATTTTATTAGTTTAGACTAAGTTTTGAGTGTTAAATACTAATAATAATGGGACTTAGCGGACGTCTACCTCTTGATAGGAAGTGTTACCAAATTTATATGCTACATTTATATTGCTGATTAGATCTTTAGTTCTTTAATTTAAAAATCACGCCTGGTTCCCGTTGGCGTAGACTTTTTTTTCTATTTTTTTGTATTTAATAAATGTACCGTTTTGTGCATTCAGTGCATTGATAGACAGTCACGTTTTCTTTTACCTTTGCAGCTAAAATAAGTGACTTCACACGCTGAAAACTCTTTTGACCTTCCTTATTTTTTCCTCAAATAGTTTAACATCCTTTAGGCCTGATAGAACAACAAGCTCACAAACACTAACTTTTCAGTATAATACTAGTATGATAGAGTGAAATACTTGCTTCATCTATTTCCCAGCAACTAAATTATAGTCCTTGTGTTGGGAAACTACCGACAACGGCTCAATTTCGTAGCGCTCTAGTTTAGGCTTAATGAAATTCCTAGGGCTTCATTACATCCCTATTAAAGCTGACTGAAATGAAGTTTGTCGTAGGTTTAGGTTTTAACGAAATGACTAAAAGCAATGTCGCAATACAAGACAAGAAAACTCGACAACCAGCTACGTACGAATGATTGAACGAAGAAATTTTTTATATACTTCTGTATACAACTATTTATAGAAATTTAAAAAAAAACACTATAATACCCCGCTTTTGTAGGCCGATTCGATCCGATTCAATCTGACCCGAATCCGTAAAATGACGGTCCGGCCTTTCAATATCCGTCGTACTGTTTTTGACGGACCGAAGGAGCCATAGTAGGAACCATAGTATTCGTGCGAAAATTTTCTCACTCTTCTCAACTTTTCACCGACAAATATTATTATAAGTTTTTAGTTCACATTCACACAACCTATAAAATATAACTGTGATTAGACTCAAAAGCGCGTTTTGTTGTAGTATAATAAACCTACAATTCATTTCATTAATTGTAAAAGGATATAATAACTTTTTCATAAGTGCAAAAAATGGCAACATTACATCCATAAAAAAATGTTAGTCGCCGTCACATACATTTCAATTTCGGTTCTTTTAATATTAATATTCTAATTCGCAGGTACAGCAAAAACTTTCATAAAAACTTACTTCATTTCCTGTCTGGCACTTCAATTATTTTTTTTTATTATTAATGTAATATTATATATGTATTTATAATAAGTATTATTGTCGGTGAACTTTTTTTGTGAACTTAAGTAGGTGTGTATGTAGGTAACTAATTAAGATATACTCATTTCCTTTACTTTGATTATCATATACTTTAATATAATATTATTTGGTCATAATGACCGTATTCAGGCACGATGTTCAGGTAAAATTTACCTTGGCTCCTTTACCGACAATATTAATATGGGTGAAGAGTAAAGACCGACCGAGTTTTTTTAGCCTATCGTGGAACTAACACCTTTTGACAAGTCCAAGTTAACAAAAGTACCGAGGTAAAGTATAACGAGTAACAAGGGTTCAGTGACCCGACCGCCTTGTTAGGAAAAGCGGCAAGTTTCCCGGTTTATATTTCGCAAACTAGCGGTATGGAATTGGGCCCCTTGCATTACGTGACCCCGTTTGTTCGTGCTTCGTGATCTACCTCGGCTGGTGTGCGGCTGCGCTTAATTTGGAAGGAGATAATGACAACTAAAATACTTTTTAAGACAGATTAATATGCATTTTGATTTGTATGTTAGCAAATATAAAAATATGATAGTGTGGAATGCACATTTTCATATTGTTGTTTTTCATGTAAAATCAAGGTTTTCAACTCGTTAAAAATTTTGGTACTAATAATGACAAAAACAGAAAAACAATATAACCAAATGCATATTATTTATGGTTTATTTTTAAAAATATATATACAAGTAATAAATAGATTTAAAAATTAAGATATAGGCAATAAAACATAGGTAAAAGACTAAACATAAATTTAGAAGAAAAATAGGTATAAATGGTTGAATTGAGAAAAAAAAAAGTCATTTTTTAATCCGTCCACTAACACTTCGATACGAAAGGCAATGGTTAAGTCAGTCAACAGTTATTCTAATTGAACACTTATTTCAAAGGTACCCTAAAATTCTGGACTTACAAAATAGAACCAAGTCTACAATGCAGTTTTATAACATCTGGTAAATTTCATAAACCATCCCGCCTCAAAGGTAAACAAATGTTCATTCAACCTGAGATAAAAATACAACCATCAGATTTAGAAAGAGATTTGTTTATCTGATGAACTAGGAGTCGTGGAAAATTACAACAGTTTGTAATATTGCAGGCAAAAGCATTACATTTTTGATTTACAGGGACATAGATAAAAGATTTCTTCATATACGTAAAGCTTTCTAGCAAAAAAATTAAACCGACGAAAACACTGAAAATAAAAAAATAAAGGTTTAAAGCTTTATTTTACAATTTTTAGTGCGAATATTCTAGCAATCAGCGCCAGATAAAAAATCGTCCCCTGTTTTTCTGTCCTTAGGATTGGAAGTTCTTTTCTAAATTTATATGGGACCACCTTATACATTTTTTATGAAAAAAATATTTTTTTTTAATTGGACTACTCTGTAAAAAGTTATGTATTCGTAAAAAAATATACCCGTCGAATTGTAAACCTCCTCCGTTTTTAGGGTTCCGTAGCCAAATGGCAAAAACGGAACCCTTATGGATTCGTCATGTCTCAGCCACTTTTTTTTGTCGGTTGAAAATGATTTAACAATTTAGGAGCTTTGGCTTTATTTTTATTTAGTCTTTTTTGATTCAACTCATGTTTTGTTGTAATATACATAATAATCACTACATTATAGGTAGGTACTAGGTACCATACCTAGTGTATTTTTCAGAACTTTTCAATGAAGTTGAAGCGACAGCGCAAACCAAAAGTAAAACTGAAATCTATGACACTACTATACCTACCTATAATATATGTAAAGAAAATGGGACAATATTTATACACCTCTCCGTATTCTGAAGATATTTTTGTGTGCCTCGATTTTTTATGAATAACTACTACACCTTTCGAATTAAAAGAATAGCTATATTTTTTACCTTTTGATCTACTCACACGTTTGGTTGTAACACTATAAAATAAAAAGTTTCGTTAGAAGATGCGATCATCAAATTCTAAAGCCAAAGTTATTTCGGAAATGTTCAAGATTATAGCCACTCCAATTATTTTTAACCTGATAATTAGGAGACGTCCGGGCATTCCACAGATTACTTATAAGATTAGATCGGTCAATATTAGATTTATTAACAATGCAGCGATATTTAGATATATTTAAAAAAAATACGCAGCTGAAACAACGTCCAAAAGAGACAAAAGAAACGGAAGAATAAGAGACAGACACAGCGCAAGCAAAGTGTTGGATTGTGCGGTTAGACTTTAGACAGACGGCTGACCGCTCGGCTGGTCACAATACGTGGTCATGATAGCGTCTAACCACATAATTCTAATCGCAAACTGCAAATAAAACAAACTGATTTAGCATATATTTTTGATTAAGGTCAACCTCTATGTATCTTTACGAGTGTACCTTTATCTCACATCTTACCTTACCCGCCTTGTCTCTCTGTGTGTAAGCTTTTAGACTGTGGTCATAGCATACGCTTCTGTCGAGTTTGAAACCAAATCATAGCTGTTCTTTTTTCTTACTAATTCTGTGGAGCAATCAATGTCTCCAAAGAGCCGTTTTAAAATTAGTCGCGGCGAAAAGTTATCGCCAGAAGGAAATTCTAATAGAAATGGCCTCTGAGGGAATCCACTTCCCGAGCAATTTTAAGATAGTTGGCGTTTCTGTTTGGAAAGGAAGAGGGGTTTAAGCTGATTAGTTTCAGATCAAAGGGTTTTACATGGAATGATTTCTCTAGAGTTTTCTTCCTGCAATGTATAGAAACCATTCAATAATTTCTAGCAGTGAGTCAAGCTGGCACCAAAAAAAATGATGCTCGCATTTTAACCCAATTTTTTATTTTAGTCTATGTCGTCATTACAGCTGGGCGAAGAGCTCCTCCAAATCTCTCTACGTGTCTCTTGCACCGCTTCAGGCTAACCAGTCTGGCATGATTCCAGGTCATCCCTCCCTTTTCCAGGGCCGACCTTGGCGGTTCTCTTTGGAGCCCATTCCATTGTGAACATTGCCCAGAGGTCGGGGTGCGTTATAATATCTATGTACTACTATTACATAGTTAAATGGTAATGTAGGTTAAATCCAGCGCAATCAGGGCAAACCGTGCAGGGAAGGTGGTCCCATCCATTATTCTAATCTTGCTCGTTTAACTGATAACAGAATGCAAAGTGTACCGTTTCGCACCCATACACGTATCTAAAAGATATGTAGGTACTCGTATGTTGACGATACAAACTTGGCAAACATAAACAAAGACCCTTCTGGATTTTTATGTGAACGATAAGGTCTTGACGATTTTTAGTATTTTCTTTAGTTTATCGGGGGACCTTTTCCTTCACATTGAACTAAACTGTTGAATCTTTTTTGCTTTATATTATAATGTTTTACTTAGGTACCTGTTTTTGCACGAATGAAGAAGAGCTCAAAATGGTGCAAGTTTTCGATTGTAGCCTATTTGAATAAATTAATAAATGTATTTTGATTAGGTTTGAGTACAACGCAACCGCTATCTATTTGTATCCATTTTTTATTGTCTCGATGGACGCAATACGGAAATTCCATAATACCTTTTAAATTTCAAATCTCTATGAATCTAAGAACGTTTATTCAGTCGGTAAAAAGAGATAGAATCAGCCTGCGGTAGGCAATAGAGTCTTACTTAGGCAACAGTAATCAGTGCTTAACGCACTACGCTTCTCAACAGTTTTTCACTAAATTTAGCAAGTAAAAAAATATGCCACAGAATTTTTTTTAACCCCCTATTCTACGGACTACGGGGGTTTCATTCGCGGAGTTTCATAAATAAATTTAGAGTGACCTAAATCCAGAGTTAATTGTCAAGTTAGCTCGCAGGCACACCTTCAGGTGGGCCTTTGTCTTTCAAATCTATTTTTGGGACAAAAGTTTGCAAACTCACTTTCATAATTTACTTTTGAAGCACTGTTTTCGTGGTCATATTTTTTTTAAAGAAATGTATTTTTATTTATTGGAATAAATTAGATATGAATTTGACTCAATGTGCGTAATACAAACTAAACAACCACTTTTTTGGATGAATATTTACCTTTTTACAAGCTTTTATTTACTTTCACTTGTCTGTTGTCTGTCTGTCTGTCTGTAATCAAATCTTGTAACTTAAATTTGACCCACTTCCCGGTGTCCGATTGAGCTGAAATTTTGCATGCATGCATAAATCGGATGACAATGCAATATTATTATGACATGGAGCTGATCTGATGATGGAGCGGGAAGGTGGCTATAGGAACTCCGTAATAAAACGACGTAACCCCATCGAGTTTGGGCTCATTTGATTCGTCTTGACGAGTACTTTATGGTAATTGGTAATAATAATAAAAGCTTGTTTTTAAAAAGTTTTTTTTTTAAATTTCACTTGTTACTTACCAGTTGCGCTAAAATTATAAGGAAATTATGGTATGGTTGGTTGGTGGTTTATGATATTATGGAATTTGGTACATATTAGCTTTAGGTAATTTGGTTTTGGTGTTTGGTATAGTTTTGTTTGGTGGTTTTGTTTTGGTATTTTGGTGGTTTGGTTTAAGTCTGGTATTTGGTTACTATGGAATCACACAAAGTCTACTATTTAGCTGGTACCTCTAATCGTAATTAGTGGTTCTATAAAATAATATTTTTCCTTTACAACAGAACTGCGTATACTTACCAACACGAATCCAACAATAACTGAAATATTGTTCTCAGATCAAAAGAGAATAAATACTAAAGCTAAAGTCCTTCACAATAAACATTCTCTTAGCAACATTTCGTCTCTTTTGTTAAAATTCTATGTATTTGGAAAGTTTGTAAAACAATCCCCTCTCAATATTGAATTCGACATCAAATCTAATTAGGTACAGTACATTGTTCCCAAATTCAGCGCTTTTACATCCGACTTCCGACCTTACCTGCTTACTTACAGATAGTAGACAGTAGGACAACACGACACGTTTGCGTTACTATGGACTATGGATAGTCTACCAGGCTAAAAATAGTGTAGGCGCCTAAATAATATTATATGAAATGTTAATCATCATCATATCAGCCGTAGGACGTCCACTGCTGAACATAGGTTGGAAGCGACCTGCATCCAGAATCCAGCGTCTTCCGGCAACCTTTATATGGTCGTCTGTCCACCTTGTGGGTTGAAATTTTAATGCTATGATAAAAATACAAGCTATAAGTAAGTAATAAATTATGTGGCGCTACCAACAGCCCGCACCAAGCGTTTTGCTTCGTCGTTTCTAATGAGAACTGGTCGCATTTGGAACACTTTGCCGTCATCTGTGTTTCCCGAGCGGTACAACTTGGGTATCTTCAAGGCACGAGTGAATAGGTACCTTTCTAGGCGTCATACGTGATCCATCGTCGACCGCATTTTCACTTTCCATCAGGTGGGATGTGGTCAAACGTAGGCCTATTTAGTATTAAAAAAAAAAAAAAATGTATATGGATACGACAAAGATGTTAGCAGCCTAAACATAAAATTAACTTACATAAAAGGCTATAAGGCTATTTAATATGTACCTAAAAGTATCACTCCTTGACGACCGCGTACTAGACTAATGCAACAAAAAAAATATATTGTTGATACGCTTTTGCGTGATCTCAGTGTTCTGCTTGAAGATGAGCTACTGTATTTAAATGAAACATATTTGAATACACTTCAGTGGGCGATGGAAAGCAATATCCGTTTACGCCACACCTTTATGATTTCCTATTTTAAACTCAATAAAGTCGAAAATCGATTGGAACAACTCGATTTAAAACGTAGGCAGAATCGTGTAGTGATGTGAACGTGACTGCAATATCGATAAATACCAGAGACTACTTGTATGATTAGATTGGCCATCTTATGAGATTACTGGGCTCATTGTGAAAAACTACATATTTTATGTCTCAGGGTGAGCGAAGTGCAGTATTCGTACATCATCTACCTAGGTAACACTGCGTTTGTAATGAGGTGTTGTTCGCTTAACATTAATCGAGTGTCATGCTCGTCTCATTCATCTTCTCACATAATAAAAATATGAAATACGGCGTCTACGCTTCACACAGAGACTGAGAATAGAGAACTGACGAGTGAATGATGGAGTAGTCTCAGTAAGTCTCAGGTATCATATCCGGTTTTTTAGGAGAAATGGTAATAACAAATCCAATACAAAAGATGATAGTGAAAAAACGCTTTGTAAGAATAGCCACCACGTTTGAGCTTAGTTAATAGTTCATATTTAGGTAGATCAGCTGCAGAAATTGATTAGCATTACCTACGTCATATCCCTATACAGCGCTAACAAAGTGTGAGCGTTATGGCTTGAAAACGTTTCTGTCGCGTTTAAAAGCTTATCGCGGCCGTTCCTATCTCTTATTTATCTTCAAGATAATACAATTTGGCATTCGATTCGGATATCGAGTGACACGTATTCCGTGTGCGGAATGGAGATGCAAGTTTATTTAGTTAACTGTTTATCGAGTAGAGTAAATTACGAACACCGGATTCTGAAACATGTTTATATTCGATATTTGATTTGATTGTTACGTCTTATTCGAGAATTAGGCTATAAATCACATCTTTATGGTAAAAAATCGAACGAAAAAAAAACGATATATTTTATTTCTATCTTTGGAAGTAGATTCTCGCGCATAATGTTTTAAAGACAGCACAGGAATACCTACTAAAACAACTCCCGGATCCTCTTTGTGACGGAGGACTCAGAATCGGCAGAGCCTTTATGCCTCGTCTACCGGGCATATGTCATATGAACAGTAAACAGTCACATGCCGGTCAAAAAACGAAGAAATTTTAATTTTCAACGAGGGAAGAAAAAAGCGCTCTCCTTGCGTCAACATCAATTGCATGTTTTCACAACATAATATATTCTACACACGTAAGGTACCTATATTGTCAAGGTTAAAACCGCATAATATTCTGTCATTGAACAATTTAATAACCGGTTCTTGTTAAGCCATTAACACGATTACTAATTAATATTAACATTGGAGCAGGCAATATTAATTAAAAAATAAAAACTGAGAGTCAAAATGAAGATACCCAAGGTTTTAAAACAACCGTGAGTGTTGTCCATTACTAAAATAACAAAGCGGAGAATCCATTTGTTGAGAATTGAGAATACCTCAACCATAACTAGTTCTGGAATTTTGGAAGATGGTCAAGACCTGAAAAAATGAAGTAGGATTAGCAGAAAAGTCGTCCATGACAGTAGCCTAGATAAGACTTGAGACTACAGCCCATTCAAACCTATTTAGGAGAATGAGCAAGAAACTCCCAGAAATGCATGTAAATAAGTTGCGACGAAGACAGTAAAACTGTCGAAGACCACATTTGGACTTGGTTACACAATTTCTAAGGTGATACGAAGTCTCAATATCAAAGTAGGTTACTATTTACCATATACAAATATCGATAAATATAACATCGATCTATGCCCATCTCTATCAGTCCCTACAATGGGAGCGTAGGCCGCGTTGAGAAATTCATACACAACCTTTCGATAGACCCCTATTTAGTCACCTCAAAGCGTAGGGATTCAAATGCCATTTACACGCCACGTTCACTATCCCTTTCTAACAAACCAAACGTTTCATATGAGGGAGAGAGACCGAAATATAATAAGGTTTAAGATTACAAGATTGAAGTTCTAAAGGTGCGAAGGTAATTGCCATGGAAAGCTGAAGCTGAAGCCTGTTCATTAAAGAAAGATATTGTGATTTGACCTCATTTTGAAGCCCTCAAAGGAATATTGGAAACAGTGTTTTCTTACTTTGATATTAAATTTCAGACTTGAGATTGCTGTTGGAAAGACAAATAGAGCTTCTAGTTTTGCCTGGACCCAGAACTTTATATTGGACTTTCAAATAAGAAACTGAAGACAGAAGAACCAAGCTATTAAAGTCAAAGTTTAAAAGAAGTTTGTGAATGAAAACCATAATAGTAATAATAATTTTACTGACTTCTCGAACAAAATCTTTGGGTATTAAACAGAAGAGCGCATTCGCACTAAGTCCGGTCCGAATTCAATCCGAGTCTGCTATGACACGACAGACCATTTTAAAAGTTTTTCGCACTACCTCCAGACTCCAGTCTCAATCAGTCACGACAGTTTTCGTACAAATACTTAATACTATGATTACTTTGATTTATCTTTTGATAACATCTAAAGACAAACAGAAATCGGATGAATGTAGTGTGTGTGTGTGTGTGTGAGAGTATGTATGTAAATACCTAACATTTTCCACATAACCCCTACTCTTCATAAGAAAATGTAGCCGTTCAAAGTTAGTTGCCTGGAAGAGATCGCTTTGAGCGATAAGGCCGTCCATTGTGGGTCAATATGTTATAATATTGTCATAGTATTTTAAAGTACATTTTGTTGATATGGCCATAATAAAGAGCAATTCTATTCGCTTCTATTCTATAGCGTAAACTACCATGGAAATAGTTCTACACCTACAGAAAATCATGAATGAATTCGGATCGGATTTAGTGCTAAAGTGCTTTAAGACTCGATATATCCGACGGTGGCGGTTAAAGGGTTAACCCTTTAACCGCCACCGTCGGATATATCCGACAAGCCTGTTCTGTTACGTAACCGCCAGAGTCGTATATTTCCGACGAGTCGTAAATTTCCGACTGCACTTTAAATCTACATTTTTTAAGTCATAACACTGTATTTTATAAAACTATACTCGTAATTAGATAAATAGTGAATAAAGTTATGATTTACAGTTGGTTTTATGCTTCTCTCCCAAATAGAATAAATATTAGACATCACTTTTATTGTAGGTATTTATAATTCAAAAAACTTGCCTGGCGCTAGGGGCACGACAAGTGATTTTAAGTCTGGCGGTTAAAGGGTTATGTATGCCACATGTTGATTAGAATGAGATTAGTTATTGCAAGTACATTATCCTAATTATGTAGCTTACAGCTTACGACACAGTTGTAATGGCCTACTTTCTTTTACTATTGACCTTGGTTCGGAAGCTCACTCCTACTCCTACGCTAATTTGCGACATCATTTGATTTAATGGGGCTACGCCGAGGTGGGCATTTCTTTGAAATTAGTTTCTAAATCTGTTTTATGGAGTGTGTTTATTTATTTTATTTTTCAGCACAAGGACTTAATCAAAAGGGAGAGTAGCAATTACTATGTCCGTTATTGTTCTGTAGCAGGAAAAAGAGGAAAATTCAAATAATAAAGGCGAAATATATCTATCTTTACAATAAACACTTTAAAACAGTAATAGGTAGGAATAAGGTATTTTGAATTGATAATTTCCTTTTCTGAATTACGCTTCAGTAGTGGCTAGTTACCATCTTCTGGACAAAACCGTGTCACCCAGCTGTCATCATGGCCGCGCTCCGTTATGACGTTCTGTGAAGCCAAGTCGGAAGGGTTTTATACCCCGCGTACTTGAAATATGGGGCAAATCACAGGTCAGGATAGGTCGAGATACAAGGTGGCCAAAGGTGGCCATACATTGCCTCCATAAGCAACATTCATAAGGGAATAAAACTCAAAATTCAAGACTCTACCGCTTGTTCGAAAAGCACCTCCATGAGAAGAACGAGCAAAAAAACTCATAGGGACTGTTTTTCTAATTAGCGCAAGCGAGCTGAGATCGCGCCAATCAAATCTTGGCAGTTTCCATTCTAGACAAGGGCAATCAAAATAGTCAAAACCGCAGATCCCTCAAACATCTTCTACCGATAAATTACACCACTACTCCGGCCTACATCCACGACATGGTATCAATAACCAACTTCCCCTGTCAAGAGTCAAGACCTTGGTGTAACTGGCGGCGCGCCAGATGCGTAAACGTGTAATAGTTACGGCATATCACTTGAAGACGAGTCGTAAGATTTATTACAGTCGAGCATGTGAGATTGCGCGGAATGGCAAATTATTCAATGTTGTCGTGCATGCTAATTTACGTCAACAAACTTTGACGGGAAAACGAGAGCACTCACATTTATAAAGGATAATAAACGTGGTGCCCCGTACAGGAAGAAATACTTCATCATCATCATCATCTGCTGATGAACATTCTTGCACATAATATCGTCCCAATGTAAGCAAAGGTCTTTTTTTGTGTATTTATTATTCGACGTACTCGTAGGATTTCGACAATGCCCAGTAATACCAATTGATCTGAAAGGTTAAATCCCGATATTCGATGTGTATCTTCTTTTTTTAGGGTTCCGTACCTCAAAAGGAAAAAAACGGAACCCTTATAGGATCACTTTGTTGTCCGTCCGTCTGTCTGTCTGTCTGTCTGTCTGTCAAGACCCTTTTTCTCAGGAACGCGTGGAGGTAACAAGCTGAAATTTATAGGAAATACTAAGGTCCATTGCCTCTTAGAGCTGTGAAAATTTCAAACTTCTAGGCCAACGCAATCAAAAGATATAGTCGAATATGACGCAAAATTCAGCAAATTTTCGACATTACCAAATAAATCAAAACCTACGGGGCACTTCCCGTGAACTCAGAATCTTGAAATTTGGCACAAAGTAACTCCTTAGAGCACAGATAAAGGAAAAATTGCGAAAACCATAAATTTTTATTTGCATCATATGAAAAAAATATTTTGAATAATTTTATACCTACTACCCTTTTTCTCATGAACGCGTAGACGTATTAAATTGAAATTCATACCAAATACTCAAATCTATAATACCTTTAAACTGTAATAAAATCAAACCTCTATATCAACGCATTCAAAAGAAACAGTAATTTTAGTCGCAATTTTAAACTCGCAAATACTCTCAAAAAATCAAAACCTACAGGGTACTTCCCGTGATCTTAGAATCTTGAAATTTGGCACGAAGCAGCTCCTTAGAGCACAGATTAAGGAAAAATTGCGAAAATTGAACATTTTTAGTTACAACATATAAAAAAATATTTTTAAAAATTTCATACTTACTACCTTATTTCTCATGAACGCGTGCAGGTATTAAACTGAAATTCATATCAAATACTAAGGTCTATTATACCCTTAAACTGTAATAAAATCAAACCTCTATCTCAACGCATTCAAAAGAAACAGCAATTTTAGCCGTATTTTTTAACTCGCGACTACTCTCAAGGGAATCAAAACCTACAGGGTACTTGCCGTTAACTCAGAATCTTGAAATTTGGTACGCAGCAACGTCTTAAATCACAGGCACAGGAAAAATTGCGAAAACTGTAAATTTTTAGTTACATCATATAAAAAATATTTTTAATAATTTTGTATTTACTATCCCTTTCCTCAAGAACGCGTACAGGTATTAAATTGAAATTCATACCAAATACTCAGCTATATAATAACTTAAAGCTGTAAAAAATCAAACATCTATGTCAACGCAATCAAAAGAAACAGCAATTTTAGCCGCATATTTTCAAACTCGCAAGTACTCACAAGAGAATCAAAACCCACAGTATATAATATTATACCCACTTTTCCTTAGGGTTCCGTAGAAACCCGTAGGTTTGTACGGAACCCTCAGTGCTCGAGTCCTACTCGTACTTGACCGGTTTTTATTCCTCTTAACTTTAAATCATTACTTAACAGTCACCATTATCACCATCTTGGGATCAGTCTTGTGATAAGGATTATAATGTGTACAAATGAGGATTATTTAGCAAGGTGAAACTAAGCGGACGTGACCTCTAAATTTTCAAATTTAATCAATATGCCAAGGCCTAACCCAATCAAACAGCAAAACACTTTCATAAATACCAATAAACTATTGCTATCTAATCTACTAAACTAAATTGACGTTAAACAGAACAGAACAGATATCACTAATTACAATATAAACAAACATCCGAAACTGCCAACAAAAATTTGTTAAAAATTTAATAGTAAAGATGTCATCGTAACTTGTAACATCGAAAAAAGTAAATCTTCGAAACCGTAGATTAATTATTATGATTGGATCGGCCAAAATACGAAACACAATTAATATAAACCGTCCGGAAAGCTAATTTAGATAGATATAGAAACTGCACAACATTTTAGCACAAAACCTTCCCACTTTCCAACTGCGAGCGGAACGAACCCAATATGGACTTCGCTGCATTCTAATCAATGATTTTCTTACATGCGCTTCCACCAAAGTGGACGCAAGCAGAGCGGAGTGAGCGAGTCAATGCAGTCACATACGTTGTTTCCACATTCCAAATCTCTTACTCAGTGGAAGGCAAAAAACTATTTGTATCTTCAACAAACTTCGTTTCGTCTGTTTCCCTTCCGTATTGGAAAACGGGCATTAGACTTGGGTTTGCTCACATTTCTCCATTCTCCACTGTCCGCTAGACATAATGGGACACTGGTCACTTTGATATACTGGTCACTGGACTATTTAGGACACTGAACCTGGTCAGCCCGAATCGTTTGAAAAGCTTTTAAACGCAATCAAGGCCATTTCCTTTCCTTATTTATCCTTTGTTTAAAACCCTCCAAAGACCATGATTTAAATATAGATAGAAGTGGGAATAAATAGGCCGTTCCTAATGAACAGCTGAAGGTTCCATCAAGATTTCGTAAAATGTTTACTTACGATTGTACGCAAAGATTTATTTGCCATTTGTTTGGATTTTAGAGATTTAGTGTTGGACGTTAATGACTGATTCAATTTTGGAAAATGGAAAGATACGACTGTTACCTAAATGAAAAGAAAAATAAAAGTTCGCAGTTACACAATCGATGAAAATACATACCAAGAGGAAAACTTACACGATTTCGCTACAGCGCTCTTTAGGATGAAATCGTAAGTGTACACTTAGGCGGTTGTTCAGATGTTGAACAGGCTGGAAATTAAGTGCAGCTTAAGGGTCAACGCTCACTACACCCACCCGGGACCCACTCAGCACCGCCTCGCCTCGGGTGGACGCCGCGTTGACGCCGGGTGGACGCCGCGTTATAACCCACGAACGCCGCGCGGTCAACCCGTGAACGCCGCGTGACCAACGAGTGGACGAATCCATGAATTTAATTCCACAATAAAACCTTTTAAAGGTTTAATAAATAGTTGAATTTATAATTAACTTAATTTTTAATATTAACTTAATCTAACTATTGAAAATAATATTAGACATGAAGTAAATAATAATTTATCAATTTAATTTACCTTTATCCTGCTTTTTTTCATGGCAAATTGCGTAACTTAAATAAAACTTTCATTATAAGAAAAAAATCGTAATTAAATTTAATATTTCGTAAGTGAGAAATTAACGCCTGATAAAAAACTATTACTAAGTACATAATCTTACTAATATTATAAAAGCGAAAGTTTGTGTGTATGTGTGCGAGTGTGTGTGTATGTTTGTTACTTTTTCACGCTTAAACGGATGAACCGATTGACTTAAAATTTGGTATGAAGATAGCTGAGACTCTGGAATAACACATAGGCTACATTTTATCCTGATAAATGAAACAGTTTCTGTAAAAATCAAATATATATTAAAAAAATGACAGTTCTGAAATTTTACAATTGATTGTCATTTTGACATTTGCGATTTTCCATTGTTTTTGAAAAAATTGACAATTAATTGTCATTTTGACATATTCGATTGTCATTTTTTTTTTATAATTTGACATATTCGTTTTTCATTTTTCTTTGAGAAATTCGACATGAGATTTTTAATTTTTTTTAGAGAAATTTGACATATTCGATTTTAATTTTTTTTTTTTGAGAAATGCGACATGAGATTTTTAATTATTTTTAGAGAAATTTGACATATTCAATTTATTTATTTAACCATAAAATCTTAAAAGGTAAAAACTTAAAAACTAAACACTTAAAAACTAATACTTAACTACAAAACTTAATCTAATAAACAGGTGGAGGAGGGAAAGGTGGCAAGAATGCTGGCGGCATTGCCTCGCTGAATACATAAACTTATTTTTTGAGCAAAATATAAGCCAGCATTCTTGTCACCTGAAGCCTCCACCAAACGTTTAGCGAGGTCTTTGTACAGCTCCCAAGCAGCCGGCCCCCATGGACCCAAGGTTTCAACCCCAAACGGCAAAAATATGTAAGCCCTATCTAGGTTCACATACTTACGCCGTTTGAGGTTTTCAGCCTTGTCGGCTGCAGCACCGGCCTGTGACATTGTCCCTGGAAGATGGGAAGGGGCCAAAGTATCGACACACGTAGCGTCCCAAACCAAGGGCCTTCCCAGCTTCCAGGGAATGAGAGTCATGCCGTCGGGCCTCTTGCCGTCGTCCCGCAACAAACCGTTAGGCTCCAAGGTTGACGGGACGCCGGCACTTACGAGGGCCCGACGTATGATGTCATTCAGACCGGCGTGACGCGGTATGCGCCCGGCGCTCCTCGCGCAGGAGAGCCCATGGTGGCCGGTGCGGTCCACTTGTTCACCGCATTGGCATGTATGGGGCGCTGTACAAAGAGCACCCAAACGTAATGAAACTGCCAGTCTAAAACTATTATATTTGACATATTCGATTTTTAATTTTAGAAAAATGCTGGAAATTTTAATGATAGTTTATGGTAGATTTTTTTTTATGAGTGCTTCATTTGTGGTTTATCCAATGGGCTTACTATGAGTGCTTCAATTGTGGATTATCAAATGGGCTTTCTCCATAGAAAGGGTGCTTTATTTGAAAACTAAATGGGCTCACTATGAGTGCTTCATTGGTAGTTTATCAAATGGGCTTACTATGGGTGCTTCATTTGTGGTTTATTTATTTATTTATTTATTCAGATCAATTACATTGCGTACACTACATTACATTGTATACATTAATATCCATAAAATTATTTCAATAAAAAAGATCATTTTAAATGCCGCAATAATTAAAATTGAAGACCGCATGCATTTTAAAAAAGTATTTAAACAACATCAATTATTCAAAAGTCAAATTAAAAAATTATTAAAATTAAAAAATAATCAAAAAAAATTATCAGTTGCATAATTTTAGGCAATTTGTTTGCAGAATCATGCATTACAAAAATAAAATAATATGCAAATAAAAATAAATCCGACAAACCCAAATTAAAATGATTAAGAAATACATACATAAAAGATTACACAATAAAATCAGACAAGAAAAGAAAATTAATTGTTTACTATAATATGTCTCTTAAAGACGTGCATTTTATCAGAAAATATGTCAATATCAGATGCTTTAGAAATTTTGTTATATTGCCGTACAAGTCTAACAATCGGTGCGTTATGGCCAAGATTGGAATTAGAGCCTGAGACATGGAACAGATTGAACCTTGAGGCTCTGGGCAATATTCTTGGTGCAGATATATATAACTCCGAGAGTAGCTCGGGTGTAGTCATAATACCATTCACAACCTTATACAGAAACATGTTATCTAGAAGTTCCCTGCGATGCGTAAGAGAAGACATCTTGAAATATTCTAGCCTATCATTATAAGTCAACAGCTGCTTGCCTTTGTTGCAAGAATATGTCAAATGCCATAAAAACCGCTTCTGTATACGTTCGAGTCTCTTCTTATGAACATCATAGAACGGGTTCCATACCACACTGCAGTACTCCAGAGTGCTGCGAACAAGCGAGTTAAAAAGAGTAATCTTAGTACTCGGTGAGCGAAAGTCTTTGCAGTTTCGCAGTACAAAACCAAGCGACTTGAATCCCTTAGAAGCCATGTGGTCTATGTGGACATTGAAGCGCAGTTTCATGTCAAGCATGACACCGAGGTCGCGAATCTGTTGCACATTTGTGATAGCATCCTGTTCGATGTAAAACGTTGGACAATCAAAGAGTTTTTTCCTACTAAGGCACATACAGAAACATTTCGACACATTAAGACGCATGCAATTAGTTTTACACCACGAAACTAGCCGGTCAATGTCTTCCTGTAGTCTCAACCTATCGTCGTAAGAATTGAGATTCCTAAAGAATTTGAGGTCATCAGCGAAAAGATAGCAATTGGAGTTGACAAAACACTGTTCAATGTCATTAATAAACATGCTGAAAAATAACGGCCCCAAAATAGAACCCTGGGGCACGCCCGAGCTCATTGCGATAGAATCCGACGTCACACCATTAATAACAACTCTTGAACTGCGTTCCTGAAGGTATGACCGACACCAGCCCAGCAAAGGCTCTGATATTCCGAATAGAGTTAACTTTGAGAATAAAATTTTATGGTCAACTGAATCAAACGCCTTGCTAAAGTCGGTATATATATGACTCCTATTGAAGAGCGCTGGTCAAGAGCGCGGGACACTTTATTAACGAATGTGACGAGGTTTGAAGCTGTGGATCTACCCTTCACAAACCCATGTTGTTTGTGACAGATGAGGTGTTTGGTATGCCAGGATAATATAGGACATAACAATTTTTCGAAGACCTTACCAAAAACAGGCAAAATAGATATTGGCCTGTAATTAGCAGCCAAATGCCGATCACCGCTCTTATGTAGGGGAACCACTAAAGCAGTCTTCCACGCTGATGGAAACACTCCGCCACTTAACGACTTGTTGAAAATAAGTCGCAAAGGATATGCTAGAGCAGACGCACACCTCGACGCAAACACAGACGGAATACCATCCACCCCAGCTCCCTTAAAAGAGTCAAGTCTCTTTAATATCTTGAGAACGTGATTGTCCTTGAACTGTATAAGAGCAAGATAATTACTGGTCGGGACTCTTAAACTGTCTGAATCACGACTCATCGCTGATGGTGCGTTATTGAATGAAGAACTAAAATGTTCTGCGAAAAGATTACATATGTCATTAGTATTAGTAGCTGATTTATCGTTTAAGTTTAACTGAGCAGGATAATGACTATGATTTCTTCGTTTGTTCTTTATGTAGGTCCAAAACAACTTAGGGTTCGACCGCAAATTAGATTCCAGACACGTTATGTATACTTTATAGCAAACATTCATGAGGCTGTCAGAACAAGCTTTAGCAAGGTCAAAAGATAATTGGTCTCGAGGGTTATTATTGAACTTTCGCAGTTTTTGGTGAAATTTATACTTTTCTTTCAGCATATTAATAAGTTCAAAAGAAAACCAAACAGGGTACTTTTTTGAACGTGGTCTAGATTTCGGAACGTGTATACCAATTAATTCATGAAGCCGATCATAGAAAACAGTAACCATATCATCAACGTGTCTGCAAGACGAGAATATGTTGTCCCAATCAGTACCACTAAGCTCAGCAATAATGGCTTCATAATCTGCTTTGAAAAAGCAGAATCTAGGATGGTTGTTCGGTGGTAGAGATTCCTCAGGAGAGACCACGATATGGAATTCCAGCGGAGGATGCAAAGGGTCGATAGTAGAGAGAGGAATCAAGCTTTCACATAGGTTGACGATTTTCGAATAACTTAACACCAAATCTAGAATTTTGGCCTTGACATTGTTTATATAATTACATTGCTTAAAATCATTAAGTAGAACAAAGTCTTTAAGCATAGAAGCAAACAAGCCGCTGATATTTCCCATATCTTGCGTATTGTTGTTGTTAGCATCGAAATTCCATACAATCGAGCTTAAATTAAAATCTCCTACGAGGCAAACATTATGAGCCCTACTGTGTTCAATAACGCGATTAGTATTTTCGATAAACTCAGCAAGGATGTGTTGCTTAATTGGCGGAGGGAGATAGACTACACAAAGAAGAAGTCTATCCTGATGACCTTTACTATCGCGAATATCAAATTCAATCCAGAAGTCTTCGCATTTAGATTCAAAGCATTGCATGCGTCTAGGGCTAAATCTTTTCGACACAGCAATAAGAACGCCTCCCCCGTTCTTAGAATTATGAAAACCGCTCGTTTCACGATCTCTCCGGAAAACAACATATCTGTCATCAAACAACTTTGAATCTGAAATACTTTTATTTAGCCTTGTCTCGGTAAGTATTATTAAATCATGATTGCAACACACAACATTGTTAAAGAAATCATTTGTTTTCGTTCTTAATCCTCTGACATTCTGATAATATACGTTAAGGTTATTCAATTTAGACATAAAATTTGAAAATATACAAAATCTAGTTTACGATATTAACGTTAAAATAAAATTATTACAATTATTTAATCTATAAACTAGGCACTAACTAAGTTTTTTTAATGATTCAGTGTCTTTCACGTGAATATAAGACGAACTTTCTGATTTCCGGACAAACACCCTTCCGTCGCGTACCCAGACAAATTTATATTTAAGCTATACGATTTTGGAAACTACCGTGAGTGTTATCCATATTATAAATACGACACGGCTCAGTTAGCGTCGGTTACTGCAGGCGTGAACTCCTGATGAAGGACATCGTAATTGTCCGAAACCGTGGTTGAGACGTATCTCAGCAAATAGACAACGTGAGTACAGCCGTGTCGTATTTATTATATTTAAGCTGTTTTGCAGCGTGACGGGTAGCTGCATGAAGCGCTTTTATTTCCGGCGTCAAATGCTCAGCTACGAAGACAGGGCTCTTCTTTGTACCTCCAATTCCTAGGTGACTGCTATTCAACTTTTCGCTAGGATTATTCTTGTTAAATTTCGCTACGTCCGCGAGAAAACTGTCACGAAGACGCCGGCTGCTGAACTTGACCAAAATCGATCGAGGACGAGGGCTTTTGTTATCCAATTTGGCAATTCGAGCGCAATACTGGATATCAGCGTCAGCTACGGGGCATTTGATCACTTTACTCAGCTGCTGCACTGTGCTGTAAATATTTTCCGTCTTATGTTCGGGTACGCACTGAATTTCTATGTTGTTAGACCGTGACTGCTGTTCAACCTGATGCAGACGCGACGATGTGAAAGGTCCTTGGTGGCGGCCCTTAGCACCTCGTTTTCAGTTCGCAGCTGTGTTATGGTGGCTTTCTGAGACGCACTTTCACGACTCAGAGTCTCATACTCGGCGTTAAAATAAGCGAACGACTCGTCTACCTTTGTCAATCTTGCAGTAATGGCCTGTATTTCGGAGTTGAGTTTCCTATCTAGTTCTTCTCTTATTATCTCACGAATGACGTCAGGCGACGCACAGCCACCGGAACAACGAGGCTTAGACCTCAGTGTCACGTTGTCGTACTGAAGCGGCGAATCCTTTGAAGACGATGCGATGTTAAGCGAGTGTGACACGGAGGCGCGGATAGGTGTATTAGAGTTGTCACCTTTCGGCAATTTACACTTGCAGGTCCAAGACTCTTTAAATTGCCTTGTGAAATTGTTGAATTGTTACTTGGTTATGTTCATACACGTATAATGGTACTTATCAGGGCAATGTTTGCAATTCAAAAATGATATTCCTTTTACCTCAGTAAGACACCCGGCACATTTCTGTTTATTCATTGTGCGCACAGCAAAAAATGCCCAGTCGCACAGTAAGAAATGCCCTTCGAATGAACGCACAGCAACTAATGCCCTGCCGCACAGTAACAAATTCCCTTCACAGGCGAACGGAAACCTTGCGGCAAGAAGGTCGTAAGCGCCGTGAATATCGTGGCGCTTACGCGTTTTAACACAAAGCTTCGGCAAACTTGATGAACGAGTAAAATATCGTTATTATCACCACGGTAAAGAGATATACAGTAGTTCGACTCCATAGAAAAAGTCGGAATGTGGGAGTAGGTAGATGTCGGTAGATGTGGGTAGAAGTGGGTATATAATCCAGAAGCGGGTGCCACGCAGCGACGGGCGGACGTCGCGATAGTTTTTTGCAAGTATTTAGTGTAATTTAAGTTATTTACTTTTGACGTATGTAAACATAATATAATAAATTATATAAAATGGCAAAAAAAATAGCATGCGATATTATGCTGTTTTTGAGGTAAGTTAGTAAGAAGTTATTTTTTTTATTTTTAAAAGTATTCTGCTGAAGTAAGAGTGCGAGTAAGAGACCGAGTAAGAGTCCAAGTAAGAGTCCAAGTAAGAGTCCGATAAGAGTCCGAATAAGAGTGCAAGTAAGAAACTGAGTAAGAATTCGAGTAAGACTGCGTGTAAGTGTCCGAGTAAGAGTGCGAGTAATAGTCCGAGTAAGAGTGCGATTAAGATTCCGAGTAAGAGTGCGAGTAAGAGACCGAGTAAGAGTGCGAGTAAGAATCTGAGCAAGAATTCGAGTAAGACTGCGAGTAAGAGTCCGAGTAAGAATGCGAATAAGAATCTGAGTAAGAATTCGAGTAAGACTGCGAGTAAGAGTGCGAGTAAGAGCCCGAGTAAGAGTTTGAGTAAGAGTGCGAGTAAGAGACCGAGTAAAAGTCCGAGTAAGAGTGCAAGTGAGAGACCGAGTAAGTGTGTGAGTAAGAGTTCAAGTCTTGTCTCTTGTGTTGTCTCTTGTCTTGTCTCTTGTCTTGTCTCTTGTCTTGTCTCTTGTCTTGTCTCTTGTCTTGTCTTGTCTTGTCTCTTGTCTTGTCTCTTGTCTTGTCTCTTGTCTTGTCTCTTGTCTTGTCTCTTGTCTTGTCTCTTGTCTTGTCTCTTGTCTTGTCTTGTCTCTTGTCTTGTCTCTTGTCTTGTCTCTTGTCTTGTCTCTTGTCTTGTCTCTTGTCTTGTCTCTTGTCTTGTCTCTTGTCTTGTCTCTTGTCTTGTCTCTTGTCTTGTCTCTTGTCTTGTCTTGTCTCTTGTCTTGTCTTGTCTCTTGTCTTGTCTTGTCTCTTGTCTTGTCTTGTCTCTTGTCTTGTCTTGTCTTGTCTTGTCTTGTCTTGTCTCTTGTCTTGTCTCTTGTCTTGTCTCTTGTCTTGTCTCTTTTCTTGTCTCTTGTCTTGTCTCTTTTCTTGTCTCTTGTCTTGTCTTGTCTCTTGTCTTGTCTCTTGTCTTGTCTCTTGTCTTGTCTCTTGTCTTGTCTCTTGTCTTGTCTCTTGTCTTGTCTCTTGTCTTGTCTCTTGTCTTGTCTCTTGTCTTGTTTGGTCTCTTGTCTTGGGTTTCAATATACGCCGCCACGACATGATAGGTAAGTAGGTAGGTGCTATACTACTACTATGCTACTACTATGTACTATGCTGGAATAAAACCTATTGTACTCGTAGTTCCCAGATTAGGCTTCTTAATTATGAACAAACTTTAGTTATAATCTACCTGTTATTATGTACCTACTTTTTATTGAATTGAAGAGTGATCAATCGTATTTATTTTTAACTCCCGACGCAAAGACGAAAGGGTGTGATAAGTTTGACGTGTCTGTCTCATAGATTCGATTTAGATTTTGTTTGAAAAGTAAGTTAGGCGGAAGTGTTCTTTGGTATTTTTAGTAATAGCCGCAAAAAACGCGGGATGAAGGGTGTACTAAGTTTGATACAATAAATTTTCAAATCTCATTCGACTGTTGCATTTTTGTAACGGACATTCAGTGGTTCCTAAGCGGACGTAGTAAGGTACATATAGGTAGGTAATATGAAATGAAATAAAAGCTTGTAATAAAAATATCAATAAATGTACAAAAATAATATAATTAATTTATAATAACTCATCTAGATATTAGCTTAAGTAAGTAGATGATATGAAATAGGTAGGTACCTACTGTATGCGGGCAGCGGCTGCCCGGCAGCCCTATGACTTGCGCATGTACCGCGAGACTGTAGGTATTTATGTTCAAAAATCACGCTCAGTCAAACTACTGTATATCTCTTTACCGTGTTATCACTTTAATGCACTGATTTTTGATAAAAAAAATTACTTCACTATATGGCCAAACAGTTTATACACAGTTTATGATAGCACTACACTGGGAATACTTTATAAAAACATTAGATTTTATAAAAAATAATTGCAGCACTTATTAACTGATGTTGTTTAAACGGCGTCCGAGGGTAGTCGACTATGAGTGCTTCATTTGTGGTTTATCAAATGGGCTTACTATGAGTGCTTAATTTGTGGTTTATCAAATGGGCTTACTATGGGTGCTTTATTTAAAACTAAATGGGCTTACAATGAGTGCTTCATTTGTGGTTTATCAAATGGGCTTACTATGGGTGCTTCATTTAAAAACTAAATGGGCTTACTATGAGTGCTTCATTTGTGGTTTCTCAAATGGGCTTACTATGGGTGCTTCATTTGTGGTTTATCAAATGGGCTTACTATGGGTGCTTCATTTGAATACTAAATGGGCTTACTATGAGTGCTTCATTAGTGGTTTATCAAATGGGCTTACTATGGGTGCTTCATTTGTGGTTTATCAAATGGGCTTACTATGGGTGCTTCAGCCCATATAGTTTTTAAATGAAGCACCCATAGGAAGCCCATTTAGTTTTCAAAAGAAGCACCCAAAGTAAGCACATTTAGTTTTCAAAAGAAGCACCCATAGTAAGCCCATTTGATAAACCACAAATGAAGCACCCATAGTAAGCCCATTTGATAAAATACAAATGAAGCACTCATAGTAAGCCCATTTAGTTTTCAAATAATGCACTTATAGTAAACCCATTTGATAAACCACAAATAAAGCACTCATAGTAAGCCCATTTAGTTTTCAAATAATGCACTCATAGTAAGCCCATTTGATAAACCACAAATAAAGCACTCATAGTAAGCCCATTTAGTTTTCAAATGAAGCACTCATAGTAAGCCCATTTGATAAACCACAAATAAAGCACTCATAGTAAGCCCATTTAGTTTTCAAATAATGCACTCATAGTAAGCCCATTTAGTTTTCAAATAATGCACTTATAGTAAGCCCATTTGATAAACCACAAATAAAGCACTAATAGTAAGCCCATTTAGTTTTCAAATAATGCACTCATAGTAAGCCCATTTGATAAACTACAAATGAAGCACCCATAGTAAGCCCAATTAGTTTTCAAAAGAAGCACCCATAGTAAGCCCATTTGATAAACCACAAATGAAGCACCCATAGTAAGCCTATTTGAGAAACCACAAATGAAGCACTTATAGTAAGCCCATTTAGTTTTTTAAATGAAGCACCCATAGCCCATTTGAGAAACCACAAATGAAGCACTCATAGTAAGCCCAATTAGTTTTTTAAATGAAGCACCCATAGTTAGCCCATTTGATAAACCACAAATAAAGCACTCATAGTAAGCCCATTTGATAAACCACAAATGAAGCACTCATAGTAAGCCCATTTAGTATTCAAATGAAGCACCGATAGTAAGCCCATTTGAGAAACCACAAATGAAGCACTTATAGTAAGCCCATTTAGTTTTTTAAATGAAGCACCCATAGTTATCCCATTCGATAAACCACAAATAAAGCACTCATAGTAAGCCCATTTGAGAAACCACAAATGAAGCACTCATAGTAAGCCTATTTAGTTTTTTAAATGAAGCACCCATAGTTAGCTCATTCGATAAACCACAAATGAAGCACTCATAGTAAGCCCATTTAGTATTCAAATGAAGCACCCATAGTAAACCCATTTGATAAACCACAAATGAAGCACCCATAGTAAGCCCATTCGAGAAACCACAAATGAAGCACTCATAGTAAGCCCATTTAGTTTTCAAATGAAGGACCCATAGTAAGCCCATTTGATAAACCACAAATTAAGCACTCATAGTAAGCCCATTTAGTTTTTAAATGAAGCACCCATAGTAAGCCCATTTGATAAACCACAAATTAAGCACTCATAGTAAGCCCATTTAGTTTTTTAAATGAAGCACCCATAGTTAGCCCATTCGATAAACCACAAATGAAGCACTCATAGTAAGCCCATTTAGTATTCAAATGAAGCACCCATAGTAAGCCCATTTGATAAACCACAAATGAAGCACCCATAGTAAGCCCATTCGAGAAACCACAAATGAAGCACTCATAGTAAGCCCATTTAGTTTTCAAATGAAGGACCCATAGTAAGCCCATTTGATAAACCACAAATTAAGCACTCATAGTAAGCCCATTTAGTTTTTAAATGAAGCACCCATAGTAAGCCCATTTGATAAACCACAAATTAAGCACTCATAGTAAGCCCATTTAGTTTTTAAATGAAGCACCCATAGTAAGCCCATTTGATAAACCACAAATGAAGCACTCATAGTAAATCCATTTAGTTTTCAAATGAAGCACCCATAGTAAGCCCATTTGATAAACCATAAATGAAACACCCTTAGTAAGCCCATTTGATAAACTACAAATGAAGCACTCATAGTGAGCCCATTTGATAATCCGCAATTGAAGCACTCATAGTAAGCCCATTGGATAAACCACAAATGAAGCACCCATAGTAAGCCCATTTGATAAACTACAAATGAAGCACTCATTAAAAAAAATCTACCATAAACTATCATTAAAATTGCCAGCATTTTTCTAAAATTAAAAATCGAATATGTCAAATTTCTCTAAAAAAAATTAAAAATCTAATGTCGAATTTCTCAAAAAAAAAAAAATTAAAATCGAATATGTCAAATTTCGCGAAAAAAAATTAAAAATCTCAAATGTCAAATTTCTCAAAAAAATATTGAAAAACGAATATGTCAAATTTCTAAAAAAAAAAAGACAATCGAATACGTCAAAATGACAATTAAATGTCTATTCTTATTTTATGTATTAATTGTCAATTTTTTCAAAAACAATGGAAAATCGCAAATGTCAAAATGACAATTAATTGTCAAATTTCAGAACTGTCATTTTTTTAAATATATATTTGATTTTTTACAGAAACTGTTTCATTTATCAGGATAAAAAGTAGCCTATGTGTTATTCCAGAGTCTCAGCTATCTTCATACCAAATTTTAAGTCAATCGGTTCATCCGTTTAAGCGTGAAAAAGTAACAAACACACACACTCACACACACATACACACAAACTTCGCTTTTATAATATTAGTAAGATGAAGTAAATGCATCTTACGTGATCCATCGTCGACCGCATGTTCACTTTCCATCAGGTGGGATATGGTCAAACGTAGGCCTATCTCGTATAAAAAAAAAAAAAATGTTAATAATTTAGTTTACCTTTATCCTGCTTTTTCCCATGGCAAAAAAAACATTTTGTTGTGTTTTGTTTCGTAGGCTTGTTTTTGTACGTATAATTTAATAAAATCATAGAAATATTCCACGCATTTTTTTCTATTCTAAAAAATGCAAAAAAAAGAAATCGTAGTATAATATTGGAAAAATTGTATAATTTTCATTTCCAAGACAATAATTTTGTGATGCTCTCAATCCGACCCTGCTCATCAACTCGGGACCGACGCAAGGCAAGCATGCGAGCCGCGAGTGGCCCACCCGCCGTCCGCGCGCGGACGCCTCGCGGCCGAGGCGATGCGGCGGCGTTCCGGAGTTGATGTAGTGAGCGTTAGCTCATACAAATCCATATAAAGAATACTAACCGCGCGAGGCGAGGCGGTGCTGAGTGGGTCCCGGGTGGGTGTAGTGAGCGTTGACCCTAAATATAAAAATTATCATTCTAAGTTTATACTTTAAAACGTGGTCCCCAGATATTTAAGATACGAGTACATAATATTATATTAGGAGCTGTCGTTAAGACATGTTGCAGACAGAAATCATGACGACCTGAAACTGCAACATACATATATACTACTGACAATGAAAATTGAATAATAATGTTCTGTTGGAATAAAAGCCCCACACGTATATTTATTAATGTAGTATCGCATAAAACAGCTATACTTACTCTGTTGTGTCTGCTATGCTGTATCATGCTATTCAAAGTGTGTATATGTAGCGCTCCAAAAAGATAATTCGGACAAAATGGTCTAACTAATCTTACCACAAAAACCTTAATAATTTGTTATCCCTAGCCAGTATGTCACCTCAGGCCATATATCATTTAAATCCATAGAGAGCCCTTTAATCTCATTCCCGTGAACATATTCTAGACACTTGACATGAATACTAAAGCTTTCACAAACTCTGAAGGTTCGCAGGACGAGATATTTTAAAGAGCTCTTCAGTATGCCAGGGTTCTTAGTAAAAGTGCGCTGTAGAATGTTTTAAAATAACTTTATTTTTACTTGCAGAAAAAAACATAATATTATTTATTTTTAAATAAAAATGAATTCCTCCAGCATTTAAGAGACGACCACGAAAAATCTCAAGAAATGGTCCGTAATAGTACAAGATAGAGAAAAGTGGAAGAAGGGGACATGACAGGCAATTAAAAATCTCTATCTATCTATATCTAGCTCATTAAGCTTCTTTGTAATTGTTTAGTATGAAATAAAGTATTATTCTATTCTACGCGGTCGATCTCTAATGGTTCAGAATCATAGTCAACTTTACAGGTAGTTGTAGACATGGTTTTGGATGCTTTGGTTCACCTGATTTAATAAATCTTTCTTCACATTCCATCATTTCATATTTCAGATTTTTTCTGCATCAGGAATTAGGACAATATTATAAGCCTTTATATAATTGGTATTGTTTACCATGCATTCTGCAACAATTAATGCGTTCCTTTAAAAAAAAGCTGCTGTGAACGTTCGAGAAGTTTCCTAGGGCCTTTTAGGCTTTCGTAACGTGGGATCGCAATGTACCTATATCAAGTTAACTAGTTTATTATTAAAACCTGTGTTTCTCTAATTTTCCTTTCAACAAACGTCAATAAACTGTATCTCAATTTCCAGTTCCTTTCGAGCGTTTACTGTTACAACAGCACGGATGAAGTTCTTTCCTTTATTACAGTTCCGATTATTGTTTTAATGTATTTTTTGTTGTAGGATATTAGGTGTTACACTTAAATTTATATGAGTTCCTGTGTTACTTATAATCACTTAATTACGAAATATAAAAATCTCAACACAGGTTTGCAAATGAAGGCAAACTTGAGAATGATATTATTAATTTTAATATACCTATACATCTTCATAATCATTGACATAGTATATTAGGATATCAATTTTTTAAAAAATCAAATGTTTAAAAGCTTTGATACGATCCGTACATGACCCAAAATGACTCGTTTAAGAGACAGAACGTGTGTCTAGCATTTGATTTGATTTTAAAGATAAAATATCAATAGATGGACGAAGACCAGAATAAGGTCGTGAGGGTTTGGTAGAAATAGTATCTTTATGTATCGGAGGCCAATACCAGGCCCATGACACTCGGTACAATTGTCGACCAGTAATTACCTACTACTACTACTACTACATTGAACACGTAACGTACGTATACTCATCATAGTGTGTGTAAACTACGTAGGGTTGCTACGAAACTCACTTTGCAGCAAGTGGTACGTGTTAAATCGACTAGATGGCGCTTTTTGCAATATCCGACTGGGTCCATAAATTATAATTATTAGCTACGTAATGTTATTTTTAGTTTTGAAATATTTAATTTGTGGAAAATGAATACACTTAGGACCTATTTGAATACATTTAGGGCTGTAAATACATTTAGGACCCATTTAGAATCTAAAAAAACTTCAGATTTTTGTTGGCATAACTGATTGGTAATATCATTCATACACCGAACGATAAAACCCAATTTATAATGTAATGTTATATCTTAAAATTAAAAATTATTATATACACGCTATTGATTGCTGCCAACCCTGTGCATGTAGCCAACTCGTAGACCACTTGGCGGGGAGGAAAAAAATTTGGCGGGGGGAGGTGAGTGTCGCTTCTTTACGTAGTAATAGTATCTATTCTTTGCCAATACTCAGTTTGAATCGCTGGATCATCAGCCCACTTCTGAGCACAGATGTCCTTTTAGTTCTGCCATATACCCCTGCCTCTGGCCTCTCTCATCTATGCATTTCTACCACCTCGCTGCATCACGTCAGTTTTTTTTTATACAACGTAGTAAGAAGACGAGCACGCTCTCCTGATGGTAAGAGATAACGCTGCTCATAATTAGTACAGCGCTACCCAGGATTTTACAAAGGTAAAGTTCTGGGCGCCAACGCTTCTAACTTGAGAGTCATAAGATGTTAAGACTCTTCAGCCCAGTAATTTCACTAGCTACAGTGCCCTCCTTCCGAAGCACAGCAATATTTGCACATCACTGCTCAAGCAGTAGAATAACTGGCGCTGTTGGGGTACCCACGTAGTCGACCTCCTGCAAAGGAAGTCTACCCCCGGTAAAGTTTACTTTAGAGGTCGTAAATAAAGTCAAGCATCCTACGTACTTGAAGACAATGGAAGAAATTGAACTTAAACTTGTGAAACATCTGTCCAAACAACAGCATACGTTTAGAGCTAAACATGTACTGTTCGGTACCATTGTAATTACTGTTGACTGTTTGGCATGCACGCGATCACAAGTTAAACTACTGAGAGAAATTAATACTTGATTCTGTTTAATAATGTTTAGAGAATAATAATTGAGATTTTTACTTCAACATACTTCTTACCACTGTAAGAAGTATGTTGAAGTAAAAATCTCAATTATTATTCTCTTCTTCTCTTCTTTTTCTTAAGCCAGGGAGGGATTTGTCGTATTGTAAAAAATATATTTAAAAAAAAAACAGAATAGGTTACCCCATTTACAACTAGTGTCAAATTACAACATACCTACTGATTTTTTGACGAAAGATCACGTTAGATGCCTAGAATGGTACCTATTCAATCGTGTCTTGAAGATTCCCAATTCCCAAGTTGTATCGCTCGGGAAACACGGATGACGGCAATGTGTTCCAAATACGACCAGTGTTTCAGGTTGCTATTTTCCTATAATGCCTCCAATGTGACATAACGACTACCCCTTAATATCTTATTTGACAGCAAGATCCCAGTTTAACGTGCTTACGAAATACGGTAAGTAGAGTTGATATTGCTTATAAGTAAATTATTGGACGTTTGGTCTTCAGTCTTCATGCATTACTAAGCCATTGAAACTTATATTAAGAGTAAAGGAATATGAAAATGTGCTTTGTATTATTGTATTCTTCTCATATTCTATCTTCTTATATTGTCTATTATTTCTAAAGCTATACAACTAATTGTTTTTATTCCAAACAAAAATATCTATTTAAGCATTAAAGACATCTGGAGAACAATGAGTATTATTATAATATTAAATGGTATCGAATAACTAATCAACTGAGAAAATTTAAAAACACACCGTGTCAGTTATTTTACTGCCTTGCTTCGGTAGGAGGGCACTGTAGCTAGTGAAATTGCTGTGCTGAAGAGTTTAAACATCTTTGGTGCAATGCACCTAAAATTCTACATCATTGTGAAATCCTGGGCGGCACTGAACTGAATATGGGCAGCGTTATCTTTTACCATCAGGAGAGTGTCTGCTCGTCTTCTTACTTCTTTTCATTAGTAGAAAAAAAAAACGCAGCGCCACTGAGTAACGTAGTTTGGTAAAGCCATAAGCACAGCTGTATCAACAACATACATATTATATAACCTGTAAATGAATGTCAATGTCTGGCAACTAAACCTTTACAAGTAATGAATGTGACACATATTCTACGCCCTGTACAAAGGCAACCGCGGGCACCTGTCCATGCATATTCATTGTTGACTTTGTCCTACCATTTTCTGCTCCATTGTATTTTAGTACAGCGTCCAGTTTTAAAGTGCTCTCTGTTTTAGTCATTGATTTATGGTGGATAGGGGTGGTTTAAACTGGACAGCCCACAGTGGTGGTCTGTAGTGTCACATTGCTGGGATTTTTTCCGTGATCTCTGAACGTGGAATTTGTTTTAAAAGGTATGTAAGCACATGTGTTTTGGATATCTTTTGAATTTCAAATTTAATATTCGAGGTACAAAACTCTCGGAGTTGTACTACTCTGTGACTTTGCCTGTCACTCTGATATTTTGGTTGTTGTTATTGCATCTCATCATGCCCAGCAAATTCGCTGACAACATTGCCCTTTAGTTCCGGACCCCGGAACAATATAATGCCTGTACATTACTGATTGGAGGTTGAATAATTGGCAAATAGATGCCTACCATTACAAAATTATTAATGGCATGTTCATAAAGATGAAACTGTTGAAATTCTACATAGAATCACCTATAATATCATGTGTAAATTTGAATTAAGAAACTCTATTCTTCATGTTCTCTAAAACAATTCATCACCAAGAACACTGATCCGTGCATTTAAATGTCCCGTTTATCCCTCATTAATACAATTTATCCATTCGGTTCCCTGTTTCAGCGCGTAAAGTGCAACCGATGGTTTATTTTATTTGGCCGCAGCGTCATCGTAAACAAACCGATACTCGTTATGAGACCGCAAATTATGTTCACCCATATTTTGTAAAGGCGGTGCAAGTTAATTAAAATATTGTAGACACATATTATATTATGTTGGCTGCTTTTAGAATGAAAATCTGTTGCGATTTTGAGTGTGAACACGAAAATAAATAGACGAACGAATAGCAGTATTTTATAAATTCATATAATCACCTGTTTGATTGTGCCTATATTTACATGTTCGCTGATGTAGCACATTGGCTAACATAGCATTTTAACAGTATGTAAATAACGTATGATTAAATATTGCTATCCATCGTGCTGAGTGCTATCTGACAATGGTTTGTAGAACTTTACTTCTGTAGATTGTGGATTGTACGTCTTTATCATCAGCTTTTAGTCTTAAGCCCTAGCACTGTCTGCAACCACGACCCCAGTAGAAGTTATCTACCTTATTTTTTTCTATCTTTACAAAAATAGTAAAGATTCGCATCTCTTATACCTCGTACCATACATAAAAGGGTCACAGTACCGCTACGGCAGCCGCTCCGGCGCCATCGCAGCCAAAGATAATAAGCGCAAAACTGAATCCAGTTTGTTGTATTGTGCAATCCTTAAACCGTTCTGTATTCAGGAGTGATATTTTATAACTGGATTGAATTCATGGATATGTGGCACGTTTTAAATTGTGGGGATTCGAATCGACGTGACGTTATGCGATCTCGGACAATTTGTACTCATCCTGACATATATAAAACGGGTTTTATTAATTAGGAAAGCGAAAGAGATGTGTCAGGATCGTACCGAGTGAAGAAAAAATAGTATCTGTCTACCTCAACGGGAACTAGGCATTATTATGTATGTGTATGTTCATTAATTAGGGTTGATACTACAACAAAACATGTTACTAACCTAGAAGATGCAGTTTGTGGTTGCCTAAATAATAAACAGAAGAAAAACCAAAACAGAAAAAGAATGATCAAAACCTTTGCGAGAGTCTGGATTTGAAAACAGGATCATTACCAACTAAATCAGCTAGTGAGACAATAAACCTTTGGTGGATTAACAATTATGTCCAAGACACTAATTGAGGTTTCGTATTTTCGTGACTGGCGTTCCAAATGTTATCAATCACAGATATAAATCAAATTCATAGATTTACGAAGGCCATTGTTCAAATTCCGTCGAGGATGTTCGTCTAACTGTGAAATACGCTCAACTTTTGGATTCGTTGCTGATTTATCGTTCGAACTGTACCAGCTGGGAAGTGCTAACTTTTCTGGAGTTTGGTTATATTTCGTTTTGATGCAATTTGAAAGAGTTATGTTCCTTTGTTTGACCCGGCACTTAGGTACCCTACTAAAATATACCTCTAAAACACCATCGCTAGCTGGTGAGTCCACTGATAAACATCTTGTCCAAATTGCTTGTATATTCAGATATTTTGCCTTTGCTACGAGTACATTATCTTCTGATTCCAAATAGTTGTATAAATATGATTTAATAGATATGGAAGAGATCTTTACTTTGTTACTTGGCACTGACGCAGGCAGTTCAAATTACCTGAAACGAAACAAAATATTCATTAGACATCTATTCACATCATCCACATATTCAAAATAAGTAAAATTTTATTTTAATCGACATAGTAACACTTCACTAAACCATAAACAACAAAACAATACTCGAACGTGAGGACAAATTTCAGAAGGTAATTCAATAAAATGAAAGTGTTAAATGACATCATCTTTCAAAAGCGGTGAAAGCTATCATCAAAGGCTAAGGCACAATCGTGATTAGCTTCCCCGATTCGTCCAAATACTGCACGTTGTAAAAATTCTGTCACGTACAGAGACCGTGACGCAAACTGTGTCTCTTTCAGCTGAAGATAACGAGGCACTCAATATTCAGCGGACAGAATGTATAGACCTGATATACGGGCTATTGTGCTGTCGGTGTGAGGCTTTAGGAAGAAAGGTAATTAGGAGGATGATGGCTTAATATTTTTAGAAGCAAAAACAGGCTTTGAAGTTTACGAGTATACTTTTGTGTCAATAGCAATGAAGAAACTGATGACAGGGGCTATAGGGTCGCCTGAAACTGACGATACGTTTGTTGTTTTATTTCTAGGCAAGATGATCGATACCCCAGTTTTACGTGTTTCGACAGCAAATAACACAGTAACCTAGATTTAGAGCTGCAGCAGTTCAAACATGGTCTTTCTAAGCAACATAACATCTTGAGACAAGACAACACTTTGGTAATAAACGAATATATAATATTCTGTGTTTCATGCTGGTACGATTGGAATAGTTTATACCTACCTCTTCACGTTTAAACGGGTGAACTGATTGAGCTTTTAATCGCTGACTTTAGGAAGCTTAGACTATGGAATAACTAGTTTTCGTCGGGCAAAGCTACATTTTGCAAATCGCAAACACATCAAATGTTTGTATATTATACTTCAGATACTTACACAGTAAATAAACAAAGATTAATTCAACCCTATCAGCACAGATGACCGTACGCAATGGATCAGTATTAAAGTGTCTAGACAATAGACAATTAATGCAAGGTCACCTCGGCTTTCTGGACGTTGATCCGAGTGATAAAGAACTTGGTATGAATGACGACAAGCATCAATATATTGACTATAGATACATATTTTTTAATTAATTATAATAGGTGATGTTAAGCGACGATGCGGGCGTAGATGGCAGCAGACTAAACCTAGAAGGCTGGATAAATCCCTCTCTGGCTTTACACAACATCATGCCAGCACACGATCATAATGACCTCTTGGCGACGCGACACTCACACTTTTTATATCGGCACAATCTCGTTCAATTCGAAAAGGTTGCCTATGAAGAACTACCACACCAACAGTACATTCCGTGCTTTGCTTGTTATTTAAGACACTGTTGATAACTCTAGAAAGGTCGTAAAACTTCGCTATTGCACTAACTATCTGGAACATTTATATGGAGCTGAGAAGCATTTAATGCTGGATGAACTTTATCATTAGGTTCGTTTCGAATGTAAGGATTAAAGGTCGGGCTTATTGGCAATGTGTCGAGACTCTAGATTTATGTGAGTTTTATTTAGAGGGCTTCCATTTTCCTAATAAAGTTCAGTGCACCGAAATGTGATCCTGATAGATCTCATTGGATTTTTTTTCATTATTAGTTACACTTTGACCATGATGATCTCGCGTGATGTAAAGCGATGATGGCCCGTAGATGGCGGCCGGTCTTATAATAAATGTCCAAAAATCGACATAACGTGCCACGGATGAGTCAGGCCACGCGCCTTCGGCGGGGAAGTCCCACATGCAGCCCCGCGCCCCCGGCGTGGGGTGATGATGCGTAAGAAATTTTTACTGGGTCAAAAAAAGAGTACTGCATGCGTTAGCTCCTGATGAAAGACATCGTCTGAAACGGTGTTAAGAAGATCTCAACAAAAATGATGTGCCGTATTTGCCGCATTAACATTATTTGAATAAATCAATTTAACTTCTTGTCTTACGAAATACATCGTCCAGTATAATCAGTCAATACTTGTACAAATATTTCTAATTGAAAGTGCCGTTGTGTAACATATTGCTCAAGTTATACATATTTTGATATGCAGTGGAAAGTGCAGACGAATAACTATATAAACTGAGTTTAGGCACGCGATTAGAGCGCCTGTTTATAGAATAAACTGACTGACTAGAAATATAATATGTAGTTATTTAGTTAGGTATATCAATTGGGAATAAAGATACCGTGAGTCTTTGCAAAATCTTTCGACATTTTTAAAAAGAAAATTAAGGGATCCGGCCATAGAAGATAGGGGAGTACTTTATAATGCTGTAGCTGCTGCGTTAAAATAAATATCATAACAAAATAGACATCGAGAAAACATCCTGAAGACATCGAGAAAACTTATTATCGGGGGCAAAAATTAAATCAATGCTAAACAAAAACAACGATTAGCACGAAAAAGGTTCACAAATATCATGATACTCATTACTTCAACAGCGGTTAAGGCAAAGAAATATGAAAGTAGCCTTTTATATTGTAATATTGGTGTGATTGATAGCACCACTTCGCAAGCACGAATTTCGCTAAATCACCACAAGGCTCCCAACTTCCAATACGCGATAGGTATACACATACAAACTATATATTAGTGTCACGTGTAACGCATCCCATTCCTCATTTACAGGACAATTTGGCATGAAATGGAGCTGCAGATGGACACACAAAGGGTTCGCGCGACAATCAATTTACATTCACGTCACACCGCTCCTACATACATTTCGCACATATCGTATCGCTTGAATGCTGAAGAACCTATCATTGGAGTTCCTATGCATAACCATCTCGCTCTGTCTAGTTACTTGTGTATGAACATCGTTCATGTCGCGTGCTTCGTGGTAGTAGACATGCCTCCTGCAATGTCCTTTCTGAACTGTTATTAATGCAGGATCGTATGAGAACATAAAGAGGTCAATGTTTGGTACATTGGCCTAATACATTGGCCGAAGCAACTTTTAAGTTAAAAGTTTTAACACCTTCGTCGGCTCAAAATGAAGAACAAAATGACTTCACATAGTTTTTACATTCATTTTCTCTCTTGACGTTATTCAATAAATAACGTCAATGTCTGATTTGATCAGTTTCGCAATAGATGCCACTATCTGTAAGTTACATGTGTAATTGAATTGAATAAATAAATAAATAAATTTAGGCACGTCACGCCACCACACCGACGCCTCCGCCTCCCACAGCTTTATGAGTTTGGATTTATTTGTGTAATTATATGTATAGGTATACCTATCGTTATGATAACGCCTAGTCTGGTTCCTCGAAAAAGCTCTTCTAGCTAACGCGTGTGCTTAAAGCTAAAAACATGTACCTACTAGGATGACAGTTGTCGATCGTTGTCGTTTACCACAACACTGGTCATCCTTTTTCCCATGGATAAATATTAATCAAACCGCCTTATGCCCGGGGGTGCTGAGGTGGATATCAGGGACTTCCCGGCAGTGATACAGACCTAATAAATGTTTTAACGTTTTCCAGTTTCCATAAGTGTTTGGCGCTTGGTTAGAGAGGGCTATTCACTTACTGAAGACCAAATTGTCAAAAATGTATGAAATGACGTATTACGTCGTAAAGACTTAATATGTCATTATGTCATTTCATACATTTTTGACCATTCGGTCTTCGGTTCGGTTCCCTGACGGATAAGTGAATAGCCCCGCTAATCAGAAGACGGTACTAGAGTCTAGAGGCGCTTGGCAACTCCCGTTATGACTTCTTTATGGCACATACATTTCGCGCACACATCGCGTCGCTTGAATACTAAAGCACTGCTAATATCTCATTTGTTTACACTGACAGCTAGTTCTTTTCGATGCTTTATTGCCTTGACAATATGGTTGAAAATCCTTTAGCATGTTTTAACTAAGTGATATAATATTAGTAAAGCTTCAATAGAATCTAGTTCTCTATGTCGATTGACGATGAAAGTACATTTAATTCAAGGTCAAGTACTTGAAAGTGTTTATATATACATAGATTAATAAAAGAGGAACTTGAGATAATGGGACCTTTTATGAATGGGCTTATATGTAAAAAGAAGATTTAATAGATATTTGTAACATTCATACTACATTGAACACTGAATACAGCAATCGACGTATGGTAACTGGTAACGTAATAAGTACCTACTTCTTTGTATTTATTTTTCAGCACTGATCGTCACTCTTTACAGTTTAGAGCAAAGGTCTCCCATTCCCTCTTTCCATTCTTCACGTGCTAGCGCTACGGTTTCCCATAATGCAAAAATTTTAGAAGCGCGGTGTCTAAAACTGTAAAACAGTCGCAACAGAAACAAAACCAGCAATTTCGTAAAAGTTGGGCAGAAATAACAACTTCCTCGCTTGCTAGTTGGCAGGCAGTTCCAACCACAGAAAATATAAGGAAGATAGAATAGAATAGATAATAATTTTATTAAAACATAATAAATAATAAATATACAGAAAAACTAAAACTCAATTTAACTAATATGATTATAACTAAAGTGTGTCTTCTTCCAGACAACCTTGCAGTTATTAATATTTACAAGGGTTGGTGGCAAGATAGAAGATAAATAAATAACTGTGAGAAATACGTAAGTATTTCAACAACTTACAACTTACAACTTACTGTATCAAGAGAACATGAAGCACAGAGGAAACCGAAAACTGGATCAAAGGGAACTCTGGGGGAAGGGGACTGGAGTAAAAGAAGCAAAAAGGATGATTCAGACATTTTTATTGAATCGGTATCGAAAAATTGCGAACAGTAAATAAATAGACCGAAAATTGTCCGAATACGTCGAATTCGTCCGAATTGTCCAATTAGCTCATTTGTAAGTTTATCTCTCCAATATGGCGACGGCGAATAATAAAAACAAGTGAAATTTTAAAAATACTTTTTAAAAACAAGCTTTAATTATTATTATCGTCTTATATCATAAAGTACTCGTCAAGACGAATCAAATGAGCCCAAACTCGATGGGGTTGCGTTGTTTTATGACGGAGTTCCTATGGCCACCTTCTAGCTCCATCATCAGATCAGCTTGATGTCATAAAAATATTGCATTGTCATCCGATTTACACACGCATGCAAATTTTCAGCTCAATTGGAAACCGGGAAGTGGGTCAAATTAAACTTGCAAGATTTGATTACAGACAGACAGACAGACAGACAGACAGACAACAGACAGGTGAAAGTAATACAAGTGAAATTTTAAAAATACTTTTTAAAAACAAGCTTTAATTATTATTATCGTCTTATATCATAAAGTACTCGTCAAGACGAATCAAATGAGCCCAAACTCGATGGGGTTGCGTTGTTTTATGACGGAGTTCCTATGGCCACCTTCTAGCTCCATCATCAGATCAGCTTGATGTCATAAAAATATTGCATTGTCATCCGATTTACACACGCATGCAAATTTTCAGCTCAATTGGAAACCGAGAAGTGGGTCAAATTAAACTTGCAAGATTTGATTACAGACAGACAGACAGACAGACAGACAGACAGACAACAGACAGGTGAAAGTAATATAAAGCTTGTAATAAGGGCCGATCTACACGTTTAAATAATCTGCAGTACAAACTACCCCTTGTGGCGCATTCACCCGAACTTGACAGCGTGCCAGCTCGTTTGGGTTACGTTTGTGACGTCATTGATGATATATAAGTAGGTCAGCCACAGGCAAAAAACAACCAGAAAGGATTACATAGTAAGCCACATCTTGAATATTGGGTGGTTAGATTATTGTTTAAATTTTTTATAGTGGCGAATTTTTACACTAAACAATTATTTAAATCGTTCAGGAGGAAAACCTACCTCGTACAGGATCTAAACGGTCGGCACGAAGCCGAAGTAAATACAAGTGGGTTTATGTCGTTTATTTACAAAGATGTAGCGAATTTGTCATCATTTTAAGTAACTATCTACTATTCCAAGGTGCAACTAATAGCTAATGAATGATGAATCATCAGGCCCTCTTTGGCTGTCGACGACAACCAAGTATAATTATTATTGTGGCTTTTTAATGGAAATGCATGTGATCAAAATGAAGAGAACTTTGCGCCTGGCAGATTATAAAGATCATAATATCAAAACTTTTTAATTTCATTGATGAATATTTTATTCATAGTTATCGCCTTAATGATGCGACATGTTTTTAAATGGGGAACGTTTTCTAATTCCATATTTTGTCTTTCTGAAACACCACAAATATGCATACAGAAAACTTAAAACTTTAACACAATTTCGTTACTCAAGTGTTAATTAGCGGTCTTATCGCTAAAAGCGATTCAAAAATTGATATTACATGGAGTTCTAATTAAAAAGATGCAAAACGCTTCCTAGTCAACCCTGAAACTCTACAAACAATCAGGCGGCCATCCCAATTCATTTCAACGAACATCAACGGCAGGACCCTGCAATTCCGACACTCATAACCACAAAACGCGATGAACCCAAAACCCAATTAGTCTTACAGTGCGTTCTCGGGCCACTCGCACTGAAGTGTCGCACAAAACACTCGTTAGTTAAACCTGGGGGGAAGGGTTGTGTCACAGATTTCTATGCGAAAGATGTGACATCAGCTTATAGGCTCTTCAAAGCACGAGTCCATAATATGTATTATGTACCTGCCATACTTACAATTTTAATACTAGAATATTATTTATTAATTCATTGAACCATAGGATACACACTTTAATAGGCCAAACTCAATGCAACTCAATATTCTATTGGGAAAGAATGGATTTCTGTGTTTGTTAGCACTTCACATTTAGGTAAATCAATTTGTTACCTATCACGGATTACAGAATAGTGTAGTCCTTTTTCTGTGTTACCTATATGGTTAACTTAAATCCTTGAATCACACCTCTAAATACAGCAAGTATTTCATAAACCTTAAAAACAAGAAGCAGATATTCATTGACCAACACATCACCCCCGGCATAAAACACACTCACTCAGTAAAACCTGGGGGTGAAGGATCATTACGTTCTCGTGACGTAGTGGATTCCTTAACGGCTTTGGCACCGTGTCAAGTGACAAGTGTGGGTGAACGAACCAATAGGGGGCAGCTTGAGACTTATGAACCAGCACATGTGCTTGCAAATGGAAAAGAATTATGGAAAACATTAAACATTTTTGATTTAAATACACTTCTTGTCATTTCATAATAGAGAAGTCAGTCCTGTTCTGTCCTGTCTTGTATGTAGTCCTGTTCCATTCCCAGGTTGCCAAGAAATTTCCTAGTGCGATAAGACGGCCGATTGTTTAAGATATCTAGCTCAGTAAGCTTCTTTGTAATTATTTGGTATGCAATAAAGTCTTATTCTATGATTTTCTATAAGCGTGCCCAGAATGCTGTCAGCATTGCATCTTTGGATGGCCATCGGCCATACTTATTACAAGTAGGTATACGTACAATTCCAAAATTCAATGACTCGTTCATCACATCATGATCAGCTGCTCCAAACTACCTGGTTTTTGATGCACCAACCCTCAAATTTTATCAATAGCAAAATCTTCATTCTCTAGACTCTAGGTACAAAAAGTCACGTAACTTATAAGTTATAAGTGGCCTACTCCACAATAGCGCCAGAACAGCTGGCTCACAGTTATGCATAATATACCCTGGCCTTTGATTATTAAACCACCAAAGGAGACGACCCTGGTACTAATTTCTATGCGAAAAAGTATGCCAGTTTTTGCGGGGGAGAGGCATAAAATCACACAAGTCATACACAACAGAGATATCCTGCATTGTAACAACTAGGTATATCGCCTCAAGCACACGATGACACCTTTCAAGAATAGCTAACACTTTTTTTTTTATGTAATAGGTGACAAACAAGCAGACGGCCCACCTAATGGTGAGTGGCTACCGTCGCCTATGTTTACCTGCAATACCAGGGGTACCGCTGGTACGTTGCCTACCTTTCAAGACTCACACTAATCTTACTTCGAGAGTAATCAGACATAATATATCTTGGTATTCCCACTGTCATTGCATTTGCAGCTATTCTTAATGTCATTGTGTTTTACGTACGTCAAAGAATAGGCTGGTCCCGATAGGTGTCATCGTGTGCTGCCGTATGTCCGACGGTCTATTTTTTGACAGCGGGGGTCGCCTGACATTGCCGTATCCAGTTAGATGTCTAACCGAAGACCCTGACATAAATAATGTCACGAACAAGGCCCTTTTTCATCGGCACAATGCGGGACATTATCCGAGACGTAGACTATTCAATAGTTAGTATGGGATATAATAACTACGTTGATGGAGGAGTTATGTCATAATTTTATGGCGTGGATGTGAGAATGTTTGGGTGCTTTTGGTACTGAAAGATGTGATGTTTTGATGATTATGAATTCAAGGAAGCAGTACATTTTTCGAGCAACGAAAGAAAAATCTTCGGGCTCGTCTAGTTCATCTGGTTTTATAAAAACTCATAGATTTTTGTAATTCAAAAAATATTACTCTTTAATGGAAAAGTGCCAAACATTAAATAATAAATATCATATTACCACGTTTCTATGGTCAATCCTAAAACAAACGTCACGTCAGAGTTAAAACTTTTTGTAGCGTCCGTGGCACAGTAGATTGTGATTTGACTCTGACAGTGTAATTTAACTAGTTAACAAATCAACAAAACAACCTCAAGTTAATCAACACGAACGAGGTTAGTTAAAGCCGTTGATAAAGTTATTGTGCGTAAGGTCAGTAACAGAGTAACAGCGGTTGTAACAATTTAGGCAATTGAGGGATAACATGGCCATCCCGGCCTTGTCCGACATCCTTATGAACATTCATCCTTTATAGTGGGGGACTTTAGTGCAAAACCTGTTGTTTTCTTGCAGAAACATGAAACTTGGCACATTGATTCCTTATGTCAAAATAAGCTGATTTCGATCGGTAGCCTAATGGAAGGGGCCCTCTGGTAGCGGGGAGGGGGGGTGGATGGTGCGCTCCACCCGGCTTTGTTTTAAAAATTCTGGAAGACAACGCATAGCTAATACGTCAAGTTTGGTATCAATTTCGGATAAATCGAGGACGTAGATTTCATTTCTAGTATAAAAAATGACATTTGTGATGATTTGTTTAACAAAAAAATTAAAAATTAGAATTACGTAACTTCGTTTTTATCGTTCAAATTACTGTAAATTCAAAAATACTAGTTTTTTTTAATAAACAAAAAATATGTTAATAAAGTCTACTTTATCTAGATTATAAAATATATAATTTTATATTACTTTTCTTAATAACAAACCGCATAAAAAAATCTTTTGCTGTCCCGGGCCGCAATTTTCTTTTAACCGCCATGAAAAGGGTTGTTAGTAAAAAACTTACTATTTCATGTAGAAGTTTAAAACTTGCCACAATTACAATTCCTTACGTTAAAATAAGCCGTTTAGAATCAGTAGCCGTCGGTAACCAGCCTTCTGACAGCGGGGAGGGGGGGTGAAAGGGGCGCACCACCCAGCTTCACTTAAAAAAATCTGGAAGACCATGTATAGCTAATACGTCAAGTTTGGTATCGATTTCGAATAAATCAAGGACGTAGATTTCATTTCTGATATTAAAAAAACGCATTTTATTGGGTTTTAACCAAATCATTACACAAAAATATTACTTAGTTTTTTTTTATTTAGAGGCACTTTAATTCTAAATTATAGTAATATTTTGTGATAAACATAAATATTTTTTAAAAGTTTATTTCAAGTAGATTGAATAAAATAGAACTTTTTAATTAATTTTATTAAAATTAACTCGTACATTTTTTTTAAGAGACTAAGAGTCGCTATTTTCTTCTCATCGCTGCGCTGCGTTGTAATCGCCCCATCCACTGCAAAATACGACTATGTACATTCATTTAACATGTTATTGATATAAGAACTTGATATTGTCGAACATAAAATACAGAAAAATCCTATGGCACATCATAATTTACTCTTCCTGAGAAAAACTTTTGAAAAATAGGTGCGATAAAACGCGATCAAATCGCGGAACGGAAACTGCTAAACATTGTTAAGAATCAAACTGTTTCAACAAATTGTAATCTAGCAAAATTATAAATACTCCAGGCTTAAAGGTTTTTTATATCAGTATTTTACATTCCAAGACTGATTCTTCCAAAGATAATATTGTTATTATAGCTCATTACATTTTAAGACCGTCTTCATGCAGTTTTGCATCAATCTCAGCAATCCGCCCTTTATTTATATATTAAATCAGTTTCGTGCATAATATACTGGCCACCAAAACGGTGTTAGATGAATAAGGTGTCCCTTTGTTTGCTTATTGCTTCTAAAACCAAGCAGGAGGCTGAAAAATAGCAAGACTCGTATCCTTCGACTGGCATAAATGTGCCGCACACTAACGTAACTCTACCTATATGGTTTTGATATGATGTTTTGCGGTCAATGAAACTGCAGATCAAGCAGTAATTACTACTCGACAATCAATAACTATGTAGGAAACACCTTATCACAAAAAAACACTATTTAAAAAATATACTTCTACTTCCATGATATGTCTGTATACCAGCATTTGTTACACGCAGTTTACAAGGAACTTTGTTTGAGAGAGGCCAGGCATAATTTCTTGGTTAAGTCTAACCCATCCTCTCTTTTGGTTTAGGAAGCAAGAAGTAATAAATGCAAGGCTTATCATAATTTGTCATAAAATGTTTTGAGCTATATTATTATTATATTATATATGGAGCATCCGTCTTGGAAAACAATATAACGATATAAATAAGCTGTAGGTAGGTGCCAGTAGTATTTATAATTTTGCCACATTACATTTAATTGAAAAATAGATGCATAACTTCGGTTAGAAGTTTATAATTAAAGAGATATGAGAAAAGTTTGTCTCAGGGAGAGTAAATTATGATGTGCCATAGGATTTTTCTGAATTTTATGTTTGACAATATCAAGTTCTTATATCAATAACATGTTAAATGAATGCACATAGTCGTATTTTATAGTTGATGGGGATTTACAACGCAGCGCAGCGGTGAGAAGAAAATAGCGACTCTCGTGTCTAAAAAAAAATAGTACGAGTAAATGTTTATAAAAATAATATAAAAGTTCTATTTTATTTAATCTACTTGAAATAAACTTTTAAAAAATATTTATGTTTATCACAAAATATTACTATAATTTAGAATTAAAGTGCCTCTAAATAAAAAAAAAACTATGTACTATTTTTGTGTTATAATTTGGTTAAAAACCTATAAAATGCGTTTTTTATTATCAGAAATAAAATCTACGTCCTTGATTTATTCGAAATCGATACCAAACTTGACGTATTAGCTATACGTGGTCTTCCAGATTTTTTTAAGTGAAGCTGGGTGGTGCGCCCTTTCACCCCCCCTCCCCGCTGTCAGAAGGCTGGTTACCGACGGCTACTGATTCTAAACGGCTTATTTTAACGTAAGGAATTGTAATTGTGGCAAGTTTTAAACTTCTGCATGAAATAGTAAGTTTTTTTTACTAACAACCCTTTTCATGGCGGTTAAAAGAAAATTGCGGCCCGGGACAGCAAAAGATTTTTTATGCGGTTTGTTATTAAGAAAAGTAATATAAAATTATATATTTTTTAATCTACATAAACTAGACTTTATTAACATATTTTTTGTTTATTAAAAAAACTAGTATTTTTGAATTTACAGTAATTTGAACAATAAAAACGAAGTTACGTAATTCTAATTTTTTATTTTTTTGTTAAACAAATCATCACAAATGTCATTTTTTTATTCCAAAAATGAAATCTACGTCCTCGATTTATCCGAAATTGATACCAAACTTGACCTATTAGCTATGTGTGGTCTCTTAGAATTTTTAAAATGAAGCCGGGTGGAGCGCCCCTTCCAACCCCCCTCCTCGCTGCCAGAGGGGGTGCTACCGAGGGCTACCGATCGAAATCAGCCTATTTTTACATTAGAAATCAATGTGCCAAGTTTCATGCTTCTGCATGAAAAAAACAGGTTTGACCCATTTTTGTCGCTTAGTGACTCCACTATTAATGGCTTTTTAGGAAAGATAACCAATTCATTTTCCTTGTAAAATGTTTACGTTGCATAATATGTATTATATTTTTCCTATGTAAGGTTGTTTTGCATTTTAGCTTACAAACTCACTCACTTTTATTTTTAACTAACTGCAAAAATGTAGATAGTAGATATGTGTACCTACTCAAATTAAAATGCATTTTATTTAAATGGGCTACGATGGACCGCTTCAATTATAATTGATGAGATTTTAATAATTGAAGCGCGGAAAATTATGCGTTGTGGCACAATTTTACTTCGGCGCGGCAACCGACACTCCGATCCAACAGGCCCAAGTCTGGCAATGCAACGATAGCATCTTCCCATTTTCTTTTAATCTAAGTGTTTTACCAGACCATTCGTCAATAAATACTAGTCTAGGGAACACAAAATACCCAATTACAACATATGAACAAAACAAAAGACGGTGCAGACCAATGCATCAGCACAAAAGGTGCGTTCCCATGCTCTCCCTTTGTTTAACCCCCCTCCGGTATGTTTTGGGACGTAGGGACGCTCCTATAGCTTTTATTCCTGTAGGTATGCTTTCATGCGAGTATGAATAGGTTTTTTGGTATGGAAAGTTCGATGAACTTGAATGAAACATTGCGCTGGTTGGGTATTGGAATACTAGAACCTGGTGCAAAGCACATTGGAAACCGGGGTATGACATTTATATCCCTAAATCAGAACTATAAAAGCTATATTTATGTCAAACTGAACCCCATAAATATAAGTGTAATAACACCGGTTAAATATTCTTGAATGTACAGGAGTGGCATCATACAGGGCACAACACCTCGGATCTCCGGGGTCGTTCTCCGATGTCGTCGGCAACCCCAGAGGGCTGCTGAGATTTTTCGGAGAGCTTGGGTGGCTCGAGTGATACAGCACCCCCACCCGCACGCAAAATGGGCCAAGAGGCCTAATTGCGGAAAATTGCCCGCGTATCAGTATCAGTAACACCGGCTAAATTGCTAAGAATTCAGGAGCTGATATGCGACGGAGAGGCTCGAGATCTAGAGTAGTCCTTTTCACGAAAGAGGTCCCGCGGAATTCAGATTCGATTATTAGGACTTCATACTCTAAATATTTTTTATTTGTTAGATAAAATAAATAGCTATTTATTTAAGAAATTAAATATGAGAGATTATGAGGCGTTACAATGTTACAGATATTTTAACTTTTAAAATGTGCGATAGTGGCGCCCCGCAAAAAGGACTCCTTTCGTGAAAAACACTATACTCTACCGTCTTGCGCATTTTATCCCTGAAATCGCCACGAATTAACAAAACTGTAACAGAAAACAAGTGAAATTTTAAAAAACTTTTTAAAACAAGCTTTTATTATTATTACCATCTACCATTATAAAGTATTCGTCAAGACGAATCAAATGAGCCCAAACTCGATGGCGTTCCATCGTTTAATAACAGAGTTCCTATGGCCACCTTCCAGCTCCATCATCAGATCAGCTCGATGTCATAAAAATATTGCATTGTCATCCGATTTATACATGCATGCAAATTTTCAACTCAATCGGACACCGGTAAGTGGGTCAAATTTAACTTGCAAGATTGATTACACACAGACAGACAGACAGACAACAGACAAGTGAAAGTAAATAAAAGCTTGTAATGATCAATCATCCATATTATGCCGCCAACTGCCAATTAATACACCTTTAGTTTTAATTTTGACACAAATTGTATTAAGATTCGCATGTTATAATCTATGTATGAGATAAGGATTTCTGCATACAAAGTAGGGGCCTTAGTAACAGCGTATCTGTTTACATTTTTTGCCTGCAGCCGTAGTTTAGAGACCTAGTGCAGACACAGCCCAGTGCGTCTGGAGCGCGAGTTGCACCGTCACGCTCTCCGAGCTGCTAGTGATGGGACACTATCGATACTTTGTTACTTTACAAAAAATATCAATACAGAATAAAGCCATACATACACAACACATAATTGACACGCGACGTGACGACACTTGTCCGTATTGGGCGGCGTATGGTCACGTGACGCTCCGGACCAATCAGGACGGGTGTTCTGACGCCCCGGACCAATCAGGACGGGTGTCGTCGCATAGCGTCGCGTCGCGTGTTAATAATGTGTTTCGACCTTTAGTTTTGTTAGCTGTGCCCAGTGGTAGTAGGAAGGAGGATAAAGCATCTCAAACTCAAAAGAAGATTGCTATCTCAATTGGTCGATTTATTTCAGTGTTTCAATTGAATTCTTACTATAGAATCATTAACATAATAGATTCCATCATCTTCATAACCCAACATTTCAATTGAATGAAGTCAATAAACTTCGGCACTAAGTGGTAACTTAAACTGAAAAGGAAGTTCATACGTATCGTATCTCTACCAAATACCAAGATATTTTTTTTTTTCAATTCCTCACTTAGCCCACATTCGGGTTACGGCTTCTAGTTAGGTTAGGAACAAACCCAAATTTCGCTCCATTTTCTATCTATCGATATCAAGCCATCCCCACACTCACGGTCGGTCGTTGACACAGCGGCCGCTAGTTTTTGCCGCGACCTGCGAGACGCTTCCTGTCAACTAATGAGATGCCGCTGAGGATACGCAGCATCATAATAACCCCTTACGGAACCCCTTAGTTTCTTATGAACCCTGAACATCTTATTTCAATGAGCAAGATTTTATGGTAAACTCGGAGTCAGCATTTGTTATCTTTCTAAGTTAGCTCATAAATTGTTGCTTGTTATGCAATATTTACAAAACTGCATAATTGCTCCTGGCATTAGGAGAAGTAAAAACGTTTTTATTTGTTTTTTTTTTTTTTGAGAGACGCTATGCGAAATTTTAGGATCTAAGTAACTTTCTATAACCTGGAACCTGGGCCTACCCAGGACCTATCATTGGCTGATATTATACACACACACTATATAACCCTTGTTATATTACTTCAACCCTGGATTTTCCATAAAATAGTTTTAAAAAGTGAACACTGCCACAATTATTTTCCTCAACTTCGTAATCTAAATTACATGCAGGTATGTGCAAACATTGTGCAGAAGAGCCAACACTCCATTGTAAGTAAATGTATGTCAAGTACGAAGAATGAGGAAGCTATCTTACAGCTTATCGATGGACCGCCTGCATTAATGAAAGAAGGCAGATGTGCCGATAACTGCGCGGATATAGCACAGGTGGTTAGTATAGAAAATGCATCGGTGCTATCTATAAATCGTATAATGTAGAAAAGTAGATATTCTTGGAAATTTGCGAGAAAAGAACGATTCTATTGAAACAATATAAGAACCTGCAACAGATAGAATAACAACAGAAAAAATACAGACAATAATTAAACACGTGCCCAAAATATACCTAGATCAAATAATTTAATAAAACTTAGAATAGAATAGAAAACTCTTTATTGTTCACATAAATACAACAATATAAACTTAGAACTAAGATTACACAGAAAGAAGTGTTACAATTGGCGGTCTTATCGCTAATAGCGATCTCTTCAAGACAACCGCAACAGGCAGGGAAAGGAAATACATAAAAGACCACGACCGACCACGACTTAGATCTAACTAAGCCAAAAAAAAGGAAGAAGTTACAAAAACACTGGATGGGTTAATATAATTAATTTTTTATAATTATTATTACACAAAAGAAAACTGCCAATGATGAAACACGTGTCTAAAACTATAAATATAGCCAATAAAAAATATTTTATTAAAATTTTTAACCTACGAAACCAAAGGCATTAATTAAAACTTACAAAAAGATAAGGAATTATTTTAAAATCAAAATAATGTAGTTTAAACATAAAAGAACATAAATAATGCAGTAGTAATATCCTAATGTTTTAATTAAATATTAGATAAATAAATAAATTATAATAATCTATTAATATACGATAAGCGTCACTATAAATATTTCTGGCGTAAAGTAATCAAACCACGAATTTACATTCAAGCGGCATTCGGCATTGACCTTTAGAATAGTATTATGTAAATAAGTTATTAGACGGCCGATAACAGACTTATCATAACTTGTCCACAAACTAAAATAATGGCGCTAGTGTCAACGTCTTTAGAACTTTTAAAGAAAGTTCAGTATGGTAGGAATTTTAGTTCAAAATGATGTCACACATTGATAATGACTAGTTACTAAGTTGCGTAGTTACCGTAAAACAATGATATCCTTTGTGTTCTTTATTTCGAGCAAAATTATAATTAGGTGTATAAAATTCGCGAAGCGTGACAAAATACCGAAATAAACGCCAGTTGATTCGGCGAATTTACAAAAAAATAAAGAGAATAATAACGCTGATGATGAAAAGATTAAAGAATTCAGGGATGTAGTGATAAATGATAAACGTAAAATATAATTCCTAAAACTTACTAAACTCTCATTTAGACGTTTTGAATAGAAATTACAAAACAGAGATGAATTTGTTAAACTGCTTCTTTTAAGGAATATGATTCTTCATCTACTTGAACAATAATTGCTTCACAAATTAATAGGAAGCAAATCTTAAACAAAACCCAAAACCCTTCCTCACAGGTAAACATAAGTGGTGCTAAATACTTGACATCAAGCACATAATCCTAATTCCGTGACCATTCTCTTTCACAGACGGTAGCGGTAATATTCATTGTTTGCATAATTGGAATGGCTATCAAAATATTCAGACAAAACTGGAGCACACAACGGTGGTTTCAGTTAAACGATGGATTCGTGTCCAATTTGTTTGCAAACGACGAACGATTGCCGATTTACGAACCTGTGGACATAAAATTTTATAGGCAAAGTAATATTTAATTTGTGAAACGGTTAGGACATTAAAATGGCAAGTGGGTCGTGTTTACCCTTGGGATATGTTATTACGAATCATAGAAGTGATTGTTATTACTGGTTAGATTTTTAGCTGCGATGATCAATGCCAGTAGGAAGATTTTATTAATTGAAATTAACTGAATAAATAATTACGAGTAGATTATTAAATAAAAATTAAGAATAACTTCAGAAAACAACACAAAACGTAATAAAGAGGAACGATTTGGATAAATAGGACAAACGGTTATCCCACGTGAAATAAGTCTTCATCAACATCTTAATGAACCTGAATACAAATTAAGTTCAATATACACAGAGGAGTTCTGCGTAATGAAATTGTAAAATATTCACGAAATCAAAAGATTTCTTACTAACAATCAGGTTTATATCTGATAAGTATTCATCTCATTATTAATACAAAATATCACAATTTGGAAATCTCCTTGATCTCACTAAAGCTTTCTCTTGAATGCAAAAAAAATATCGAGCAATGGTGATAATATTGAAAATTATCATAAAATAGGCATTCAGACACAAAAATATGCCACGAAAGTAGGGGAACGGCAAACGGCATTACCGGGATGAGACAAATGCAATGTCACTTAAAGGAGGGCCAAATGGAAACTGAAGTGGGGAAATTGAGGGGAATAAATGAAAAACGTTTCCACCCAATTGTACCTTTGGTAAGGAATAAGATAAAATATGGGAGAAGGTGAACGTGGTAAGTGATCGAAGATACCTAATAATATACATAGGTGATGCAAAACAGTCAAATAGAAGAAATATAAAAAAACTCAGTAATGTTACCACTCCAAAAAACCGAATGGAATAATTGAAATCGTTTCTATGGAACTAGCACGATCTAAATATATAAAAGGAAAGAGTGACTGATTGACTGACTGATCTATCAACGCACAGCCCAAACCGCTGAACGGATTGGGTTGAAATTTGGCAAAAACATAGATAGGTTTTATGACGCAGACCTCCGCTAAGAAAGGATTTTTCCACGCGGGCAAAGTCACGAGCGTAAGCTAGTATAATATAAGCTAAGCTCTACCCTAGATTCAAAAACAGGGGAATTACAGCAATGTCAAGTAGGTACTGCAGAAGTGACGAATTACAATGATATATGGTTGCGATAATTTCAGGTGGTCAGTCAAGACAGCTGTTTTGTTTATGTAAGACTTAAAATATTTATTTTGTACTTTATTAAAATAAAACAACATCAGTGCTGATCTTACGAAAACTTAGACTCTAGAATACAAAATACGTATCACTGAGTACAACGGCCAGGCACAGACAGTTACTCGTAAAGTAAAAAAAAAAAAGATTTACAATCTACCACGCAACATAAAGTTCAAAAACATTGTGATATACATCTTTTATCCGTAGACTTTTATGGCAGTTCCTCGCAAACAATGGACAAACATTATTTTGGAAGCGGCGATGGAATTCTCTATGAGACGTGGAGAAATTTTTAGGGAACCCTAAAATATTTTATATCGCACATCATTACTCCCGTTTATAAGATGTTTCCGGTATGGATCAGTCAACTTCCTTCGGGAAACCAGAATTGGAAATGGGATGACACATATAGATATACTCTTTATGCAAGACGAATGAAACAATCACGAATTTGAGATTTGATTTTATGCGATAGGCTGGTCTAATTAATAGTAATAAATAAATACCAGGTCCTATGCGTAGGACTGTCTAAAATTGTGTCATGACTGAAACGAGCCTCTCTCTCATTGAAAATCCTACTTTTATCCAGAAAGTTAGTGTCATATTGGTAAGTTCAGATTTTAATTTCACATCATCCAATCCATACGAACGCCTTGCATTTTAAGTCTGCATTGTAAGTATTAATATCTGTATCTCTACTGTCTGTCATATCTGGTTTTCACATTAGTTGCCTCATAGTTCAACCAACAAACTTGTAACTTAAAACTTTTGTTATAACGCTGAACAAGTAGAACAAATTCCTGAGAACTTTCCTGTAAGTAGAATTACGACCGGAGTTATTGCCGCTAATAAAACTGTTGAGAATTCTGACGCACTAACTAAATACTACTCTATTTTTGAACCACGTTTACCTTTAGTTTTATTCACGCAAGTAATGTAAAAGTCGCATAATATGAGCCCATATTATGCGAGTGCCAACAAAACTGGTCGTTAGTCGTTACCAAATCTACCAAAAAGAAAAGGACTATAACAAGTTGATTTTTGGAACAGTTGGCTTAGAACTTAGAACAAATGGCAGATATTATCTGCCAGATGGATTGGCATAAATAATAATTAACCCGATGATATCAAAACATTTATATGGGTATGGAAACTAATGTAGGATGATAAATCACGTAAGATGCCTAGAAAGGTACATTCCCAAGTTGCATCGCAAGTTCTTTCAAGCAATAAATCAATCACATCTCCATAAAAGAAATCAATGGTTGAAATAGATAATAGCACTGAATGACGAAACCTCAAGGATACCTATAAAAGTACTTGGTAATTAAGACATACGGATATCTAGTTACCTCCTACCAGTTTCACATCGCGCACTGAATAAACCGACGTCCGAAATAGCAAATGACCCGTGAAACTCTTAGAAATGAACGTTTCCATTAATTACACGAGCGAAACAATGCCTGTTGGTCTGCTCTGCTCCTAATTAATATGGCTTTGGAATATGACCCAAACGTGACATGGTTGATGTCTTTTTACATTGGAAAAACCTCCTCCTCGTCAAATAAACGTAATTCCTTAGTTATATTCGTAATTTTGGCAAGATTCTCCTAAATTTCAATCTGAGAGTTAGGTGGGTCCTTCTTTATTAAATTTCCTACTACAAGAACGTACTTCAGTGATCATTATAATAGTCTGTACAATATTAATTTTGTCCAGCTATATGATTTATTAAATAGACGAGGTATAAAAACAGGACAAAAGGCAAACTTCTTTAGCATTTAATTGCCTTAGCGTTTATGCTTGTAAATGAAAAATAAAAGGCACGTATCTAAATCAGGGTGAATTCCCCATACAGTTAACAGTGCAACCTCATTCGCTGACACAGCCAGCCCCATCGGAATCGCGATCATCCATCACCCCACATCGGATCCATTTCCTTACAGCCCGCTTTCCCTCGATCGAATTACCAATCACTGTAAGTTGGTCCCGAGACTGTTGCTCATTGGAGTCATCGGACTTTCAGTAAATAGTTCGTTTTTAAAAGGTTTCATGAATGGGAATTTTAAAACATGTGGTAGGCACCTAATGCTCTTAAAACAACCAATATAATTTATTTTCGAAAATACATATTAAATCATCAAAGAAATAATGAAATGTTAAATTAAAGCAACAATTAATTGACTGTTATCATAACATGGCCTTTATTAGAATAACTGAACCTTATCACTTGGGATCTCTAAGGGTCTCTTTACGTTCTTGTTACAAGAAAAAAAAAACTTTTACTTGTACTAAATAATTAAGAAAAAGCTTATGTTAAAAGGAACAAAATAGAGGTTTCATATATTGCAAATGACCAGGATGAGTTAAAAATCATTCTTAACTGTATAATCACAGTGAATTATAGACTTAAAAGAGAAATTACAGCAAAACGGCACTGCGGTTGATAACGCGATACATATGTTTGTGGGATGTGGTGTGATGAATGGTTGAAGGTGAAAGTAGGGAAATCTAAACATGTGGGGTAACACAATTTGACGGAAATGATGTGGGCTCGGGAAATGAGGCACTGAATAATGAACGTGTGGCCGACGATTGCGTTGAGAGCACTAAAATTAAACTTGGAGATGTAATGTTCGTTACAAACTTTGGACATAATGGAGATTATATTTTAAGAACTAAAGTGTCATTGTACTAGTTTGCTGCAAGAACTCAAAATGGGTTTTGCCATTCGATAATTTTTTAGATTTCTAATTCATATCAATGCAATATTTTTTTTATTTTTTAGTCCATTTAATAATATGCTGCAATTTCAAAACTATTTCGTATTGATAAAGATATAACACTTTATTGACACTAATGCGGCATAGGATAAAAATAAATAAAAAATGTAACAGATTACTATCTCAACGCGATCGATATTATCTAGGCACCAGGCAACAATGTATTTTTTAATTGATAATTATTTTCTGCTCATTAATTATTGAAAATAATTTCCTTAATCACGCTACCTGCTACGGCAATATAAAATTCCACATTAAAAATCTAATTTATTTATATAATAAGCTTTCTGCTTAGCAACTAAGTCATCGCCTGATGAAAAGCAATTACCAAAACATTTAATTAGAAAACCGTGAACATAAACTGACTGAAAGCTGCTAAATTAAAAGAAAATTCATTTTACTCTCGGATAATCCTCATATTCTTTGAAAATGGCCGTTTAAATTAATCTTAGAATCTTCATTTGCAGTAAAGCTTCAGTGTATAGTTTATCCCACCAAAAACATTCTGTAAAAAACTAGCCAAGTCTCGATGGAGCTGCTTGTTTATCTCTAAAAAGTAATGAAATCTAGACAAAGTCGTGCCAAGTATAAGGTTCCTTACTGCGATTTCTTTTTATTATTATAGTTAATGTTGTGTGACTTGGCCGTTGAAGGGTACACAAGGGTACAAAACCAGATGCTCCATGACACTTGGATCGCCTAAACATAAGTATTATTGAAATACGCAGCTTTATCAAGCCTACAATTGACTGGTTATTCAATCAACGTTTTCCAAGTGGAAATTTTCTATCGTGAATGGGTAGCGGACAGATTGGTGCAATAGTGTCATGGGGCACCTGGTATAATACCATTGTGTACCCTTCAACGGCCAAGTCACACAACATTAACTATAATAATAAAAAGAAATCGCAGTAAGGAACCTTATACTTGGCACGACTTTGTCTAGATTTCATTACTTTTTAGAGATAAACAAGCAGCTCCATCGAGACTTGGCTAGTTTTTTACAGAATGTTTTTGGTGGGATTTCACTTATTTTTGTAGAAACGCTATATTATAAGGTTATCAGAAATACAAACCGTAAGCGCGTTTTAAAATACAGTCAGCGCCATCTAGATACGTGTGCGTTCACTCTTAGTCCAATGCATCATAATATTATACCGGGAAGTGGGCCTAATTAAACTTGCAAGATTTAATTACAGACAGACAGACCGACAGGTGAAAGTAAATAAAAGCTTGTAGTAAAGGCGGTATGTCGATCTCTTCTAATAGTTTGGTTGGGCTCTTATTTTAGTTGGCCACGCTAGATATCGCCTGATCATAACTGACGATTTACGACACATATACACACTCACATATACATATACTATGCCTTAAATATATTTTGAATTAATAAGTTGGATATTACACAATTTTAACCATTGACTGCAAATGTAACTTTGTAATCCTATACATTTATATGAGATTACAAAGTTATTTATGCAGTTGAATTATCTCGAAAACGAGACCGAAATTGCATGTTTTTTTAGTTTTCCTATGGCTTATACAATAAATTCTAAGTATGTACCAAATTTCAGCTCTCTGAGTTTATGGGAAGTACTAGTTCTATTTTGATGATCATGAGTGAGTGAGTGTCGAAAATGCGAAACTTTGCTTTCGCTTAACTTCGGAACTTAATGACCTACAGACTTGAAATTTTGGATTTTAAGTATGTAATTATAGCTTACTGGATGACGAAAATTTCTGTGTTCTGGTCTTATCCAGAGGTTCTCAAATAGGGGCCTGAAAATGCGACGAAATGGTTCCTGTAAAGATGGTACGGCAGTGCTTGCTTCGCGCTCGACTTGGCGGGGGCACTACCGTGCCCCCAGATAGTATGCTATTGTTCTCCGAGAATATAATATTCATATTTTCACTTTAATTAATGGTAGAAACTTGTACAGTGTTTGAAGCAAAATTGAAACTTTTCTCAAGTGCTGGACTTAGGTTATAAATTATACTCTATAATATCTTCATTTTAGGGTTCAGCGCCATTTTGTGCACGTATGCGGAGTGCGGAGTGTCAAATTCTCAAGAAATCCAAAAGTCAAATCATCATCATCCACAGCCCTCTACATCCCACTGCTGGGCATAGGCCTCCTTCATGTTATACCACTCAACCCTGTCCTGTGCCAATCTGGTCCATGTGCGACCCGCCACTCTAAAGTCAAATACATTTTTTTAATAAATAAGAATTTGATGGTGACGAAGTGGAGCACAAGAGACAGGAGAAGACAGTTATAAGAACTACTCGTAATACTAACGACACAATTTGTGACAAAGAGGAATTTGATGAAGACAAAAACAAAGGTAGTTTTAATATTCTACATGACGTTCTAGTCATCATAATCATTAAGAAAGGCCCACAAGAAACAATCCACGTGAGAGCGAATGAAGCTATTAGAGATATAGAAAAAACATGAACCGTGGAAATCACATAATTCTGAGCATGTGATGGGTCAGTTGTTATTGTGCGTTTAAATGAAGTTAGAGAATCTATTATTGAAGAAAATATCGATAGATATTTCTGTATTGAAAATTTAACTTTATAGAAACATAGTTTTGAAATGAATTATAAAATAGAGTGCATAATACCCTCTCGAGAAGTAGTAGGAAGCATATAGGAAATTTATATTTAAGTAACTTACGAATTGATTGATCTTATGTAGGTCATCATTAACCTATTTTATACCTATCTGCCATAGGTATAGGTTACTGCAAATGATTAATGAATCCAAAATAATATTACCTGAAACAGATAAAAATATCGTTATCAAAGAGTTACATTATTGAGCAGGACACAATTTGCAAATCAGTATCAATAATCAAATCAGTTTGTAAATTTGAATCAGTATTAAACTGTATTTAAGTGGAGTAGGTAAGTCACAAAGTTCTCAATATAATTATAGTTTAACATAGTTTGCGGCTTGATTGTTGAACTATAACTTTTAATGAGTTTTGATAGACATTTTAAATTTATAAGAATAATTGGTCATCTTTTACACGTTAAATTTTCAGTCAAAATAGTCATCGTCGTCGTATTTGCCAACTGCTGAGTATAGGCAACATTTTCACGCTACGTCTTTCGCTCCTATATGAACCTTATTGACGGAACACGATATTATCGCCTAACCATCGGCGTATGGTATGGGTTAAGAATTCTATGCTAGTTATCTGCTTCAAGAAAGTTGCCCTAATTTAGATTACCATAAATGTCACTAACAACTGTTTCAAGACATTAATGACAATTTTAACAAAAAAAAAAGCCCCAAATCGTTTTCATAAAAGACCCCACCATATTACGTTACATGATACGCGATCTTTATCATTGTCTCGGTATACTTTCGCCTTTATTTTTACGAGGCATTGTGTGTTGACATTTATTTGACAAGCATTGTGTTCTTGCGCGTTGGCTTTCAAGTTCAGTGTTTTAACGGTTGCTGAAAGTACACGTTTAATTGTGTCTCTTGATAAGACTAAATTTTATAAGACTTGTTTACGAATTCATAATGCTATTATGGGTCTGATTTCCTTTTGCACCTAGATATTATGTTCTTTATACGATAGAAGCGACTTATCGTTTCCAAAATAGTCTATCACCCAATCTCTCTTCTGCCATACTCATCTTTACTCATCTTTTGACCGAATCGTATCGGCAATACAATATATATGTCAAGATGTCAGTGAATTGCCAGGACCGCAGCTTTCTTCAACAGGCGTCAATTCTGTCTTAATTATAAGAAGGCAAATAAAGGCTATGTACCTTTGGAAAGATTTGTCACAAAATCTTTAAAGTAGGACATTGAAAACAATTGACACTCCCGAAACCGCCTGAGCAGTGATGTGCAAACATTACTGTGCTCTGGTAGGAAAGCACTGTAGCTAGTGAAATTACTGGGCTAAAGAGTCTTAACATCATATGACACTTGAGTAAGAAGCGTTGGTGCAGTGCTCCTAGAATTTCACATAATTGTGAAATCCTAGGTAACACTGTACTGATTATGGGCAGCCGTTATCTCTTAACATCAGGAGAGCGTCTTGCTCGTCTTCTACTTCATCACATAAAAAAAAACTACGATAACAACCACATCTTTAAAAATTAACGAAATAAATTGAATCAATTTTAACAACTTCTTGTAAACATTATTATCAAAACACTAATTCCATCGGTGGTGTCATTCGTTTAAACTAATTGGTATGATTGTATATCAAGTGGCACAATTGACTTGATTTACAAAACAATTTTTATTCATTAAATAGACCAATTAGGAAATTATGATAAGACAATTGAGTTTTATGAACCCAATCGTATCACTGAATACGAATAGTTGAATGATGATGGAAGCATTTATTTAAAGAGTAAATATGATGAAGTACAAAGAAAAGAACAATATTAAAATTCGCCGTCGAACCAATGTTTAAAACGTTCTATACAAATAGGCAAGTGAAGGTGTGCATTATGATAAAGACAAAATGGAATGACCCAAGTAGGCTAAAGCTGTGATACGTACCCCTACACAAGAAAAGGGTAATATTATTAAATGTTGGAGAAAAAATTGGATAAGACTCGCTGACTGAGCCGGTAAGTGTAGCGAGACAAAGAAAAGTTTTACGAATAAACTCAAATAAGGTAAAAAACATGCTGAGTACTGAAAAAAAAAAAGAAAAAAGAGATAAAATGATTGACATGCAACTCTAGATAATCTCAGCACATTTCCAGAAAGCTAAAATGCCAATCAAAAATAAGTCTTCTGCTTAACATAATTGTGATCAAAACCCTTAATTCGCGGCCATATCGCGTAACGTACCAGTAAATTGTTCCATCATTATGTAGATACTGCCACTCTATCTCAGCAAACGAGAAATTTCAGGTAATTAAGTTTCCACGCGAAGATACCTAAGGGGGAGTGAAATTAATCGTCAGACGATTATGAAATATAGGTCAGGGTGGTAATTTAATGGTGAATATTTAATACTTAAGCCTATTAGCCATGCCGGGGAAATGACAAGATATTTTTGGTGCGAAGGAGTCGGTGTGAAGTCAACCGTGGTTTCTAAGAAGACTTCGTCATCGTGTTCAAGTAAAACGGTAAATGGTTAAAGGCCTTTGACATGGTCAACAGTTAAGCCCATTACACACGTCGCTATATAGCGCTATAAAGCATCTTATAGCGCGGCATAGCTTCAGTACAAATCGGCATCCGTCACACACGTAGCTATAAATGACATATAGCGCTATATCGCGCTATATTTTACAGTTGATGTGTGGAATCCGCCATTTTCCATTTTGACTAGGTGATAAAATGACTAAGCCGTTTTGTATTACCAAGCCAAAAGAAACAAAGTCTTAATACCTACGCGATATATTACACTAAATAGTATCAAATGTTTATTCTGCTATGTAACAAAATAGCAAAAGATATTTTCTACTTTTATTAAATATTTTGTTGTGTTTACAGATCTTTGTGTTAGTATTTCGAAACAAAGTAATATAATTTGTATTTTAAATTTCACCTCCTATTTACTTGTAATAGGAGCTATTTTTATGCATAATGATTATTTGTCCGAATAACTTAGACCTTTGAATACCTTGCAGTAGACTTTCGCTTAACCGGCTAAGTCATGTTACAAAATGGCTAAGTATTTTTTTTTAATCTAGTTCATATGGGATTTGCCAAATTGTATGGTTTTACAGCAACATGTCTGTTGACAATGTCAATTTTGAGTCTTATACAGGATGTGTAAAAAATTCATGATTTTTTTCTCAAATTTTTAAAAAATACATACCAGGAGTTTGCCATGGTTTTTTTTTTACAAAAGTGATTGTCAGTTAAATCTGTAATAATGCAAACACATTGTTTCAAGGGTTTTGTAGGTACCTCTAAAGAGAAAAAAAAACAAATCATTATTTTATAGTTTGTCTAGACATTTTTACTAGGAAACTGAACGTTTGGAGTTCTTCTTGTCCTTGTCATATTGCCTATTACTGGGAGTCATGGCCCCTCCTTTGGAGGATTTGATATCTGATGATAGATCGCTATCTGGGTTGGTTGGATGCGATTTTCATAGCCAGGAGCCAAAAGACAACAGGACAACAGCAACTTCAAGGGTGGTGCGGATCTGATCTGACCAACGCATCGGACTACGACCTGAGTCCGCTTTCCTTTGATTTTCCGGATGACAATGAGCTTCTCTACCTATGCTATTTGGCCGATGTAGTCGAGAATCCTCTGATAAAGTCGGTCAAATCCAACATGAATTGATCTTATTTGATTAACGTAAGTCATACTTTTAGTAAACGATGTTAATTTAGAATAAAATTTTCTGGATTTTTTGACGAATTTTGAAACGTCATTTTTTTTAAGTTTACCAGGAGCAGATTTGAAGGAAACCAAAATCTAGGAAAAAAAAAACATCCTTTATGTAGAAAACATTGTCAAATTCATTTGTTTAAGTAGTGTTGGGGAATCATTGGAACTATATGCAATCAAAGTGATTGAATCTCCGTTCCTACTCCTGGTACTCCTGGTACCTACTTCCTAAAAATATTAACAAGTAACTAGCTTTTAAATGATGAAAAATGGTATGTACCTTTAACGAGTGTGCATGTATGAAAGTGCATAGGAAGGAGAAATAAAATAGAACCCATTGTCGTGATTTTCTGTTTAGCAACAAAATCTCCAAAACCTGACGGTTGGTTAGTTTTGATTGGCTTGTTTATAAAAAAAAACTCTTTTTGAAGACTAAAACCACCTTAAAATCAAGAGAGAAGAGAGAAATAAAGCGAAAAATATATAAAGCGTTTTCTTTTAAGAATTCTCGGATGCTGCTTGCTAGCGCAAGCATAAACAATCAGTCCAATTTCTCGGATATAAAGATGTACAGTACAAGTCCTGCACAGATGCAATAGATATAAATAGCAGATAACCACATGAAATAAATACGTCTAGTGAAGCAAACGTACGAATGTGATTTGATTTCGAACAGGAGAAATGATTTGGATACGCAAACTCGATCACCTGCTCGCATTAAGAACCACTTTGAATTTCTTCCAGTTAGACTGCGTTCGTTTTCTGCTTAGATAGGATATGTGAGTCACTTGCATGCCTATGTACGTAAACACACATGCGCCTATGTACATGCAATAACGCTCATCCGAAATCCTGATAAAGTTTTACACAGTCACCGTAAAATAAATCGGTGGTAATATAAATAACATACATTATCATTTTATAGGTTTTGATATAAAAATATTCAACTTATTAGTGCCTATTACTATTGATTATGTACAGAAAAGTAAGATAATAAGATTTCAGATTATTTCTCTTATTAATTTCTATTAGATAAAAATAAGTTGGTTAGTTTTATCACTAATTTATGTCGATTTTTAAAAGCAGTTTAATTATTGTATATATTAACACTTGTATTTCTTTTAAACAACGGTTTTCAACTTATATCATTCATCGCAGGAGGCACAAAGTGGAAATTGTGCATACACTTATTAGGTAAGTAAGACTGGTGATAATGCTATATTTTGGTAACATTGAATTGATCCGATAATGAAGCCGTAAAGTAGCAACTGGAACTCCGTGAAGGTTATAGAACAGTTGAAGTATAGCTAACATATATTAAAAAACAATCTACATAACATGAAAATAAGTACATAATAATTATTTTATGAGTAATTTTCACTTTACATTAATGAAACTTTAATAATTATCATTATTGTGTGGGATAAAAGAACAGATACCTAAACTATTAAAATACGTATTTATTCGTAATATATTATGTTAATAACATTTTTCCACACAAGTATATGGCAACTCCAAATTGCACTTGTCCGTTTTTATTTTTAAATAATATAATTTTTTTATATTTTTGTATTAATATACCTATTCTAAACGCTCTCAAAGAAATTGTTGACAAGTTATTCCAAATATTTGAGTACGTTTGTAAATATGAAAAAGTAATGTTAATAAAGTCACTTGATTTGATTTCAATGATCGACTCAAGATTCAATCACAAAGAATGAACTATTAAAAAATATAGTTCCGATCAGTAACCTGGCCATCACTAAAAATAATATAGCAAGGTATAGCGAGGTATAGCAAGGCCTTGCTATGCGATGCTATATGGTACCAGGAGTCATATAGCAAGATATAGTATAGCGTCGTGTGTAATGGGCTTTAACACGACAATTTAGAGTACAAAGTTCACTTACTTCAGTAGGTAAAATTTAGATGCAGCACGACATCTGAAGAAACGTAACCGATTTGAAATCAATAGGTTCCTAATTATAATTAGATCAATATATCACAGATTAACAATAGTAAAACAGACTACCACCTCATCATACCATTTTCACTACGAGGTTTCCCAAGATTTTATCCAATTTTGTCAAACTCGAGAATCGAGATGACGCGATGTGTCGAAAGTTGCATTGAAACTCCTATTTCACCTGCACCAAAAACGGAATGCTTTCACCGAGATACAAAACAGATCAGAAGCTTGACTATTTTCGGACGATAGCCGTAAACGCCAGTCGCCTACACTTCCTGCCTGAAATGTTCATAAATCCACCAAATTATAATTTGGGCTGTTGACGCGTCTGCTTTACGTTTTGGTCTTCCACCATTTTTGGGATGATCGCGGAACTGCTCAAAGTCGTATCTGTTTTATGTAAAACTATAAAGATATGAAAGTTTGCGTATGACCTACGTCAAAAGTCAAAACTGAACTGATTTGGTATGAAAGTAGGCATACCTACTTAGGATATCCTTGATAATTAATGAGAGGGTTTTCAATACGGAAATAGCTGGATCCAGAAATATCGAAGTGTTAAATGAGTTCAATAAAACATTCAGAGATGCTAATTGAGAAGAGTGTAGAGAATAGGAGTTAATAAGTCATTAGTCGTTAATATATGTATACCTAAATAATTAACTTTATAGTCATCATATATTATCAAGCTGTAAAGTATAGAAAATAATAATGTTCATAGAACATAATAATAATCAAAGTTTTAGCTAACACTACGAACCTATAGAATACATGGACTAATGTAACCTACCTACTTACTATTCATTAAAATTATGAAAACTTTCTGCTCGTCTCGATCATTACCGCATAGCTAATGCAAAGCCTATTATATTATAATAGCAAATATAAAATGGCCAGTGAAAGAAATTACTCAGTAGTTAAGCTATAACATCAACCGTTAGTAGGAAATGTTCAACGTCGCACCACAAAACCGTTTGCCCACTTTAGCCTGAATAGGGTAACCACGGCCTTGACAAAAGAATTGCTAATGCCCTTTAAAATGTTTAGTAAGTTCATTAACAACTTTTACACAGCCTAGTGCTGCGAGTTTTTAAGCTTCTATAGAAGAATGGTTCTTTAAAGGTTCAACTTCTTTTTAAAGACTGGAGTCTTTAGTCTTGAGAAAGAAAACATATTTTTGTAGTGTTACACTGTGAGTTTAGCTTTTATTTTTATTTCTTAAGCTCGGAATAATCCATTGCATCGGAAAGGCAAGGATGTTTCCCACACCGATCGATAGATTTGTTGACTTCATTCAGAAAGTTTAATATTTTGCCTAGCTATTTATTGATGTAGAGGTTTTTTATACTAAATAAGCCTACGTTTGACTACATCCCACCTGATAAAAAGCGCAAATACGGGCGACAATGTGTATCACGAAAGATGCCTAGAGAGGTATCTATTCACTCGTGTTTTGAAGATACCCAAGTTGTATCGCTCGGGGAAAACAGATGATGGCAATGTGTTCCAAATGCGACCAGTTCTCGCTGTAGAGCTATTCGAAATAATTAAGTCCCAAATTGGAAAAAGAGACTTGAATTTCTTACATCACTAGCCGCAAGCCACGCAGAGCCGAGCCAAAAAACTTTTTCAATTAAGTATTTGGCTTTAGCATGATTATGATCTTTACAACGTTAACAGCTACTTTAGACTTTAGCCAAGGTTTTTACAACGTATTATCATGATCGCTTTGTCATCTTACATTTTTTATCGACTTTATCAGACCTGATTCTGAATATGAACGATTGTTGTTCTATTGAACTGTACCTAGTACAAAATGCGGCCTACTTACACTTACAGGATAATTGAATAAAGAACTTAATTTTAAACTAACTTATAACATAAACTGATTTATCTTGGCTTATCAAATACGCAAGAGAAGAGGACGCTATCAGTGATAAGACCGCCAATTGTTATATTATATTAGAGCTATGCTAATTCACCAAACGGAGCAGTGCAATGCTATCTTACCTTATTTGATTAAATTTTTCATCTCAAGTTACATAATATTGTCTTTGACACTAAATATCAAATATTGTGTCCTATTTGAATCCCATTGCATGGTGTTACGACACCATCACCGCGCAACTAATGCAATAATAGAGCAATTTCAGCTGCATCACTCACCACTCCATGGTAAATGGTGTACACGTAATAGGTACATCTTCTGGTTTGCTTTAAGATGGGTAAACTTAATTATTAGGAATCATAGCCACTACGAGAAGTACCTATAATGAATTTAAAAAAGATGCAGATGAAATTGCACCAATTATAATTATTTTAGAAGTAAACGCCATATTATAACCGCAGATACAAGAAACATCTACATAATGTCATCGAGACGGTCTCTTTGATGTACGTATAGGTCGCTTTAATTATACTATAGTTCAACAGTAACTATAGCAGCCGTTTTCAAAGGAAACCACAAACAAATGACGGGTAAACGTCGGCAACAAGTCACAAACACTCATTAACAACATCATTAATCTATGTCTAATGGTAATAACTCGGAAAGTTACAAAAAAGACTCCTCGCCAAAGGTTTTATACGGGAAATTACGGATCTCATTTTAAATCCGAAAGTCTTATTATGCTATTATACCTATATAGCCTACAGTCGATAAGTCAATTCTACGTTTTCATTATCATCAGGCTACATTTCTTCACTGCATTTTTTTTTACTCAGGAAATATGCGTTACGCATCGCCGTCCTGGGTGGCTGGCTGGATATGGGACTCCCCCGCCGAATATCCCCCCCTAAATAATCTGGGGGTGTTCCTGCGAAACGCCTTGATGATGTGGCAGCGAGTACGCCGAAGAACTCATCCGCGGCCACGACGGCGTTACATGATGTACGTATGTGGGTGGTTTCCCGTAAGGTTGAACCAGTTCTTCAGCTCTTCCTCTGTCAGCCGTCAGTCAGTCAGTCATTATTTCAGTGTCACAGGGTAACAGCATCAACCCTCTTCCCGTTACTAGTGGCTCCCTAAAGTTAGTTCAGTCTGGTCAAAGATAATTTCTGCAAGTAATCATCGCTCGCGATAAGACCGCCAACTGTAACACTTTTTCAAATTCATTAATTTAATGTTAGATCTATATTGTTTGTTCTGTAACTTTTGTGTACAATAAAGCGTTATCTTTCTATCATTATATTAAACCAATTATTACATTAAGTCGGTCAAAAGATACGTATTAATTTGATTAACACAATGGCGTGGCTGTAACGGCTTGTAAAAGCATCCATTTCGGATGATTAGTATCGATTGCCATTACATTCCATACATAAATGTCAGTTTCCTGAACAAGGAAGCGGTTTTTGATTTGATTTGTAGACAGTAAAATTCCTAGTTACGATGAAATGGAACTTTATAACCGAATCTATTTTAACCTTAACCTACTTATCGATCGAGCTCATGCAAGATCTTTGTCTTAAACTTAACCTACAATGAAAAGGTTTCCAAGGTAGATTTTTTTTCTGAGAAGACCATTTACTTATCCATTAGGGAACCGAATCGACGACCGAATTGTCAAAAATGTATGAAATTACGTATTATTAAATCGATACGACGTAATTAGTCATTTCATACATTTTTGACAATTCGGTTCCCTAAAGGATAAGTGAATATCCCGGCTGACCTCCAGAGTCTATTACGTACTCGTACTGACCTTCACAACGCCAGCGTTCAGTTTTATTTGAATATACGAGAGTTAAAAAAAATCTGCCCGACCAAGTAAATTTCAAAATGTTGTTTTTCTTTTCCTTTATTTTAAAGATGTTGAGTCAGCAACATCTTTAAAATGCTTTAAAGGACGGGCGTAACGTAGCTGAACAGGCGACAATATCGTGCTCGTCTCAATAACTAACAAACTTTAAAAAAACCTCGGAGAAAATTCCTTTCAAACTTCCAACACAGGCCCTTATTTGTTATTCTGTAAGTTTACGCAGTGTAAAGCCGTCAAGATAAATAGCAGGTTCAGAACTTGAAGACACCGATCAGCTGGGCTAGTGGGCGGTACAGATGCTGACATGAAATATGGGCACAATAGGGAAAGGTCTTCAGTTTCCTTTAGAACTTTCGCAAGTCTTATAAAACTTAATAAAACTGAAATTACATAGGTATGCAATATTTATTTCTAGAATATTAATTAATAAGTACAACTGTAACATTGTGTTCTATTCACGGATTAGCTAAAGCTAATTCGTGGTTCTATTAGTTCAAGAATAAAGAAGTAGGTACGCCTTTTGCCGTGTTCTCTAGGAGTTTTTTTTTTTCACAAAAATCACCAGATGATTTCTACGCACGCTTCTTTTTTGGTAACCATACTTGAGCATAATACTGTTTAAAGCCTATCAACTTTTTCCTATCGACAACATTGGCAACTGGTATAAAGACGCGATTTTAAAATGGGACCTGTGCAGGGAATAAATGGTGGGATAAGTTGGACACTTTATAAAAATTGGACATGAATCTGATCATCATTCTTGTCTTCATCTGTATTCATGCTGTGGGATCTCGACCTAGTTCCAGTCAGTGACCGAGTTTGCGCTGGTGATGCGTTTCTGGAGTAAGATATAAAACTGCAGTAAATTGTAAAACGTGATCCAAAATGGTTTGTTTTACCTATATATCATATTAAGTAATGTTTTTCCGTTCTAATTAGAGAGTTAAATAAAAAAAAATGATGGATTTTCTCTAACGCCTCAGTCCATTAGGTACCTATGATGCAAAATATGTTGAGAACGTCAACATTAATTAAGAATCAAACTCGATAAAAGAAACTTTATTTTCATGAGTCTGTTACTATTAAAGTTACCGTATCTCTAGAATTTGCTTTGCCTCCAACCATAAAACTTAAAAAAGAATGGCTTAATTGAATTTTTAAATAGCGCATGACGTAATAGTATTGTCTGGTCTTATCTTCGCATGGTTAACCTACATTCGGTGCGACGACACCTACAGGGTTAGTTGACCAAACTTACGGTTACATAAGACTAAAGACAACGACCCTCGATCGATACGAGCTTCCAACACCAGCTAATGTATTATATAATTATTGTTGGAACTTATACTTGAAGCATGGATTTTCATCCATGCTTCAAGTATAATTTTCAACTTCTGTCCATTCTAACACTGTGCAGTTAGGGTCAATACATTTTAGAATAATAAAATATATATTGAAATATTATGTTCATGATTTTTTAAGAAAAAGAAGCCAGCCTATTAATGTGAACTGTATGAGAGAAGATATGATGTGTGCTAGGGGAGGAAAAAAACAATAATATTAATGATGGATCATAGAGTGGAATGGAGGAGAAACACGTGTTACGACGATCCAACTTAGTGGGATAAGGGCAGGAAGATGATTTGAAATTTGTGATGATTTGAACCAGCTAATCTAGGATATTACTTATTCAGACCGAGCAATTATTGCTACCTAGCATCTACTATAGATGTAAGGTAGGTAGGTACTATTTGTGACATAAGTTTAACCTCTGACTTGAGTAAAAGTTATTGATCAGCCTTAATCCATTTAGGTCAGCCATTCAGCTATGGATATCGTAGATCCATTAAGTACAGAATAGTTTCAAGTGACAGCTCAGATATCTGATCTTATATCATGTTTTATGGAGTCAGATACACCACGCCATACATTTTTGGTCAATGACATTGCAAGCAAGTCTAATTATTTTTAGATAGCTTGGAGCACATCATAAGTTCATTACCAGTCAACTGGTCATTTGTGGATAAGAAGATAATGAGAGACGGCGCGGCGCCCTGGATTAGACTCGGTTATTCGAATGTGAATGTGTGTTAAAACATTTTTTTTATTCAGCACAACGCTACGCTTGGACTAACTTAATGCTAAAGTAGCATTTTCTACCCGTTGACCTGTTCCTGGAGAAAAATTACATAGATAATGGAGGAGTGCAGACAATATCAACATTGGTGACTGGTGACAAGTGACAATATAAGAATCAAAGATTGAGTTAGAATAGGAACAAAAAACAATATTAGCCACAAGATGTATAGGCACAAAGATAACATTAGGTACTATGCAAACTACAAAGCTAGAAATCTTGCTGCAAAGGGAAGGTACCAGCTCAGCATGTGTAGCTTTGATTTGGCCCACGCTGGTACGTTATAATAATTATTATATTATAATGTACGTGTATTGGTATAATTAATCATCTATTTAAATGGCTAATCTAGTAAATTAATCTAATAAAGAGACAATGTAGAACTCTTTGAAGAACCGTCTTGTTTGGGCTCGTTAGATTATAATATTATCTCACTTACTCTGACCCTTGACCCTAGATAAGAGTATTGTCTCTGTAAATGTTTGTTTTTTATTTTTGTTTAAATTTTGCTTTGATAAATGTAATGATTATGTTATTATTGTTTTTCTTAACAAATGATTACTGTCGTAAAACGAACAGTATTGATAAGTAGTTCCATAAATACTGATGATGTAAGCTGTTCTAACTTAGCTTTCGCCTTCGCTAACTTGCAGAAAGAAACCTTTTCTTCAAGGATGTCTACCATACACTATTGCTTTTTGCCAAACTTTAAGCTTATTGGACTAGCGCCGATCAGCAGGGCTATTCATTTATCCGTTAGGGAACCGAACCCTTAACCGAATTGTAAAAAATGTATGAAATGACGTATTACGTCGTATCTTACCTGACGCCTGACGGATAAGTGAATATCCCTGCGGACCAGGAATACGTTGATAGAACAGTCACGATTCCCTGTTAATAATACATTAAAAAAACATCTATTGCAGGAATACGAAGCGCTACGAGTTGATACTCCATTTTTGATGATACTTCAGTCAAGTGTGTTTCAAGAAGTCAAGTATCAACTTCAGTGTGATATTTTAAAATGATTAAAAGGGCAAGTCCTGAATTTCCACGGCTCACCTCTTTCCGTACAATGACAAACCTTAGCGCCATCTCCGTGTCTTCTCGACCTGATTCAGGTCCGCTAACCTGTACCTAGTATTTACCTATAATATTATCTTTGATGGCACTTCACTCAGGTAACTTTCAAGAGATCAAATGTCAACTGCATTTCATTATTTTAAAACGATTAAAAGGCACGTCCGAATCCCCACGACTCATCTTTATTTGCACAAACTCTGGAACCATCCCCGTGCCTTCCCGACCTGATTCCGGTCCGCTGACCTGTCGTTTTATTGAGTCCTCACACGAGACACCACGTGACATGCCGCCGTGACGTGGAAGAGGAAAATAGGAAATGGGAGTTGCGTGTTTAAAAATAGGTAGGTAATGTTGTAGCTTAAACAAATTAACATTATCCAGACTATGAACGTTTCCCCAATTCATCCGATCCTAGCCCGATCAGGATCTATGAAATAATGAACGGAGGGTCCGAATATAGACCAACAGCGTAAGGACGTACGCTCATGATCCTGAGACACATTTTTTACGTTTCTGTCATTGAGATCATCTCATTGATGTAAACAATAAATAATAAGATAAGATAAGAAACACTTTATTGATCCACATATAAAGTATAAATTTTACAAATACAACAACTTAAACTAATGGTGTATCAATTGGCGGTCTTATCGCTCAGAGCGATCTCTTCCAGACAACCGTGCAGGGAGAGGAAATATACAACACTGGAAGGACGGTGGTTTCAAAACGTCAGCTGAAATCATAAATTAATTAAAATAATTTACACAAATACATAAAAATATTTTACATAAACATACAAATAAAATATATACCTATACCTACATAAGTAAATATACAAATACGTAAATACATACATACATACATTTATATAATATAGATAATATTAAAATAATATGCTAGATAATAGGTATCATGAAAAGAAAAACGGTACAGATATAATAGTGAAAATATTACCGGTTAATATTAAAGATGAATAAATTTTAAACGATGGTTCAAAATCAATATCTTCTAAGATGTTACATCTGATAATCCAAGGATTCATTCTGTAGTGGTAGGCTTCTAGAGTTCTAGGTTCTGTAGAGGGTGCCTAGAAAGTATCATACCTTTGCCAGCTATTCATCCGCCAAGCAGTAATGTGCATTACTGTGTTCCGGACTGCACGCCCAGAAAAAATACTGGACATGACGAGATTCTGAGAGTACCAGACACAGTGCTACGCAAAAAATTATATTTTAATACACTAGGTAATATCAAGCACCTGATTTTCTCGTCTTCTTACTTTCACAAAGAAGTAATTTTCCAACGAGTAGGTAAATGTAAAATAGAATTTTCCTTTCAATCAGGTCGGGTGAACGGACACGAAAATTAAGCCATATAAAGTCTAATGCAGTATATATTAGGTACGATTACGCCTACATATGCATGGGCAACCGTTTCTAATTACCGCTATGTAATGTTATCCACATAACGGACTGTGCACTGACTGATTTGATATGTTTGGGTTTATGGATAATTTTGCTTTAGTATGCTTCATGCAACTATGGGCGCCGGGGTGTAGGGCGCCCATGGGCGAGATGGAGCGATGATATCCGGAGGGTCGCTGGGGGTGGGTGGAGAAGAAAGACGGAAAACCGAGTTGAGTGTCGTGCCATGGGGGAGGCCTATGTCCAACAGTGGACGAACATAGGCTGATGATGATGATGCAACTATGGGATCCCACCAAACCAGATAAGACGACTCCACAACTCAAACCTAGAATGACTCTCTGATTAAGGTCTAGACCTCGTTTTGCCTCGGGCCTCGACCTACGAGTAATACAAGTAACAGTTAAAAGACCTATAGATAGATAGAGAAGTGTGAAGTAGCTAGCTATTATACTACCAGCTACTATATCTCCAAACGGTCATTACAGCGTTTGAGCGCTACTTTTATCAAAAATCTTAACTTACCAAATCAATAATTATTATAGGAATATCTTAAAAAGAACATTCTTGAGCAGCAGACAAAATAGTAGACAAAATTTACCTCCTCTCCTCTATAATACAGGTACAGTGATAAAAGTAAAAGAATTGATGCTGTTTATTTCAATTTTCGTTCGTTACATCTCACTTCACAAGGCCAACAATTAGCACCGGCTCGCTAACTAGTGAATTATGAGTGTTGAACATTCAATTAACGTGTACGAAATTTTCGTACAAAATGTAGACTGCTAAGAAAATCAACTCGATGTCACACATGACGTCGCATCTACTTCATGTCACATAAATATTATGGATAATAGGAAAATGTAGGAACATATTATGCTGATTAGCAACAATTTACTGGTGGTAGTACCACCAGTAGACAACCGTGACCCACTGGACAACACCTCGTCGCCAAATAGCCATTATCATCTTGGTTTTGTTCGTAACCATCTACGGCCGCATCGTAGCTTAACATCACTTGAGATCGTGGTCAAAGGCTAACCTATAATGAATTAAAAAAGAAATTTAATGGTTCAAATTAAAGTCAGTGTTTAACGCGTCTCTTCACCAATCACACGGTTAGTTACGACTTCCGATATAATTTCCCAATATTTTTCCGCCATAAAAGTGTTCCACCCACTTTGAGCGGCAACCGGCGACCGACGACCCGAAATCACGGATTATGAAATCGGTTGACGCCTCGTGTGATCATTCCTGGCCGGACCACGACAGAAATCGCAGATTCTGTTGTGGCACAAATTCATCATTTAAATTGTGCCAATTAGTGCCACTTATCCCAGGCATTTGTGCCTTATACTTTTCGAGTAACAAGACTATGATTGTGGTCCGGCTGGGAGTGACCATTCCTGGCCGGACCACAATCAGATCTCATGAAATACTAATGGTGGGAGGTCGCGTACTATGTCAAGATTTAGTGCCTAATTAGTGCCTCTGAAATATCAAGTTCGATTAATCATAAATTTTACGGTTTAAAAGATATTGAAGAAATCCCGCCGCCTTGAAAATGGAAAAAAGCTTCTCACATCTAAACGGGAGGCTTTTCGTGGTTTCTTTTTTGATGAATATTTAGTGCCTATTTGGCACTAAATATTTACACTATACTAGTTGCTGCATGTGACTTGGTTTACTTGGAATTATTATTTTTTCATTCCCCATACAAAGTTCCAGGGGCGGACCCAGGATTTTTTCTGGGGCCAAGTTTTTTTATGACTGCGGCTGCTCCCGCATTGTGAATTCCAAGTATTTGAGGCTAATATGATGCGGCGAATAACAAGAGCATGATTGTGGTCCAGCTAAAAATTACTTTTTCTGGTCGGACACCAATCGAATCTAATGACATACCAATGGCGAGAGGTCACGTACTATGTCGAAAAATTTGTGCCTCTGAATATCTACTTTGATTGATCACAACAAATGTATATGTATTTAGTATGTATATTGAAGATAGCACGTCACTGCACTTTGAAGATTAAAAAATTACATCTAAACAAAAGGTGTTTTGTGGTTTATTATATGATGAATATTTAGTGCCTATTGGGCACTAAATATTCTATTAATTCCAGGAATTTGTGCCTTATACTTTTCGAGTAACAAGGGTATGATTGTGGTCCGGCAGGAAATTACATTTTCTGGTCGGACCCCAATCGGATCTAATGAAATACCAATAGCGAGAGGTCACGTTCTGCGTCACAAAATTAGTGTCTAATAAGTGCAACTGAAATATCTATTTCGATTGATCATAACTTTTATGGTTTGAAAGATATTGAAGATAAACCGCCGCTGCGCCTTGAAGTTTAAAAATAAATCACATCTAAACAAAAGGCTTTTTGTTATTTATTTTTTGATGAATATTTAGTGCCTATTGGGCACTAAATATCCTATTAATTCCAGGAATTTGTGCCTTATGCTTTTCGAGTAACAAGGGTATGATTGTAGTCCGGCTGAAAATTACATTTTCTGGTCGGACCCCATTTGGATCTAATGAAATACCAATAGCGAGAGGTCACGTTCTACGTCACAAAATTAGTGCCTAATTAGTGCATCTGAAATATCTATTTCGATTGATCATAACTCTTATGGTTTGAAAGATATTGAAGATAAACCGCCGCTGCGCCTTGAAGTTTAAAAATAAATCACATCTAAACAAAAGGCTTTTTGTGGTTTATTTTTTGATGAATATTTAGTGCCTATTGGGCACTAAATATCCTATTAATTCCAGGAATTTGTGCCTTATGCTTTTCGAGTAACAAGGGTATGATTGTAGTCCGGCTGAAAATTACATTTTCTGGTCGGACCCCATTTGGATCTAATGAAATACCAATAGCGAGAGGTCACGTTCTACTTCACAAAATTAGTGCCTAATTAGTGCATCTGAAATATCTATTTCGATTGATCATAACTCTTATGGTTTGAAAGATATTGAAGATAAACCGCCGCTGCGCCTTGAAGTTTAAAAATAAATCACATCTAAACAAAAGGCTTTTTGTGGTTTATTTTTTGATGAATATTTAGTGCCTATTAGGCACTAAATATTCTATTTATCCCAGGAATTTGTGCCTTATACTTTTCGAGTAACAAGGGTATGATTGTGGTCCGGCAGGAAATTACATTTTCTGGTCGGACCCCAATCGGATCTAATGAAATACCAGTAGCGAGAGGTCACGTTCTACGTCACAAAATTAGTGCCTAATTAGTGCATCTGAAATATCTATTTCGATTGATCATAACTCTTATGGTTTGAAAGATATTAAAGATAAACCGCCGCTGCGCCTTGAAGTTTAAAAATAAATCACATCTAAACAAAAGGCTTTTAGTGGTTTATTTTGTGATGAATATTTAGTGCCTATTAGGCACTAAATATTCTATTTATCCCAGGAATTTGTGCCTTATATTTTTCGAGTAACAAGGGTATGATTGTGGTCCGGCAGGAAATTACATTTTCTGGTCGGACCCCAATCGGATCTAATGAAATACCAATAGCGAGAGGTCACGTTCTACGTCACAAAATTAGTGCCTAATAAGTGCATCTGAAATATCTATTTCGATTGATCATAACTTTTATGGTTTGAAAGATATTGAAGATAAACCGCCGCTGCGCCTTGAAGTTTAAAAATAAATCACATCTAAACAAAAGGCTTTTTGTTGTTTATTTTTTGATGAATATTTAGTGCCTATTGGGCACTAAATATCCTATTAATTCCAGGAATTTGTGCCTTATGCTTTTCGAGTAACAAGGGTATGATTGTAGTCCGGCTGAAAATTACATTTTCTGGTCGGACCCCATTTGGATCTAATGAAATACCAATAGCGAGAGGTCACGTTCTACGTCACAAAATTAGTGCCTAATTAGTGCATCTGAAATATCTATTTCGATTGATCATAACTCTTATGGTTTGAAAGATATTGAAGATAAACCGCCGCTGCGCCTTGAACTTTAAAAAAAATAAGTCACATCTAAACAAAAGGCTTTTTGTGGTTTATTTTTTGATGAATATTTAGTGCCTATTGGGCACTAAATATCCTATTAATTCCAGGAATTTGTGCCTTATGTTTTTCGAGTAACAAGGGTATGATTGTAGTCCGGCTGGAAATTACTTTTCTGGTCGGACACCAATCGGATCTAATGAAATACCAATAGCGAGAGGTCACGTTCTACGTCACAAAATTAGTGCCTAATTAGTGCATCTGAAATATCTATTTCGATTGATCATAACTTTTATAGTTTGAAAGATATTGAAGATGAACCGTCGCAGCGCCTTGAAGTTTAAAAAAATAAGTCACATCTAAACAAAAGGCTTTTTGTGGTTTATTTTTTGATGAATTTTGTGACGTAGAACGTGACCTCTCGCTATTGGTATTTCATTAGATCCGATTGGTGTCCGACCAGAAAAAGTAATTTCCAGCCGGACTACAATCATACCCTTGTTACTCGAAAAGCATAAGGCACAAATTCCTGGAATTAATAGGATATTTAGTGCCCAATAGGCACTAAATATTCATCAAAAAATAAACCACAAAAAGCCTTTTGTTTAGATGTGACTTATTTTTTTAAAGTTCAAGGCGCAGCGGCGGTTTATCTTCAATATCTTTCAAACCATAAGAGTTATGATCAATCAAAATAGATATTTCAGATGCACTAATTAGGCACTAATTTTGTGACGTAGAACGTGACCTCTCGCTACTGGTATTTCATTAGATCCGATTGGTGTCCGACCAGAAAAAGTAATTTCCAGCCGGACTACAATCATACCCTTGTTACTCGAAAAGCATAAGGCACAAATTCCTGGAATTAATAGGATATTTAGTGCCCAATAGGCACTAAATATTCATCAAAAAATAAACCCCAAAAAGCCTTTTGTTTAGATGTGACTTATTTTTTTAAACTTCTAGGCGCTGCGACGGTTCATCTTCAATACCTTTAAACTATAAAAGTTATGTTCAATCGAATTAGATATTTCAGTTGCACTTATTAGGCACTAATTTTGTGACGTAGAACGTGACCTCTCGCTATTGGTATTTCATTAGATCCGATTGGGGTCCGACCAGAAAATGTAATTTCCTGCCGGACCACAATCATACCCTTGTTACTCGAAAAATATAAGGCACAAATTCCTGGGATAAATAGAATATTTAGTGCCTAATAGGCACTAAATATTCATCAAAAAATAAACCACTAAAAGCCTTTTGTTTAGATGTGATTTATTTTTAAACTTCAAGGCGCAGCGGCGGTTTATCTTTAATATCTTTCAAACCATAAGAGTTATGATCAATCGAGATAGATATTTCAGATGCACTTATTAGGCACTAATTTTGTGACGCAGAACGTGACCTCTCGCTACTGGTATTTCATTAGATCCGATTGGGGTCCGACCAGAAAAAGTAATTTCCTGCCGGACCACAATCATACCCTTGTTACTCGAAAAGTATAAGGCACAAATTCCTGGGATAAATAGAATATTTAGTGCCTAATAGGCACTAAATATTCATCAAAAAATAAACCACAAAAAGCCTTTTGTTTAGATCTGATTTATTTTTAAAGTTCAAGGCGCAGCGGCGGTTTATCTTCAATATCTTTCAAACCATAAAAGTTATGATCAATCGAAATAGATATTTCAGATGCACTAATTAGGCACTAATTTTGTGACGTAGAACGTGACCTCTCGCTATTGGTATTTCATTAGATCCGATTGGGGTCCGACCAGAAAAAGTAATTTCCAGCCGGACTACAATCATACCCCTGTTACTCGAAAAGCATAAGGCACAAATTCCTGGGATAAATAGAATATTTAGTGCCTAATTGGCACTAAATATTCATCAAAAAATAAACCACAAAAAGCCTTTTGTTTAGATGTGATTTATTTTTAAAGTTCAAGGCGCAGCGGCGGTTTATCTTCAATATCTTTCAAACCATAAAAGTTATGATCAATCGAAATAGATATTTCAGATGCACTAATTAGGCACTAATTTTGTGACGTAGAACGTGACCTCTCGCTATTGGTATTTCATTAGATCCGATTGGTGTCCGACCAGAAAAAGTAATTTCCAGCCGGACTACAATCATACCCTTGTTACTCGAAAAGCATAAGGCACAAATTCCTGGAATTAATAGGATATTTAGTGCTCAATAGGCACTAAATATTCATCAAAAAATAAACCACAATAAGCCTTTTGTTTAGATGTAATTTTTTTTTAATCTTCAAAGTGCAGTGACGTGCTATCTTCAATATACATACTAAATACATATACATTTGTTGTGATCAATCAAAGTAGATATTCAGAGGCACAAATTTTTCGACATAGTACGTGACCTCTCGCCATTGGTATGTCATTAGATTCGATTGGTGTCCGACCAGAAAAAGTAATTTTCAGCCGGACCACAATCATGCTCTTGTTATTCGCCGCATCATATTAGGCTCAAATACTTGGAATTCACAAAGCGGGAGCAGCCGCAGTCATAAAAAATCTTGGCCCCAGAAAAAAATCCTGGGTCCGCCCCTGGAACTTTGTATGGGGAATGAAAAAATAATAATTCCAAGTAAACCAAGTCACATGCAGCAACTAGTATAGTGTAAATATTTAGTGCCAAATAGGCACTAAATATTCATCAAAAAAGAAACCACGAAAAGCCTCCCGTTTAGATGTGAGAAGCTTTTTTCCATATTCAAGGCGGCGGGATTTCTTCAATATCTTTTAAACCGTAAAATTTATGATTAATCGAACTTGATATTTCAGAGGCACTAATTAGGCACTAAATCTTGACATAGTACGCGACCTCCCACCATTAGTATTTCATGAGATCTGATTGTGGTCCGGCCAGGAATGGTCACTCCCAGCCGGACCACAATCATAGTCTTGTTTCTCGAAAAGTATAAGGCACAAATTCCTGGGATAAGTGGCACTAATTGGCACAATTTAAATGATGAATTTGTGCCACAACAGAATCTGCGATTTCTGTCGTGGTCCGGCCAGGAATGATCACACGACGCCTCGGCTCGGTTACAGCCAAATCTAATTTAGGGATTTGTTACAATAACACCGGTGCGCAGGATTTAGGCCAGCTACACACCTATTAAAGGTAAACACGCAATACTGTAAAATGTAAATCAATTTAATCTTCTTTGATGCTTATAGGTGCCTAGTGCCTATATATATCTATTAATTATCTTCACGTTAATTTTTATTGCAAATCCTGCATGACCCATATATGCCATAGAACCTACTCAATATATTTGCGGAGGATCCGGTTCAGTAGTGGAAATGCCTTTGTCCAGCAGCGCACGAAAAGGGGCTGAACAAAGCATTCAACACTGTGAGTCTGGAAGGAACGCTGTTCTTGAATCCATTGACTGCCCACTTGAGGTATTGATTCTCATGAAGTCTTTCCATCATAATATGCAGGGTTACGTAGTCTTTAATGATGATGATGCATGTATTATTTGCACCCTAGTCAGATCCTCAATGTTAGGGATCACGCTTACTTCCCTACTGATTAACGTCTTTCAGCTAAAATTTCTATTTCCGATATTTTATTTATTGCAAATTTAAGGAGCTGTCAGTTCATGTAGAAGGGCTATGCCTACGTTGGCTATCTGAAAACTTTTATAAGTCGTTCTCAACACAGCAAACATTTACAGTTATCGTGTACTCAGAACTAAAGGAACATGCCAACGAAAATAACTAGAAAAATGCCTCTAGTGCACAATACAACGGTGCGTCCGATATCCCACGGACTGGCTGCAGTATGAATTACTTTCTATACTCTTAATGGATCTAGGTTTAAAGGCCATGTTTGCTGTTATTCTGAAGAAAACTTATAATTAATGTCATGTACCTATTTACCTATACTGGTGGTAGGCTTCGACCGTGGCTAGTTACCACCCACTGGACAAAACCGTGTCGACAAGCAGAAATTATGACCGTGTTCCAGCATTATGTTCAGTGAAGCCAGAGGGGTAGCTGAGTTGGCTTCGGTGAACATCGTACCGGAACACAGATGAATTAGCGACATGGTTTTGACAAGTGGGCGGCCGAAGCTTTACATCAGTATGCATAGAAATAATACTGCAACTGAACCTTTCGCGTATGAAATTCTCTTTTAATTTTGGTAATCTAAATCTAATTTGAAAAGCTAAGTTTATTTAACTTTTCTACCCACATATTATAATAGAAAATAGTTTTGAAAGCAACGAAATTAACACCTACGTTGAACATACAGTAAAATAGGATATTTTCAGCTTTCTAAAAGCGTCACTTGATATTATCATGAAATTGGTCCTTTTTGATACCAAAATAGATTTCTATATTTATTCACCGCCTACGTATGCACGTGGGCATAATATAAATAGGAAATATGTGCGTAGGAATTAGGAATAAAAAGGAGAATAAAGAAATGACGCACATCATTTAGTTAGAACCCACTCGCGTGAATCGATTCTGAATGTTGTACCAAGAAATCTTGAAAGCGCGCTAGAGGGATTATTTGTCACTTTGTTGTGAGTCTTTCCAATCATTTCGTTCCTTTGAAGAATCCCATGTTAACACGCTCATCGAAAATACATCAGGACCTCAGTCGTGCCTTGAAGATACTCAAGTTGTACCGCTCGGGAAACACGGATTACGGCAAAGTATTCCAAATGCGACCAGTTCTCATACACATTCTGTAACATAACATTTAAAGGTTTCATAGAAATTTAAAGCGTACCTACGCACGATTAGACTCTCTCTTTCGTCTTTTAGTACAATAGAAGCAGACCATGTTAAACTTCAGTTTCCAATCTCATTTCTTTTACACTTCAAAACACTCTGCGTCACAAAGTTTTCTATCAGCCTCTCCAAATAAGGGAATATCAAGAAACTTCGTCAAAGGTCAGAGCCGAAGTTTAATCATTGCCCCAGATGACAGCAAATGTAACAAGTTTATGTATCTCTCCCAAAATCAATACCTAACTAGGGATCTGCTTTGTATTGCAGACTTTGTTCGGCAAGTGCTGTTTAAAACAAGCATTCTACTATGTTTAAAGATGTGATAGAAATCATCATTCTGATTTTCAAATTTGTTAAAGTAGGTGCTACTACTTGAAAAGTCAGGTTTCCACAAAGATCTTATTGTGATATTTTAAAAAGGTGTCTATTCCTGACGTTTTCATCGTCATCGGCATCAGTCTTAATCATCCTACTATTGAGAATATCACTTGTTGCATCCAAGCGATCGTCATTTTTCAACTCATTCGATCGATCGATCAGCAAAATCTAAAATCTGCAATTATTCCCAAAGATGATCCAGACTGTTCTGCTTAGCACAGTTCTCGTGATAAACTCTCCGAACTATGCTAATTGGGAAGTTGAGGACAGTTTGGAATGGCTTTAGAATGCAGTTATTGTTGAAGCACGTAGTTTGAACGTGCAGGGACAATTTGTAAAACGGAAATCGCTTCCTGCTTACAAACTTACAAATAGCTTTTAGAGCTTTTTGAACAAAATTACGAGTAATATACGTTGTTTGTTTGTGAACTTTGATTAAACCTTTTGAAAACTTTACAAAACAGTAAGGTATCTTTGTCCTCTTACAGCTTGACAATGGAATTATTAAGAAATAGATTGGTTAAACCAATACCAAACTTTTCAATCTCTAAGAAATAAACACATAGACCAATAACATAATATAAGTGTTGGGTACATATTTTGATTCCTGTCACCCCGTCAGTAGTAGGAAATAGGCTGAGGAAATTAATATAATATTCCAAGATACTATAAATAAGATTTCAAGTGCTATTGAATCTCAACCAGCACTTCAAACTCTCAAGTAATTTTCAAACATTTGCCTTCAAGATTTAAAGTATCATTGACCTTGATCAGTAACAAAAGCAATTTGCAATAAACTCCAAACAGAGTAATTAATCTACCGCCTTAAACATTTTAGTAACCTTCCTAAAATAGGCATGTGTTAAATAATATCTATTTTTAGAAGGTTAACATTACTGTCAATTAATCACGCACTCATATTATAAAAGCTAAAATTTGTGTGTATGTGTGCGTTAGTAACATTTTAAGGGTTCCATACTCAAAGCCGTGCCCAAAGGGTAAAAACGGGTCCTAATTACCTAAAACTTTACTGTCCGTCCGTCGGTCCCTCTATGTATATGTACCTATTAGATACGTCAAAAAATTCTGAACTGATTCAACAGAAATTCAACTGTAGCTTGGACCCTGCAATACCCTACTTTTCTACAAACTTTACAAGGATACGAGGAGTCGGAATCATAAAAAACTGTAAACCAGGGCTATTCGGAAACAAATAGGTACACAACACAGTAGGAGACTAATATTATACATATTATTTTAGAAGGATATTATGCTCAACATGAAAGACGTATTGAAATACGGAATCAGAGCATGCTAAACCAATTTGGATCCGTCATTTTGCATCATCATCATCACTGAGATAATGCACCATTATGAAACGGAACAGCGGCCATTCTTCGCAATAACTCTGAAAGTTTAGTAAATAGGTTCTATTCTTATAAAGTGACGTCATTATGTGCTATTATCTCACTTTCACGAGCATGGAGCAGATTGTTTCCTTATTCAATGGAGTTTCACTTAAAAATGAGATGATACGAAAACATGATAGCTATATTATATAACACCAATAAAGATATTAGATTAAGCTCTTACATGGCAATACTGTAAATTTATTTTTCAAAATTCGTTAGGAGTCTGACATAAAAATTATTATAGAAGTAGGTAGAAAATGTTAATAGCCAAAGGCTTTATTTTTATAATAGAGAAAGGCTTCGTTATTAAAACCAAAATTTACATAGAAAAGTGAAGGTAGTTTTACATTCTAAATAAATTTTTCCGCTTTGTAGTTTTTTTATATATTCTCACTGTGGATAGATGCTAATTATCATATTATAATTAACTAGATGAAAAATGCTTCATATTTTTCAATTCACAATTCACGTTAGTTCGTCCATTCGCAGACGCATCGTACCAGCCGAACTGCATTCTGTCATTTTCGTCACTCTAGTCATTTAGAATTTAGACAACCAGCTAAAACTCAATAATGTACATATGTACCTACCTACTACGTACCTATCTTGAGATTTCCTTTAAAGAATCAAGTCTTAATAACATGAGCTTTGGGTTCTAATGAATAATTATTAAAAAATATGTAAGTAAATCATTTCTTGGGGGATGAATAACTTACCACTACAAAAATCATCCTCATAATATTCCTTGGACAGACGATAAAAGGCAATTTGCACGAAATTAAGAGATATAATGATGTTTAAAGAGATTAGGCAAATCTGAGTGTTCACGCTTTCTGGGCGGCAGTCATTGTGACGGGCTTCGTACTCTTAAGTAATGGTATGAATATAATATGCCATGACGACGTCTTCATAATATTTATTATTCAGCACGGAGCTAGGACTAACTTAATGCTACAATAGCATTTTCAACCAGTTGCTCTAAGGCTGGAAAATATGTACCTAAATGAAGGGTACAAAGAAAGAAGGGGTCAAGATTTTGAAACTCTGGACTCACTGGACTAATACGTGTTGCCAAGGGGTCATTATGACTGTATTCCGGCATGATGTTCAGTGAAGCCAGGGAGGTATTTATCCCGCCTTCTAAATTCCATCTACAGCCGCTTAGTCTCTCAACATCACGCGAGATTGTGGTCAAAGACTAACCTATAATGAAGCGGTAAAAACAATACAATGCTCGCACTACTTGCATTGTAACAAATCCAGTTGTATTTTATTGTGTCATTCGTTGCAGAAACGCAACACGTTGGCGATCCAAATCGTAACCCTAACCTTGTAACAGTGGAGATCGATACGCACCCTCGGTTTCAACTTTCAACCCCAGAACGGGGACGATGGCAATAATGCACCGACGATACTTTACAACTTATTAAAATGGAGCATATTTTGACTCCTACATAGGCACTAAGGAAGCTTTGTTTGGTACATCCAGTGAAAAGGCAAAGACTAATCAGCAGGGTAATTCACTTTTGACGGATAAGTGAATAGCCCTGCAGACTGCAGATCAATAAAACGCAATGGTATCCCAAATGAGATGTTTAACGTGAAAGGTAGAGTAACACACATTAGGTATAATACTTAAATGAAAATTTAGGATCAACATTCACAAACACTAATCTAAATCTCATCAGTACTATGTTACTACCTTTAACTTGTTTCTAGTCATTTAATCAGCATTGTAATTCGTAATCCTATTGACATACAAAGTTAAGATTAAGGGCCCTCAAATTTATTGGAACGTGGCTGAAACTTAGTTGTAAAATTTGAATTCAAAACAGACACTAAACAAATAATAAAAGCTTTATAAAATACTAAATCAAACGTAAAAACAACAAAACCAAGTTCAATGGCACAACAAACCAAATAAATAAAATATCAGCTAAAAAAGTCTTAATTAGGTAGGTAGGTACCTACAGAAATGTAGAATTCAAACGAGTCTGAAAATTGAATTTTCGCACATTATCTACGTATTTAATTAGTGTAAAAATAAAGTGGTTCTAAAGCCGGTTTGACGAAACATCCGATGTATTAAGAACGGATGATAAAAACTAGTAAACTTGGTGTAGTTTTTGTTCGTACACCAATTAAACCGTATTATAGGAGTTTTGCAACGTTACGTGTAAAGAACAAAAAACATATTAATTCAGTACAATAACTATCATTCATTTGCAACGAAAATTACCGTTATTTTTCACAGCTATTCCACTAAAACACGAACCAGTTTTTCTCAAGAAATAGTTCAACCGTTTGAAGACTAGTAGATTTACAATACAATACAATACTCTTTATTGGGACAAAAAATTACAAAATAGTCTTACAGATTTTTAGGAGAAGAAAGGACACAAGCTTCGCTTCGCCTTTAACGATTCTTCTAATAGGACACTTTCATAAGTGTCTTTTTGCATTTTTTTTCTCTTTCTGCCGTAATGGACTTATCTATTTCTATGGTAATTCATATAGGTACTCAAAATGGTAGAGACAACTGACAACATGAATAAAATGACACATCATGAAGAAGTCAATCTAAAGATCTGACTACGCCATAAGGTGCCTATGTCAAAAAAGATCCAAATGTAAACGTGGCAAAGCTCTAATCACGAACATATGACTGCAATGGTATGGAACTAATAACCTGCCTAAAGAGTATTGAGGAGTGTATTAATTTATCCAAACCCCCTGCCTGGTCCTCCTTACCTGGTTCCTCAACGTGAACCAGGCTTGATTATATGTACTCGTATGCATGTATGTAGGGTTAAGCCAAAGGGTGGTAATCAACTAAGGGAGAAATGAATCAAGATCAAGATCAGAATGAATCAAGATGGTAAGTTGTGTTCCAACTATTTAGAAATTACAGAGGTTATAGAAAGAAGACAAACTATAACGTAGTACCTACCTAGATATTATTAAATATTACCTATGTAGTTAATGTACAACTTCTTGTTCACTACACAGAACCTGTTCCTAAGATCACTTGCGCAGACGCATTTTGTATGCAACGTCTACGGTCCGTGAAATAAGATACTAATGCTAACATTATGATAGCCCTACAGAGTTATGTGCTGAGTGCTTGAGAATACAAATAGAATGCTCGATAGCAGAGAAATTTGATTCAAAACTAGTTCTGAAGGTTTAGAGCTTTACCTAATACATTACAGTAGGGAGGTACCTGGTACCTACCTACCTACTCTTTTCAAACCAAAGTTTTATTTCTTTTATAATCAGTCTTTTAATAATACCATTTTGTAGCTTTGAAAATTGATTGCAAAAATAAGGCCTTTTGTAAGTGAAGTCCATAACAATCTTCTTGAGAGAGGTTGGTGCTATTCATATTTCGTTGACGAAAACCTCATAAAACTAATTCCAGAAATCCTTAATTCTTCCAAAATCCTGGCATTGAGATATTAGGTATATTATGTTAGGATCAAAAACTCAATCAAAATCTACTTAATCTTCCTCAACGTTATTCCCATGTTTCCATATCGGTCCAACAGGATAGCTGTTCGGATTATTTTTTCTTCATGGTTGATAGAGTTGCGTAAGCTTTGTCTTATCATGTTTCCTCCTCAATAGTCTAGTTATCGTACAGCAGACAACAATTAGAAGCAAAGTACTAAGAACAGGTCTACAGCATAAACTTCATCACAGCACGGCCTCGATTCTCACGAGGGAACTCGCTCGGGAGACCCAGTTAAAGCAAAGTGGGACGCCGCGTTGTCTGCTCAGGCCAACTGACAATAGAACCGTACACCTACTTGAAATAGGGACGTTTAACTATGTAGGCACCTAGGTAAGTTTCTCATTCAACTCCAGGTAGGTAGGTCAATGAAAATCAAAACACATCAAAATTCTCTTAGCAACTAGTATGGGAGACGTAAAAAACTCAAAAAACTCAAAACTCAAAATTCATTTATTCAAATAGGCTACAATGGAGCACTTTTGCAAGTCAATTTTACATTTTATTTTAATATTCTACCGCTCATTCGCAAGGCACCTCTATGAGAAGAATGAGCAAGAAACTCATAGGGATTGCTTTTTTTAAATATGTGTTTACAATTATTATCTTGGTTACATAATTTATTTACAGGTGGTTGCAGAGGTTTCCAGGCATCTTTGTCTTCTATGTATTGGCTAATTTTATAATAGGCTTTCTTTTGTAATATGTCTTTAACACGGCTTTTGAATTTACCTTCTGTGAGCCCCGTTAAAGACGGTCATGTTTTTCGACAACGTAGTATTACGAAGGTATGCAATTTTCCATGACTTATTATATTTCGCAGGAATATCTGTGATGACAGGAAGAAAAATTGTGCATTTCCTCTTTAGGTAGATACCTCAGTCTTAACAAAATAAGTGATAATAAACCAGTGCAAGTAGATTCAAAAACAATATTGAGAGAAAAGATTTGGTAAAATTATTTTGATCTCTGGAACAAATTCAGATTTAATCCTTATAAGACTCGTAAAACGGATCCAGGATCTAGCCAGCATTTTTATCTACTGAACAGAATTTATTTTCCAACCAAATCAGCCAAAAAATCACGACAAAATTCACTGTGGACGCCAATATTGGAGTTAGTTATTTTGTGAAACCATACAAAGTGCCTGATCAAATTACGCGGTTCAATAGTCGCTAGTAAAGTAAGTAGTACCAAATTTTGGTAACAGGACTTTTATTTTCAGAGGAAATTGTTATAGGTACCTAAATTAGGGTTCACCAGTTCGTTCGAGTTACCTATCTGACATCTACCTACCTATCTCGTAGTCTATCGGTAGGAGGGTAGATGAACTATCTAACTTCTATGCGCTGGCGATTGTATCGTTATTGCAGGAAATGATGAGAAATATGAATTTATAATTTTGATAAGAGCCTGAAAATCCCTTTAAACCATCCTGAAAATAATTCTTGAGTCGGCTGCATACGTCTCATGTGGTCTAGCCGACAGATTAACTCGTTTCTAGAAGGTATGAGCCGATAATAAAATTTATCAGCATCATGTGTTGCAGTTGCAAGAAGATTTTATATTAACCCTTTAGTTTTTAAAAAGTGTTCCACTATAATTTTCTTCAGTTTGATATTTGGTGCACGCTTTCGATGGTTGCCATACTTTAGGGAGAGGTACCAAGTACCAGCATATTATTAGAAACAACTCTAAACGTATGGCGTTTCCGTTTACAGTTTACTTTCCAACTGGAGCGGCCGTATGTTTGAAATGGATTCGCTTGGATTGAAGTTTTCTTTTATGATAAAATACGAAGCTTTGAAAGTGGTATACGAGTTGAGAAGCATTATATCGGCCATACTTGTCAGATCAGAAGAACTTTCTTCCTGTATCAATAGAAATAAAATATTGCGTACCTAGTAACATTTAAAGAAACTTAGGTATCCTTAAAAGTATTTTAGTACGTAATAAGTTAAAATAGAAAGGGCAATTAAGTTAAAATATAATCTGTAGTCATCCAATTAAAGATTAAAAAAATAGCACTCCGGGAGTGCCGGCAGAAGTGAAAACTTCAATATTAACGTTTTTTTTAATTATAAGTATAAAAATACTATCATTTATGAGGTAGAATACAATGTTTATTTATTGCGCTATCGTACACAAATATGACAATTTATATGTTGTTATTTATAATATTATATCGTTATTTATATATTACATTAAATTTTATCTCTCAGAAAAATCAACTTCCATCCATAATTTCGACGACTTTTACACCATCGTTATTATCAGAATCATCATCGCAAACTACAACTGACTGATACAATTGGTTTATGATAACTGAAGTAAGAAACAAACAGTTTTGATTCGAACCTATTTAAGTGTCTAATAAATACCGCATCAATAGTAGTTTTGTATTTCGTTGTGCTAAAATTGCGATCATTTGACATAGTTAAACCAAATTCATTGTTTAAAAATTCAATTAATGATTGATTTTTATCTTCTGCAAAATTTATATTGAAATCAAAATTAAAAAATAAAACGGGCGCGCGCTTGTCTAAGCCCCCTGTGCCGCCTAAACAGAGCAGCACACTCAGGCACGGTAGAAAGAGTGGGAGATACTAGTTCCTCTCCCTTCCCCTCGATCTTACGCTTTTTCGATCAGCATCACGTGACCCTGACGCGATTTTTAAAGTTTTTACCCATACAAAAAAAAAGTGCTCAGCGCCGCTAAAGAAGTTTTCACTTCAAAAAAAACAAATAGGTGTACACACGTTTTAAAATGAAAAGTAACATTACAAACCTAAAATGAAAATTCAAGAAACACACCCCAATTTTGCTAATCAACAGAACGGAACTCCATGATAACCTAACCGCCTACCTCCACGCCAAAGCCCAGCCTCTCAGCTTCTCCATGGCGACTGGCGACAGTTTATCCAGAAATCAATAGGCAGTAACCACTCACGCATCTCAACAACAGATTACAAATGCCGAGGGTCGTCAAAAGTCAATAAATCGTGCGACCTTTACTTCGAGCCCGTCTGGGTTCAAGGTGATTTTCTAAAAGGTTTTGACGATATGACGTTCATACAAATTGGATAACTCGTATGTAATAGTTACGTAAATTAAAAGTTAGTAGATAATTTGACATAGCGGTCTTTTATATTTGGTATCTCACGCATGACTTACGAAATTTAAAAATGGATAATAGTTTTACAACTTCTGATGTTGAATGTTGAAAGCTCTCCTTCAAATACTATAGGTTGGTACCTACCTAATTGCGAATCACTAGGTTGAAAGGTCGCTGGTAGTAGTTGCAAAAGAAAAAGGAAGACGATGGATCTTCCTTTCCTTTTTTGAGTAGAAGACTAACCTGTATCCATCAGTGGACGTAAATATGCTGATAATGATGTAGGATCTGCCGCTGAAAGCTATATTTTATTCCAGATTCTCGAACTTTCGCTTTAATATCATGAAATCCTAGGGCATATTTCTAAAGAATATTCCATTTTTAATTGGGTAACTTGTCCAAGGTGTTTCCAAAGGTAAGGCATATGAAAGCCCTTTCATAAAGTGACCTTCCCAAAGATGTGATCCCTAATCCGGCTGGAGGTCGAACAAGGAGATTGAACGTTCAGAATATAGAATGTGTACGACACTTTGGGAGGGTCCAGAAGGTTTCGATTATTATGGGGTTGTACTAAACAAAGCCATGTTGGGAATATGTTACAATTTGTTCCTTTTTGTACTGATTTTTGTGGAACAAAGGAGATTTAATATTTTACCTTTTTACCTACCTATATAGGTACCTACCTACCTAATATCACAGAAGTATATGAGGGCAAAGTAAACTAATGTTATGTCGATCAATACAATATCACACGGGCAAGTTTTTTTTCATTCATTATAATAGGTTAGCCTTTGACCACGATTTCGCCTGATTTTAAGCGACGATGCGGCCGTAGATGGTAGCTGGCTAAACCTAGGATGCGGGATAAATCCCCTTGGCTTCACTAAACAAACAACTTTTTAGAATAACAATTGATAGATTCGATACAAAATGACCCCGATATCACACCAATTTAGAGGTATATTATACGTTCGCGTGGGCTTATCAAATGGATAACTCATTTTAAAACCAAGCATTCGACTCATAAGTTTTGTAGACCATACTTGTATTTCTAGCAAAAACTGGAAGCATAAGGCGCGATGCATCAGAACCTGTTTTTAATGCTATCAAATTAATTAAGAACAACTGTTGCGAGCGAGTTAACGCGGTTTAAAGGTAAATAGAGCGTGGTGTGTGTATTTTAGTATATTTTAGCTTACCTGTTGGTGGTCAATCACCTGATTAGTGACTTCATAATACATAATCGTTTTAGTTACATTGTTGTTAGTATTGACCACTGACCCACTGCTGAGTTAAATTCAAGAGTCTTCTGTCTGTAATCAAATCTTGCAAGTTAAATTTGATCCACTTCCCGGTTTCCGATTGAGCTGAAATTTTGTATGCATGTATAAATCGGATGACAGTGCAATATTATTACGACATGGAGCTGATCTGATGATGGAGCTGTAAGGTGGCCAAAGGAACTCCTTACCTAATTAAACGACACAACCCCATCGAGTTTGGGCTCATTTGATTCGTCTTGACGAGTAATTTATAGTCCTAGATTCTAGATGGTTGTATTATATAATAAAAGATTGTTTTTTAGTATTTTTTTTTAATTTCACTTGTTTTATCACGCGGTGCCGAATGAAGGGGGATACCACGGGGCTAAACGACGACTTCGTTATAAAACCTATCTGTATCTTTTCCAAATTTTAACCCAAATCCTTCAGCTGTTTGGACTGTGCGTTGATAGATTAGTCAGTCAGCCATTCGTTCTTTCTTTTTAGTTTAGGTATCTATCAGATATTGGTCCCTACTTACCTTACAGAAGTTTTAAAATAAATGGAAGCTTTTAAAATCATCAAATGAGACAAGGAAAACAACTAAAATTTGTTAGGGTTTAGGTGCTTATTAAAAATTTAAACAGATGTGTAGAGTGTAGGCACAGTTATGAGTTATAAGATAAATGTAATTAGTTAAGTTATTGCCATAGCCAACGTCACAGTCTGGTTCGTAAGCACCAGAGTGTGGCAAGTTATGTAGCTTGAAATCTAGATGCTGGACCATAAATTCCGAAGAACTGTAAACATTATTAAATTTACGAAAGATGACCAAAAATCACACTGAACTTACACACAAACACACTTCACTGTGTTGTGTTCACTGTTCAAAGATTTATCTGAGCGTTTGGTTGAAGCTACCGGTGGCCAAAAGGCTGGCAGCTACCTCGGATTGGGCATCAGTTTTGCCATCCAGAGAGGTAATGCTGCCAGCGTTTTGAGCACGATGCCGCGGGGACCCTTTTTAGATCTAGTTTAGTTTTTATTTAGTTTTAGATATGATTTCTCAGTATTTTTAAGCTTTAGATGATAGGTTAGGCATTTAGTTTTTAAGGTGTTTTCATTCATGTTTTTAATTCATATTGTATACTTATATAAACTAAATATAGGTAGGTAATACCTATATGTTACATTCACTGTTTAAATTACAAAATGTATTTAGTTTTAAGTTCTTGTAAGTTGTATCCCACCAAAAACATTCTGTAAAAAACTAGCCAAGTCTCGATGGAGCTGCTTGTTTATCTCTAAAAAGTAATGAAATCTAGACAAAGTCGTGCCAAGTATAAGGTTCCTTACTGCGATTTCTTTATTATTATAGTTAATGTTGTGTGACTTGGCCGTTGAAGGGTACACAAGGGTACAAAACCAGATGCTCCATGACACTTGGATCGCCTAATCGCCTAAACATAGTATTATTGAAATACGCAGCTATTATCAAGCCTACAATTGACCGGTTATCCAATCAACGTTTTCCAAGTGGAAATTTTCTATCGTGAATGGGTAGCGGACAGATTGGTGCAATAGTGTCATGGAGCACCTGGTATAATACCCTTGTGTACCCTTCAACGGCCAAGTCACACAACATTAACTATAATAATAAAGAAATCGCAGTAAGGAACCTTATACTTGGCACGACTTTGTCTAGATTTCATTACTTTTTAGAGATAAACAAGCAGCTCCATCGAGACTTGGCTAGTTTTTTACAGAATGTTTTTGGTGGGATTTCACTTATTTTTGTAGAAACGCTATATTATAAGGTTATCAGAAATACAAACCGTAAGCGCGTTTTAAAATACAGTCAGCGCCATCTAGATACGTGTGCGTTCACTCTTAGTCCAATGCATCATAATAATATTATACCGGGAAGTGGACCTAATTAAACTTGCAAGATTTAATTACAGACAGACAGACCGACAGGTGAAAGTAAATAAAAGCTTGTAGTAAAAGCGGTATGTCGATCTCTTCTTATAGTTTGGTTGGGCTCTTATTTTAGTTGGCCACGCTAGATATCGCCTGATCATAACTGACGATTTACGACACATATACACACTCACATATACATATACTATGCCTTAAATATATTTTGAATTAATAAGTTGGATATTACACAATTTTAACCATTGACTGCAAATGTAACTTTGTAATCCTATACATTTATATGAGATTACAAAGTTATTTATGCAGATGAATTATCTCGAAAACGAGACCGAAATTGCATGTTTTTTTAGTTTTCCTATGGCTTATACAATAAATTCTAAGTACACTCTTTTGCAAAAAAAACGGGCACCTAAGGAAACTTACTTTCTAAGGTAGATTTGTGTTAGTTTAAAAATATTTAATTGTTTGACACACTTTGTATACCTACTTATACTCGTACCTAATCGTGTAATAATCATGTGAAATAAGCGTGAATTTTGGCAATTTTGTATTTAAATTGATGATTTTTTTCAAAACCGACGTACACGACCACACAATAACAAGTGACCGACAATAAAGACAAGATTTTTTTACTTTTTTATTTAAATAAATTTACAACTGTAAAAACCTAGTAACGAGTGTGACCTCCTCTTGCCAAAATCACAGCTTGAATCCTTCTGGGCATACTCTCTACGATGTTTTTAATTACGTTTTGAGGAATACGTTCCCACTCTTCAGCAATCACTCTTTTTAGCTCCCTGATGTTTTTTGGAGCAGGTTGCACTGATCTTACCCGCCTTTTTAGAACATCCCAGACATGCTCGATTGGATTGAGGTCAGGACTGCGAGCTGGCCAATCTAAACGATGGATCCCAACTTCTTGCATGTAAGCTTCCACGTCACCAGAACGGTGCGGGCGGGCATTGTCGTCCATAAAAATGGAATCTTCCCCAAGTGCAGTCAATGCGGGTTGTGCATGTGGAATTAGGACTTCCATTATGTACCGGTGTGCATTTAATGTTCCTCTTTCTAAGAAAACTAACTCCGTACGCTCCGTCGAATTAATTGCTGCCCAAAACATAACGGAGCCTCCGCCATAAGGAGTGATTTGTTCGAAACACACTTCCGCATAGCGTTCCCGTGGTCTTCGCAGCACTCGCCGGCGTCGGTCCTCTACACACAAAGAGATTCTAGCTTCATCAGAAAACAATACCTTATTCCAGTCCTCCATAGTCCATGAAGCACAGTTTCGAGCAAACTGAAGTCGAGCAACACGGTGCTCACGGAGTAATTTAGGGCCTCGAGCCGGGCGGTAACTTTTGATATTGGCAGCCAAAAGCCTCCTTCTAACCGTCCACAAGTTTACTTCTACTCCTCTTACTTCTTCAAGGTTTTTTTTCAGGTCCACACTTGACGTCTTACGATTCCGCAACGCCTGACTCACCAAAAAGCGGTCGTCTCTTGGTTCTGTGCATCGTTTTCTTCCCGAGCCGGGTCTTCTTTTAACCGAACCGGTCTCTTGATATCGTTGCCATGTCCTCTGGAAAGTTGAACGGCTCACATTTAGCCGTTGGCCACGTAAGTTTGCGAACAACCTTCTTCAAGTAGGGCTATAATTTTACCGGCCCTTATCGCATTATCGCTCATATCAAAAAGTGGTATTTATTGTGGAAAGAAAGAATAAATTGTTTAATTTGCAGAAAATACTCAAAAAGTTTTAAAATTGTAATAAAATTGTTACAGCAATTCGCATCAATTCGCGCCAAAATGCAAAGCAATTTCACTATATAATCAGTATTTTTCTTTTTTAATTTCAAATTTTAAATTTGGAACATTAATAATCATGCCAGGATGTTTATAAATGATAAGTCAATGCATCGTCAAATTAATAAAACCTCTTTCTTGTTCTTCTTCATTGAAGCAGAGAAATCATCAAAGTGCCCGTTTTTTTTGCAAAAGAGTTTATGTACCAAATTTCAGCTCTCTGAGTTTATGGGAAGTACCTACTAGTTCTATTTTGATGATCATGAGTGAGTGAGTGTCGAAAATGCGAAACTTTGCTTTAGCTTAACTTCGGAACTTAATGACCTACAGACTTGAAATTTTGGATTTTAAGTATGTAATTATAGCTTACTGGATGACGAAAATTTCTGTGTTCTGGTCTTATCCAGAGGTTCTCAAATAGGGGCCTGAAAATGCGACGAAATGGTTCCTGTAAAGATGGTACGGCAGTGCTTGCTTCGCGCTCGACTTGGCGGGGGCACTACCGTGCCCCCAGATCAATAAAATGTAATCTAAAAGTAGCAAGGGTTTATTCTATGTAGAGCCTGAGTTACCCACAACTCACAACCTAACAAATTTCAGCTCAGTCGGGTCAACCATTTAAGTGTTTAGAAATAATAATCACAATAGTTATGTAGGTAAGTACCTACCTACATTATTTTTTAAATAGATACTAAATAGGCCTACGTTTGACCACATCCCATCTGATGGAAAGTGAAAATGCGGCCGACGATGGATCACGTAAGATGCCTAGAAAGGTAGCTATTCACTTGTGCCTTGAAGATACCCAAGTTGTACCCCTCGGGAAACACGGATGACGGCAAAGTGTTCCAAATGCGACCAGAACACACTTCAATCTCCAAGCTCCATTATCCATATAAATTTTATACAGGAACAGGTCAACTGGTAGAAAATGCCTACTTTAGCATTGAGTTAGTCCTACAGTTGTGCTGAATAATAAAATAAATTTAAAGCTTAATCAATTAGGCACCTAATAAATAAATTCAAAGCTTTTTATAGGCATATACCTATATTAATAAATAAGGACCTTCTGACCTTCACTCGACATAAAATGACATAATATTATGATCGCAAAGCTAAATATAGTAGGTAATTACCAACATCTGATATCATGCTTTGCCATTGGAATCTTAATTTAGCTATGAATTATACATTTAGTGATTTACTAGATGCACTATTGTTCCACCCATACAAAATTAAACTAGGTACGGTACCTACCTGCCTACTTACTATTGTATGTTAGAATCACACAACACACAAGCAGACGGCCCACCTGCAGGGCTATTCACTTATCTGTTAGGGAACCGAACCGAAGACCGAATTGTCAAAAATGTATGAAATGACGTATTACGTTGGCAATTCGGTCTTTGGTTCGGTTCCCAGACGGATAAGTGAATCTCCCTGCTGTAATATGGAAGGTAATTGTTTACCGTAGCCTATATATAATTGGTTATAAACATCTGCAACACTGATGTTGCAGATGTTTATAACCTATTAGCCTTTTTCCCCCCTTGGAAATACATTACGCATACCACCCTTTTTTTTAACAAGTGGAAATTCGTTTATGCATACCCGTACCTCCAGGGGAGAGGCACGAGTTATGTGGGACTCACTTACTGGAGGGAGTGCAAGACCGGGAAGAATAGAGCAGCAGTTAGCAATGCTAGTCACAGGGTGGTTATGTGGGACCCCCACTAAGTAAAACCCCGGGGTCCTTCCAGCTGCTGTTTAGCGCGGACGACGGAGATACACTATCACATTCTTCTCCATCAAAACCCCCGTCCTTCCAGCCACTGTTTATCTGTGGTGCAGCCTAAATCATTGCGGATGTAAGTACCTATACCTATTTGATCAAGAAGATAGGGTAGGTAATCCCACTCTACCTAGCTTTACTGAAAATCGTATGTGTGCAATTTATTTTTATTTTAGTGTACTTATAAGGGGACAGACAGATAGAGAAGCAACTTTATTTTATACTACGTACCTAGTGATTTTTGTGCAAAATTTCAGCTTTCTAGGTCTTATAGTTTCTCCGTAAATCTGCAGATGGACAGTCAGACAAAACGAAACTATAAAGGTTCCTTGTTTACTATGGAAGCTTAAGAAGTTTCTAAGAACTACCATTAGGTATAATATCTACCTACTTAATTAAAAACTTGTACATACATAATCAACAAAGTAAGACTGCTTATTTTAGTGGCCTGATAAGACTGGTAATCAGGAAGGATAACATCCTGCATTGTAATAAGCTTGGTAATTTATGTTCGTAACTTGTACCTACTACAGATATCAACCTATAGGTTTTTTTTGTGAAGAAGAAGACGCAAAACACTCTCTTGATGTTAAGAGATAACACTGTTCATAATCTGTACAGTGCTACATAAGATTGGTAATTTATGTACCTAACTTGTACTACAGAAATCAACCTATAGGTTTTTTATGTGAAGAAGGCCGCCTGATTGGCATGTATGGCAAACCGGCAATACCAGCGGTATTTCCAGTTTATTATTATGTGTATAAGTAAGAATACGAACAAGGCACACTCCTGATGTTAAGAGATAACACTGCCCAAATTCTGCACAGTGCTACCAAAGATTTCACAATGATGAGAAGTTCTTAAGAGAAAATTTTAAGGGAGATTTTTTACGTATTTATGAAGATGCCAGAGAACAAAGAGACAATGTTTGCAGGTAAGGGTTATTGTGGTACCTTTGGACTTAGTCAAATAGTAGAGGCATTGCATTTATGCATTCTTTGGTAAAGGGATCTTAATAAAGCTTTGAATTCCAAAAGTGCTCTATAATTATTGTAACTATGTATTTAAAAAAAATGGATTTTACGATTAATACCTAATTTTATTGGAACCAAATCTCGTGATATTGTGTAAACAGGCGTTAAATTTATATTACAGTTTTCCACTGGTTTTCATTGGTGTAATAGTAATTAACAACAATTTTACACGAATCTTGTAATTATAGGTACCCTAGAAATTGCCGCGCGTTCCATTCGTGATTCGTTCAACGCGAACGGTTTAACGGGGCGATTTCTTAAAAAAATTGGGGCCACTTACACAGGTGGAAAAATAAAGAAATTTCATGACCTACCTTCATATCCGACACGATCTGCTGGTACAGATTCCATAACGGTGAACAATCCTTCTCCGTAGTCCCCTCCATTGTCAAATAAACACAACACAAACACCAAAAAACTATACCAAACAATCTACAAGATCACACGCCGAATCGCGCCATTACGTTCAATTTATTCGGCGATTGTGCCATTTTTACAAATTTACGACGACGATAATAATCTCATGCGATATTTTAAATTACCTACATTTCACTTTAAGTTATTAAAGCACAATAGTAACGTATGAAAATCGAGATGCAACAAATCAATATTTATAAACATGAATACCCTCCATGTAAGCGCGACATGAAAGAAAATCAGCGCACAAAGACACAGTTTCACAGAACAGCGTTTTATAAAATATTTTTAGCACTTATAAAACACATATTCATTCAAGAATTAGCATTTTTCACTGCATTTCATACAAAAACACGCGAAAGAAATAATTCGTGACACGTGACACGTCTGGGCGACAGACACATCGGCCGGAATCGGTTTGTTTTGCGTTCGTTCGCCATTCGCCGTTCTTAGTTCTTTGGACAACAAATTGAGTTACCAGAACTAAAAAACTATTATCAGCTTAAATAGCAGTTGACCATATCTGCTATTTTTAGCAGTAATACAAACAAAATCTTTTTCCGACAGTTTATTAAAATACCATAAAATGACTTATAATAGTGTGATTGCCCCATAATGGGAAATCTGAGTTGACAAATTGGAAAGCGGAAGACGACACCCAAAGCCCAAAAATAATATTATTATGAACCTGATAGCAGAGCCTGATATCAACTGCTTTTTAATATCTTTATAATAAGCCAAACATATTTAGGTAAATATTTGACCACTTATTTTCAAAGGCCAATTTAGCCTGTGTAAAGTACCTAATATGCATCCCTGAGGAAATGTACTATTGTTAAATTCTACTTTTTAGACTGCCCTAGTCAACAAGGACGTTTTGAGCGTTTTAAAACCTGTCATAAATATTGTTTCCACCATGAACTTTCCAAAAACTTTAGCAGAAAAAAATTAGGTTGAGATAGCTTTATTAGTTTAAAAGATATTGTAGATAAGGCAGTTAATATTCGATTTGCGAATACTACGGAAGCGTATATTTTGGGCGTAGCCTGAACAGCGCTTGGTCTATTTATTGTAAATTTGTGTTTATTATGTTATTTAAAAAAAGCAACACGATATAGTTATTTATAAAGTATATGCACACAATTAAATTTATTAGCTACCTCAAGTTCTAACAATAAAGACAGACGCTGGATTGCGTGGAAAAGTGGTAACAATATTCACTTTAATTAAATCAGCTTTAATTTAATTTATCAGCTTAAGCACACTATTTTTTATTTTGTATAATCCATGGATTTTATCCCGTATTTTATGAAGCTTTTATTATAAGTAATAGATTATAATATGTTTATAGCATATACTCATAATATTTTAAATGTACAAAACTTTTAAGACAAAATGTTACGTTGTGTTTTCTTGTGTATGTGTTATTGAGTAATTTTGTAAAACTGTCCGTGATGCCACTGCTGACGGTTCCAACGGAAGACCAGCGTAGGTTTTACTCGCCTACACATGCTGAGTTGGCACCATTTCGCGGCTACATAATATGTAATAGGCATGTGGACAGAAAAATTTTTTTTTGTCCATAATGTAGATATAAAAAAAATATTGGACACGTATTTTTATTCTTGTAAATTTAATGAAAAATGAGTAAGTTACAGCGCCTTAAAGTTGCGGAGAAGGGGGTAATGACGTCACGCCTCAGTACGATTTGTACTGAGGTGTGACGTAGTGTTTCTCCCCCCATAATTTTAGATTCCTTATATCTCAGTCAAATTCAATGATATTGACAAACAAAAAAATACGTATCGAATATTTTTTATTATTTAAATTACGGACTAATAACATTTAAAAAATGTTAGCCTTGTCATCACGCCTATTATTATTCAGTAATTAGTTTAGTTTGCTCCTAATTAGAAAAACTGTTTCTTTTATTTGTATATTTCTTGTTTTTTGTGTCTTATGGCCGTGAATAAAGTTCTATTCTATTCTATTCTACTTTGTTTCTGGCTCCTCCGCTTTGTGTGTGACAGTCTCACTTTCTTGCGTGATCCTGCGGCTGATTTATAGCATCAACTTCAGGCAAGACTCACCATCTAAAACTATTGATTATATATTTCTAGTGTCCGACCGAAATTTCGGTTTCGGTTTCGGTTTCGGCCGAGTTTCGGCCAAAAATCAAGTTTTATTATTAATGCATAATAAGCGGTAAAATTCACCAAAAATCAGTATTTTAAAGAATTTTATACTTGACCACATGAGTTTCGGTTTCGGTTTCGGCCGAAACTGAAGCCACGGCCGAACATTCGGTTTCGGTTTCGGTTTCGGCTGGAAAACTAGTTTCGGTCGGACTCTAATATTTACATTACATCGATTTATTTCAATGCCAAATTTGGCGCCTTTACTATAAATTTCCCGTTCACGATGATCTAGATTATCCGATCGTGTTGAAATTGTGTCTGATACATCAGTTTTACGAAAGTAAAGTCCTCACCACATGCCTCTCTTTTAAATTTTTATTATTGTCAAATTAAGACAATTCATTCGGTTTTTAAAATATAACATTTAATGGCTAATTCGATGTCAAAGCTAAACTAAAACTAATTTTAAAAAGGAGTGAAAATTTAGCGTCTTAACACACGAGTAGCAAATTGCTCATTATTCGTTGACGATTGACGATAGCCACACAACACAACACGCTGATACAGACGCGCAACATGAGGAATGGATGCGTGCTATGCGTGAAGCTCAGCTGACAATAACTTTATAATATCAATTCACAATACTTTTATTGTACCTTCGCAGTAGTATCATAAACTGCTACATTTCGCAAAGTTATATTTTTTTTATGTATGCTAATGCTTTTTAAATGAATAAGTTAATGTGTTTTTTTAGGATGGCAATACTAAAATATGTTTGACGTTTGACAGCTGCTCGTAATTATAGAGATGAGCATTAATGAGATATTGATTTAAACATCGAGAGCCATAATATTACATATCGATTTTTTGTATTACATTAAAAAAATATAAGTAATATAAAAAAGAAAAATAATATAAAAAAGTTAATTCATTATTAAAATTTTGTCCAATAATAAGATATCTCTGGTATGGTATTATCTTTTTAATATTATAAAAGCAAAAGTTTGTGTGTGAGTGTATGAGTGTGTGTGTATGTTTGTTACTTCTTCACGCTTAAACGGATGAACCGATTGACTTAAAATTTGGTATGAAGATAGCTGAGACTCTGGAATAACACATAGGCTACTTTTTATCCTGATAAATGAAACAGTTTCTGTAAAAAATCCAATAAATTAAAAAAAATGACAGTTCTGAAATTGAACAAATTGTCATTCGGACATTTTCGATTTTCAATTTTTTTGAGAAATTTGACAATTAATTGTCATTTTGACGTATTCGATTGTCAATTTTTTTTGAGAAATTTGACATTTTCGATTTACAATTTTTTTTTTGGAGAAATTTGACATAAGTTTTTTAATTTTTTTTTGCGAAATTTTGATGTCTGATTCGATTTTTAATTTTAGAAAAATGCTATAAATTTTAATGGTAGTTTTTGATACAATTTTTTTATGGATTTAGAAAAATCTAACCAATGCAAATGGTGTATACGTTTTATGGTAGCAATATTTTTATGGTAGCAAAAAGCTACCAAATGGTAGAAATTTTGAAAAATCTACCAAATGGTAGAAATTTTGAAAAAGCTACCAAATGGTAAAAAATTAATGGTAATTTTTGGAAGAATATTTTTATGGTAGAAAAACCTATCAAATGGTAGAAATTTTGAAAAATCTACCAAATGGTAGAAAATTATATGGTAGTTTTTGGTATAATATTTTTATGGTAGCAAAAAGCTACCAAATGGTAGAAATTTTGAAAAATCTACCAAATGGTAGAAAATTATATGGTAGTTTTTGGTATAATATTTTTATGGTAGCAAAAAGCTACCAAATGGTAGTAATTTTGAAAAATCTACCAAATGGTAGAAAATTTAATGGTAGTTTTTGGTAGAATATTTTTATGGTAGCAAAAAGCTACCAAATGGTAGAAATTTTGAAAAATGTAGCAAATGGTAGAAATTTTGAAAAATTTACCCTATGGTAGAAATTTTGAAAAATCTATCAAATGGTAGAAAATTTAATGGTAGTTTTTGGTATAATATTTTTATGGTAGCAAAAAGCTACCAAATGGTAAATATTTTGAAAAATCTACCATATGGTAAAATATTTGAAAAATCTACCAAATGGTAGAAAATTTAATGGTAGTTTTTGGTAGAATATTTAAATGGTAGAAGGAGCTACCAAATGATAGAAATTTTGAATAATCTACCAAATAGTAAAAATTTTGAGAAATCTGCCAAATGGTAGAAAATTAAATGGTAGGTTTGGGTAGAATAATTTTATGGTAGAAAAATCTAACAAATGGAAGAAATTCGGAAAATTTAAAAAAATGGTAGAAATTTTGAAAAATCTACCAAATGGTAGAAATTTTGAAAAATATACCAAATGGTAGAAAATTAAATGGTAGTATTTGGCAAGCTGAAGTGGCAATGGGCAGGCCACATAGCGCGCAGAGCGGATGGCCGATGGGGTCGAAAAGTGCTCGAGTGGAGACCACGGAGTAGCAAACGAAGCGTAGGACGTCCACCCACAAGGTGGACAGGCGACCTTATAAAGGTCGCCGGAAGACGCTGGATGCAAGTCGCTTCCAACCGGTACATATGGAAGTCCAAAGGGGAGGCCTATGTTCAGCAGTGCACGTCCAATGGCTGAGATGATGATGATGATGTGGTAGAATAATTTTATGGTAGAAAAAGCTACCAAATGGAAGAAATTTGGAAAATTTAAAAAATGGAGAAATTTTGAAAAATCTATCAAATGGTAGAAATTTTGAAAAATATACCAAATGGTAGTGTATTTGGTAGAATATTTTTATGGTAGAAAAAGCTACCAAATGGTAGATAGACATTTGGAAAAATCTATCAAATGGTAGAAATTTTAAATTCTAAATTGTTGTATTATATCAACAAAGAATATTATTTATTGTATTTCTTTCTTTTTTTTCTTCTTTGTAGGATTGAGATATTATTTCGAAAGAACTTTGCAGCGGGTAACACCGCGGGGCGTAGCTAGTAGTACAAAAATATTAACCAAATTATGATAAAACGAATCGTTCCTCAATCATTACATTTATGTAAATATTTAATAATAAAATATAAAGAAGTATTAAATTCATTATCTAGCCATATAACACAAACATTGAGTTCCTTAGCTTGGAATAAGATGGCACTGTGTGAAATAAAAATACCCAAAGATGCATTAAATAAAAAATTTGTGCGTGTACTAGTTTACACACGTAAGAAGTGAAACTTCTTTAATTAAATTAAATTTAAATTTTAAATTTTTAAATTTTTTAAATTCATGTTCATTGGAGAAAGTGAAAGTACTCTTCGTCTGAACCAACCGTGGTATGGGCAAGAAACAAAAGATGGTGCGTAACCGTGACGCGTAACCGATTTTTTCCAACGCCGATAAAGAAGTTTCACTTCAAAAATATTTTAAATAAATTTAGTAGGATTTTCAAGGTTTTAACCAAATTTTACTAAATTTAACAGAAGCGATACAAATTCGGTTGTGAATAACTAATTATTAGCTTTTGTTGCGTCACTTTATTTACTCTTTTATGTCTGCAATAGGGTGGAGCGCGGATGTATGGAAAAATTTTTTGAAGTGAAACTTCTTTATCGGCGTTGGAAAAAATTTACCGTCACATCGTCTAGGTGGGTACCCCAACAGTGCCAGTTATTCTACCGCCTGAGCAGTGATGTGCAAATATCACTGTGCTCCGGTAGGAGGGCACTGTAGCTAGTGAAATTACTGGGCTAAAGAGTCTTAACATCTCATGACTCTTGAGTAAGAAGCGTTGGTGCAGTGCTCCTAGAATTTCATAATTGTGAAATCCTAGGTAACACTGTACTGATTATGGGCAGCCGTTATCTCTTAACATCAGGAGAGCGTCTTGCTCGTCTTCTACATCATCACATAAAAAAAAAAAAAAAAAAAAAAACATTTTTCAGTTACGCGCCATCTTTTGTTTCTTGCCCCTACCACGGTTGGTTCAGACGAAGAGTACTTTAACTTTCTCCAATGAACATGAATTTAAAAAATTTATAAATTTAAAATTTAAATTTAATTTAATTAAAGAAGTTTCACTTCTTACGTGTGTAAACTAGTACACGCACAAATTTATTTATTTTAACTGGCAGTATTACTCGGGTTTCTAGAGCTTTTCCTAATGGACCAGAATAAGATTTAGGTCCCGATGTACATCCGTCGAGATTAAGAAACAGGTGTCTCAAAGGAAATTAGTTCGTGTGCAGTAAACAAATTATCCACTGAAGTGGTTTTTGTAATCTTTTCTCAATCAGCCTTATGGTCCCACCATAGTTTCCAGTATTGACATTGTCATACACATACCATCACAACCCTTACCATCTTTTTTAACATTCTTCAAAGTAACATCTTTCCTACCATCGAAGTATAAAGACGAAAGCTCTGTGACAGTTGCATTTTTCATAAATTTTTCTCTATTTTTGCTTCTCTCTCTACGTAGCTTGTATCTATCGATAACCTCCAAATCAGATCCAATGTCGAACAATATAGATGATGCTATTGGTGCTGTTGCTCTATCTGATACCCCATACATATCACACGTCATCGATAACGTAGGGAAATCGACGGACATCATTTTTGAAGTGAAAACTTCTTTAGCAGCGCTGAGCACTTTTTTTTGTATGGGTAAAAACTTTAAAACTCGCGTCAGGGTCACGTGATGCTGATCGAAAAAGCGTAAGATCGAGGGGAAGGGAGAGGAACTAGTATCTCCCACTCTTTCTACCGTGCCTGAGTGTGCTGCTCTGTTGATGGTGTAAAAGTCGTCGAAATTATGGATGGAAGTTGATTTTTCTGAGAGATAAAATTTAATGTAATATATAAATAACGATATAATATTAAAAATAACAACATATAAATTGTCATATTTGTGTACGATAGCGCAATAAATAAACATTGTATTCTACCTCATAAATGATAGTACTTTTATACTTATAATTAAACACAACGTTAATATTGAAGTTTTTACTTCTGCCGGCACTCCCGGAGTGCTACCTTTTTTTTTCATTTTTTTCAGGACCGCTTTCGATCGTAGTATTTTCTGGTTTTTCTGATGCTGATGATGTCGTTGAAGATGTACTAACATCTAATTCCTCTAACGTTGAAGTGCTTAAGGATGTGGTTGGGCGATTTTCTCATTCATGCTTAATTTTAAAAGCAACTTCCTTGTAGCAGTTACGTCGATGACGCTGATTACCAATATTCGCGACGTTCTTTGGTCGATTAAAAAAGGTTGCTCTTGCTTAGGTACCTTTTTATCCTTAGGGCAAATACATCGAGCAAAGTCTTTGCATTTGCATGCTGAAATATCGAAAAGTATTTCACTGCTTTGTCAAAAACTTACATTACCGTTTCATAAAAAAATTTTTTTCGCTCCACCCTAGTCTGCAACAGCTTGTTGCTTGTCGTGTTACATGATGTATTCGGATGAAAGATATTTCGGGGATCGATTGTAGAATCGATTTTATATAAAAAGTTTCCTTCATCCCTAATTCTTAAAGTTCTTCACTGACAGTTGTCAACATTCAAATAATGTCAAAAAGTGCGCAAATTAAATCGGTTTCTCGCTTTATTCTTTGAATTTTTACAATATTTGTGCAAAGCGTGTATTACAAACAGTGTTACTGTGCTCTTATGCACCCAAATAATAATGTCTAAAGTAATTAACAATGAGGGCTACAAGCCCGGAAGTATATATCGAATCGCACTTGTAAACTTTGTGTAAGTAAATTCCCGCCAGTGACAAATACCGGTGTAAAAGTTTTTAACTAAGTGATATTACAATTATTTCTATTTTGTAGGACTTATAAGGAAGTAGTTTTGTTTCCTGGGCCGTCTTTGAATATGATAATTGGCCCCAATGGTACAGGAAAGTCGACTTTTGTGTGTGCTATTATATTGGGGTTGTGCGGCAAAACGAGCGCTATTGGGAGAGCTAAGAAGGTAACATAATTGTTTAGTCATGTATTCTCGTTTATAAAATTACTGATCTGTAGCTAGAAAATAGAATTTTTAGTAGGTACTGCTGCATGTTAAGACAAGACAGGTTAAGACAAGTTAGAAATTGTTCTGATTATTATTGTGCAATATTTAACTAAAGTAGGTACTTATTAATTCTCTTTCCCTCCATTTCAGATATCAGACTATGTACGAACAGGATGTGAAGACGCCACAATAGAAATAGAATTATACCGGAAACCCGGCAAGAGAAATGTCATAATAACTCGGGAGTTCAACTTGAGAGACACCTCAAAATGGTCCATCGATAAGAAGGCTGTCAGTGAAAGCCAAGTGAAGGAATTGATTGCATTGTTGAATATTCAGGTCTGTATATCTATTAGGTACCACTTCCGGTTCAAATCGACATAACATATATGAATTAAAATTGCACATATTTTGGCCTCTTACTAAAATTTTGATCTTGAATTAAAATAAAAAAGAAAACGAAAGGTTTGATATTTTTTATTGAATTGACATAGTTATGATTTCCTTCTAAAGCAGTGAAATCACTAATTTCAGGTTGACAATCTCTGCCAGCTACTCCCACAAGATCGCGTGCAAGACTTCTCCAAAATGAACCCGCAAGAACTGCTCCGCAGCACTCTATCAGCCGTTGGTGGCACGGAAAGCGTACAACAGCTAGACGAGCTAATAGAGACGAGGAATCAACAACGAGGGTTGAGCAGCAAGTTGGCTAATAATGTGCAGCTTTTGGAGGAGCAGACTAAGTTGAATGAACGGTGAGAGAAATTCATAGTTTTTCATAGAAGAGTTTTTTTTAATGTGGTGAAGTAGAAGACAAACAAAGACACTTTCCTGATGTTAAGAGATAACGCTGCCCATAATCAGTACAGTGCTACTTAGGATTTCACAATGATGTGACCTATATGGATAGTTTGCGAGTGGGGTATGTATGGACATATGACATACCCCACACCAAAAAAAATTGAGTTTCAGTTCTAAGTATGGGGAGCCCCAAAAATGTATTGTTTTTTTTCTATTTTTGTATGAAAATCTTAATGCGGTTCACCGAATACATCTACTTACCAAGTTTCAACAGTATAGTTCTTATAGTTTCGGAAAAAAGTGGCTGTGACATACGGACAGACGGACAGACATGACAAATCCATAAGGGTTCCGTTTTTTGCCATTTGGCTGCAGAACCCTAAAAAAGGAGGAAATTTTCTGAATTTTTCCAATTGTTTTGGACAGCAACAGTGCAAAAATACCATTAATTTTTTTAAACATGTGTCATGTCTTCGATGTAACTGTATGTAGTTTGTATGTTAAACAACTATTAATATAAAATAAAATCAAAAATTTCAGGTTAAAACTAATAATAGACACAATGAAGCAAAGAAAAGAAATAGAGAAACAAATCCAAATATGCGAAAAGAAAAAACTATGGCTCGAATACCAAGAGCTGAGAGAAAAGGTGATAGAGTACTCAAATGACAAGAAAAAAGCAGTACAACTAGTGAACGGCCATAAAAGCAAGATGGAACCTTTAGAAGCTGTTATAAATAAAGCCAAAAGTGGTATAAGTAATTTGGAACAACAGAAATTGAAAGCTGTAAGTAATTCATCTTTTGACAAGCTTTTATTTATTTTCACCTGATTGTTGTCTGTAATTAAATGTTGCAAATTAAATTTGATCCACCTCCCGGTTTCCGATTGACCTGAAATTTTGTGCATGTTTTGGATGACAATGCAATATTATTATGACATGGAACTGATCTGATGATGGAGCTGGAAGGTGGCCATAGGAACTTCATAATTAAACGACACAACCCCATCGAGTTTGGGCTCATTTGATTCATCTTGGCGAGTACTTTGGTGCTATAATAATAAAAGCATGTTTTTTAAAAACTACTACTACTTACACTTATACTTACACTACTTATACTTTAAAGTATTTATTAAAATTTCACTTGTTTAATATTTCAGAATCGAGAAATCCACTCAATAAAAGACAAAGCGAAAGAATTGCTAAATTCTGTTAGAGACCACGAATTCGCGTTGAAAGAAATCGATGCCACATTTCAAGAGAAAATGGAGAGATACAAGAATAAAGAGCAAGAGTTAATTGAAGCGAAGGCTAAATTGGAGAAGTTGATCACTGATAAAGCGGCTATGGATGTACGAGATGGTATGTATTTTATACTGGTTTATTATAGTAAATTGTAGTAATAAGTACTAGATTTTTGTACTTGTTAATTATTACTATGATTTTACACTCTAAAAAGTAACTTATACTATATTTTATTAATTACAACACTCAACCAGTTTATTTCGTCGACAAAGTACTTTCGACGACAAAGCACTTTTTCGACGACAAAGCACTCTTTCGACGACAAAGCACTTTCTTTCGGTGACAAAGCACTTTCTTTCGGCGACAAAGCACTTTCATTCGTCGACAAACCACTTTCATTCGTCGACAAACCACTTAATTTCGTTGACAAATTACTTTATTTCGTTTTTCCTTAGTTGACAGAATTTATAACGTTGACTTACGAATTTCTTAAGTTGATATCTAAATATATAAAAGGAAAGAGTGACTGATTGACTGACTGATCTATCAACGCAAAGCCTAAACCACTGGACAGATTGGGTTGAAATTTGTCCGCTAAGAAAGCATTTTGCCATGCGGGCAAAGCCGCGAGCATAAGCTAGTGTATTAAATAACTATACTAGTGGACCCGCGCGCACTTCGTAGCGCCTATTAGAAAATTATCAGTATTTTTTTACGATATTATGTATATAAACCTTTCTCTTGAAAAAAAATCTGTTGCATAGATTTAAAGATACATAGGGACAGACAGGGAAGCGACTTTGTTTTATTTATACCATGTAGTGATAATATATGTATATACCTTAAAATTAATCAAAAGTTTTTATTTTGCAGAGGCGTGTGTAAAAATGGACCTGGACAAAATAATGCGTACCTTATCCAAAAGCAACGCGGCTTTGAACATGTTGAAGAAACAGAAATTAGATATACAATATGATTTGGAGAACAATATCACGCCTCAAATCAGATATTATCAAAACAGGTATGTATGGGAACTGGGAACACGTAAAATTTAATAATATGCTAAAAAGTAAACATTTTTTTTTTATTTTTCCAAATTTTGTAAGGACACACACACATACACACACACACATACATACACACACATACATACACATACATACACACACACAAACACACACACAAACACACACACACGCACACACACACACACACACACACACACACACACACACACACACACACACAAACACACACACACACACACACAACTTTAGTAACATTAATCTTACAGGAAGTGAGAGAACTAGGTATGTAATCGATTGTTAATCACGGTATCTTTTAATTAATTAATTTGTTTAGTCTTATATTAGTCTGTTATTTGAGGTATTTTAAGTAATAGAAATTGTTATAAGACCTTTTATTTTATATACCTACTGTTACTAATATTTTACAAATGTTATCTTACCAGTAAGTCATCAATCCAAACGGAAGGACTGTGGCGGCCGTAGCACAGTTTAATTACTACAGCGGTCACCATTACTCCTTTCTAGTACAATTAATTATGAGCATTATAATGTACCTACTGAGTGTATCTTCATTAAACTAGAACAAATATGTCAACATCAAATAAAATTGTTAATAGCCACTACTATATAAAAATTAGATGATATTGTACCTAGGTTATATGTAAGTCAAAATTGTACTTATACTACTTTTTATGCAATAAATTTCAATTTCAATTTTCAATTTCAATCCTATTAATCTTACTAATATATTATAAATGTGAAAGTTTGTAAGGATGACTGGATATATGTTTGTAAGGTACTCTTTAACGCCTCAACGGGTGGACCGATTGAGCTGAAATTTGGTAAAGGCGGGAGAGTCCCACATATCGCACCACATCTCCCGGCGCAGGGTGATGATGCGTAACGCATTTTTCCTGGGTCAAAAAAGGCAGATCTCTAAAAATAATGCCAAGTACCTTCTAAAAATTGTATTTGTTTTTTTCAGTATAAGACTTCTAAAAGACACGCACCTAAAGAGATTGGAAGTGCTCCGTGGGTACAGTGAAGATACGTACAAAGCCGTCACTTGGTTTAGGAAAAACAAGCAGCTGTTCAAACACCCTGTACATGAGCCTATGATGCTTGAAGTAAGTATACAGCGTAACTGGTAAATTACTTTTCTAAGTAATCGAAAAACAGGAAAAAAAATTGCAAGAGGAAAAAAAAAGGAAAAAAACAATGTTAATGAAAGGAATAATTCAATGATGTCTATTGTAATTATTAATAATATGTTTATTTTTATATCCGCATGAGGCGGTATATAAAAAAAAACATGAAAGTTTGTAAGAATGGATGTCTGGATGTTTGTTACTCATTCACGCCTAAACGGGTGGACCGATTGAGCTGAAATTTTGTATAGATAGCTTAGACCCTGAAATAACACATAGGCTACATAAGTACTGTGGGTAAAACCGCTGGGTGCAGCTAGAAAATAATAAAAATAGGTACTTTATATTTTGACAAAAAGATGCTATTTGATTATACCACTCAAACCCGACCAGATTCTGCAGTCCGGCGGCGTGGTAAAATCTGTATCTATACTTCGTTTCAGAATTAAAGATAATTTTTGCAGGGTTCGAAGGTTATATATCAATGAAAATTTCATTGATATATTCACATAAACTGTTATATCCGATATATCTTATGATATATATCTGATATATTATGATAAATATCCGATATATATCCAATTTATTAAGATATTGATCCTTTGAACCCTGTAAAAATTATCTTTGTTTTTGAAACGAAGTATAGCTTTATTTAGAGCGTCAGCTGTTCGCCAGGCGTAAGTTGACCATACTTTTTGAGACGTGGCGCATTTGTTCAAAAAATATTTGAGTACTTTTGGCAAGAGCGGAATCTTAGTATGACTTTGTAGCGTCCGTGGCCCAGTGGTCATACGTCCGGCTTTTAATCCGGAGACCCTGGGTTCAAATCTCAGTGTGTGGCAAAAAGTTCGCCTGGACGCTACCGTGTTTCGGAAGGCACGCAATACTGTGGGTCCCGACTGTTTCCTAAGATATGTAGGAGGCAGTCGTTAGGTCATGTTGCAGGCCCTGTAGGAATCTCGGCGACCTGAAACTGCAACATATAGGTTCGCCACACGACCTATAAATTGTGATTTGACTGTGACAGTGTAAGAAGGGTAACCTGTTCTGTTGGAGTATAAACCCCAATTATTATTTTTCTTAAATTTTTTGCCTTCATTTTCGCGACAATATTACAGCCTTGCTTTATCCCTATTCTTTCAGATAAACTTCACAGAACCAAAATTCGCTCGCTACTTAGAATCAACCGTCTCATCTAGAGATTTGGTCGCTTTTACATTTGAATCAAGTACTGACATGAACCTATTCTTGACGAGAGTGAGACAGGAACAGGGGTTGAAGCGAGTCAACGCTATATGCAGTCAGGGAGGAGAATTCAATGTGAACACGGCTAATATACAGCAATTGAGGTAATATAAAACAAGTTAAATTTAAAAAAAACTTTTTAAAAACAAGCTTTTATTATTATTACCACCTAGCATCAATTTGTTATATCGTGCGAGCCAGACAGAGGTTCAGCGACTATTAGCCGCTTAAATTTTAATGTTATTTATGTTATTTTTAACCCCCGACGCAAAAACGACGGGATGTTATAAGTTTGACGTGTATGTCTGTCTGTGTGTGTGTCTGTCTGTGGCATCGTAGCTCCCGAACGGATGGACGGATTCAAATACTATGGGATGAACGGAAAAAAACTAAATCAAGCTTTTTGTTTGAAAGTAGAGTTAGTTGAGAGTGTTCTTAGCCATGTTTGGTGGAAATCGGTCCAAGATGGCCGTTGCTACAAAATGGCGGATTACTTTTTTCTTCCACTACCTCCCCAATATGGGTATCAAATGAAAGGGCTTAAGTAATAGAATACAACGGACTATGATAAATTTAAATTCTAAGATGGCCGCCACCAAAAAACCGTGAATTACATAATTTGAAAGTGTTGTGTTGGGGGTTTTTAAATTTTTTAATTTAATTCACGTGTGTGTTATAGTTTTAAGTTTTCTGTATGTTTGTAGTGTTTCAATAAAGTGTTTTCTATTCTATTGTACACCACAATATAAAATAAGCTTAGAAATGAGATTACACATTAGAAAGACGAGTTAGAATTGTGTGTTTTATGTAGACTTTATTGCTAGTAACTAATTAAATACCTATATTGTTCCAGCTACCTAGGTTTCTACACGTACCTAGTGGATACGATCACAGCTCCGGACGCCATAGTCCGGTATCTGTGCAAGAACTACTCCATACATAGAATACCGATTGGCAACGAACATACATACAACAATAGCGGTCGAGTGCCCGCTAATATTACCTATTTTTATACGGGTATGTATTTATCTGTACCTCAGATGTGTATTACTAATATTTACCGGGGGTAGACTTCCCTTGCAGGGGGTCGTCTAGGTGGGTACCCAACCGTGCCAGTTATTCCACCGCCTGAGCAGTGATGTGCACACATTACTGTGCACAGGTAGGACTGTAGCTAGTGACATTACTGGGCTGAATTCTTAACATCTTATGACTCTCAAGTAAGAAGCGTTGGGGCAGTGCACTGGGTAGCACTGTACTGATTATGGGCAGCGTTGTCTCTTACCATCAGGAGAGCGTCTTGCTCGTCTTCTTGCTTCGTTGTATAAAAAAAAAAAGTCACCCGTTTAGGCATGAAAGAGTAACAAACATCCAGGTATCCATTCTACAAACTTTCACGTTTATAATTTATAATATTAGTAAGATTGAAAACCACTGTTTTTTTAATTCTAGAATTTAACTCAGTTTGGTGTTCCAATGGTTTTATTGGCCACAGCTTGTACCCAATAATTATTATATCCGTTATCCTAACCACCATAACACAAGCATTAAGTTGCTTAGCTTGGGGTTAGGTGGCGCTGTGTGAAATGTCCTGAAAAAAATAATATTTTATTTATTTACTAGCTGTGCCCAGCGGTTTTACCCGCTATACTGTAGCCTATGTGTTATTCAAGGGTCTAATCTATCACTATACCAAATTTCAGGTCAATCGGTCTACCGGTTTAGGCGTGAAAAAGTAACAAACATACATCCAGACATCCTGAATCCTGACATCCTGAATCCTGACATCCAGACATCCATTCTTACAAACTTTCACGTTTATATAATAATATTAGTAAGATTGAAATCCACCGTTTTTTTAAATTGCAGAATTTTACATCAGTTTGCTGTTCCATTGGTTTTATTGGCCACCGTCTGTACCCCATAATTTTTATGATTGAGATTGCTAAAGCGTTATATTGTAAATGTTCCAGAAAACCACCGGTTCACAGTGCGAGTGTCAGCGTACAGCAACGCCAAGTCTTCCTCTACGACGGAGATACGGCCGCCGAGACTGTTGGCTAACACTGTAGACATCGAACAATTACACAATTTGAATACACAGTATGTAATTAGTCAGGTCATAAGTATTGTCACACAGTAAAAACTTTTCTTTTAGAATGCTGGCCACAAAAAAGTTTATTGAATTCGAATTTCGAATTGTTCATGAAAATAAAAATGTATACTTTTTAGAATTTTACTCATTTTTAAATATGGAGTGGACGCTTAAAGAAGACCGTGTTGCAGTTATTGCGTTGCATCGTTGCGGTTACGCGCCAATTCAAATTTTTGACATACTGAAAAATTTGAATATAACCAAAAGATTCGTTTATCGTACCATCAAACGATACAATGAAGACTCTAGTGTAGATGACAGGTCAAGAAGTGGTCGCCCTCGGTCTGTTAGGACTCCAGCAGTGATAAAAGCTGTGAAGGCGCGAATTCAAAGAAATCCCAAATGTAAGCAGAAACTGTTGGCCCTTCAGATGGGGTTAAGCAGAACCACGGTGAAAAGGGTGTTAAATGAAGACTTAGGGCTTCGGGCATATCGAAGAAAAACAGGACATCGTTTAAATGCTCGTCTAATGGACCTGAGACTGAAGAGATGCCGCGCTTTGTTGAAGCGGTACGCGAGAAAAAAATATCGAGAAATTCTTTTTTCGGATGAAAAAATTTTTACCGTAGAAGAGAGCTACAACAAACAAAATGATAAGGTGTACGCACACAGTAGTGAAGAAGCGAGCAACCGTATTCCGCGTGTCCAACGAGGTCATTTTCCATCCTCGCTCATGGTATGGTTGGGAGTTTCTTATTGGGGCTTAACAGAGGTACATTTTTGTGAGAAAGGTGTAAAAACGAATGCAGTTGTGTATCAAAATACAGTCCTGACGAACCTTGTGGAACCTGTTTCTCATACCATGTTCAATAACAGGCACTGGGTATTCCAACAAGATTCGGCGCCAGCTCATAGAGCGAAGAGCACACAAGACTGGCTGGCGGCGCGTGAAATCGACTTCATCCGGCACGAAGACTGGCCCTCCTCCAGTCCAGATTTGAGTCCGTTAGATTACAAGATATGGCAACACTTGGAGGAAAAGGCGTGCTCAAAGCCTCATCCCAATTTGGAGTCACTCAAGACATCCTTGATTAAGGCAGCAGCCGATATTGACATGGACCTCGTTCGTGCTGCGATAGACGACTGGCCGCGCAGATTGAAGGCCTGTATTCAAAATCACGGAGGTCATTTTGAATAAACTTTATTGTCATAAGAATCTATGTTTTGTTAAGTTCATTTTGGTATATAAATGGTTACATAATAAATAAACTTGTTCCAATAATTTTATATTAAACATGTGCCAGAATTTATGACCTGACTAGGTATATTAAATTTATTTCATCGTCTACAGCCATGGGCGGATTTAGGAGTGGGCAAAGAAAAAAAAAAAGTGGGTAAGACCCCCCCCTGAAGCATTGTGGAGTTTCGAATTTTGAACATATTTCATAGTCAAGATGATTTTTTTTTCTCAGCGCTCGCAGCAAGCTACTCGCGCACTTATTATTAATTGTATTTGAACTGTTCAGAGCGAGCTAAACACTCACTTTTTGGAGTAAAAATTACAATATTTTTGCCCGTCTGCATCTTACCCTCCCCCCCCCATAGAACCAAATCCTGGATCCGCCAGTGTCTACAGCCTTCAAAACAAATCAATTATTGCAAGATAAAGGATACATCGAGTTCTTAAGAGCATATATATCGAGTGACGCTCTCTCGCTCGCTCTATTTGACAAATTTTGAAATATAAATTCAAAGAATTAATTTATCGAAAATTCCTTATGACCAGTCCTGCATAATATTATTGCACACATTTTAAAAGTGTTTTCAGTTTGATATATTAAAAAATGGAATGGAGAGATTTTTTTTTAAATATTACTCCCATTGCCTTTTATTTATATATCAAACTGAAAACACTTTTAAAATGTGTGCAATAATATTATGCAGGGTTGTTCTTGAGGAATTTTCAATAAATTAATTCTATGAATTTTATATTTTTATAATTTGTCAACTAGTTCCAGCGAGACAGCGTCACTCTATACGCTCATAACCATGGCTCTATACCCGTGGCCATTACTAATAGGCATGACAATAAAATTTAGTATTTTAAATCAAATTTTTATTAAAAAACGAGTAAGTTACAGCTCCCTAAAGTAGCGGAGGCGGAGGTGATGACGTCACTACTAGGTGTTTATTGTACCTAGTAGTGATAGACCTCCGCTAACAAAGGATTTTGCCATGCGGGTAAAGCCGCGGGCATAAGCTAGTATAGTTTATAATCAACTATAGATCATTCACAGTTATTTTACCTCTAGCCCTTACATTGGCTAGCCTGAAAATAATGTTGCCATGTCAGGTGAGTATTGACTTCCCCATTTTTAACCAACTACAAAATGGCGAATTACTTTTTTCTTCCACAACCCCCTCAATATGGAAATCAAATGAAAGGGCACTGTATAAAATTTTAAATCCAAGATGGCCGCCATTCAAAATGGTGAATTACGTTTTGCGTTGGGGGCGGGGGTTTTTTAATTTTTTTATTTAATTCACTTGTAAGTATTATTTTACAGTGATGTGTGTACATACATGAATTTCCTGTTTTGAACCTACCTAATATTTTATATCATATTGATAGTTCGCAGTAACCACTTGTTCATATAATGTTAACCATCCGATATTGTTATAGATAAATTCTTTTTCTTCAAAGGAAATTGAGTTTATGGGCATTGGTAAAGCTTGGGATTATAATAATAATTATTAAAACAACGAGTACAAGTAACCTTATCAAGTACAAAAAGTAACGTTTGAACAAGAAAAGTAACGCATTTTTGAAAATTTTACACAATATACCTACACAGTTGAATAGAAATACGCTTACATATTCTAACATTTCGGTGATAATTACTAATTTTTCAGTTTATTTAAATAAGAAATTGCTAATCAACAAAAAAAATCCTTTTCTAAACCAGATAAAGTTATACAAAATTGCCTTATTTTTTAGTTTCTGCTAAATCAATAAATTAACTATTATTTTCTATACCATTACAAGGAAAAAGATTCATTAATTATAAGGTTCAATTTAAAATAAAGACCTTGAAAAGTATCGTAAAAGTCATATAACACGAATACAAAAGTAACTCAAAGGGTGAAAAAGTAACGTAAAACGTAACAAAAGTAACGATCTGGCAACATTTTGACAATAATGCAACATAAAGAAAAAAATTTTGACATCTGTCAGAGGTAAAATAACTGTGAATGATCTATAGCGCCTGACGTTAAAAAAGTGCTTGAACCGTAGTTCCAAAATTAAAACTAGATGGCGTTACAATCGATGAGACGCCAGTCTGAATCGCGCTGACGAGATTCTCGCCTACAAACGAGGCTTGGCAAGCCGGGTACATTGTGTTAACTCTGGTCTCCCTTCATAACGCATAAATCTTTCGCCTTTTACTAAAGATTTCCGTGGAGGGGGACACTCAAATGAGTCTATAGAAGTTTTTGAAATGCTCACTCTGGTGAGCAGTATAATACCAGAAGCTCGAAGAGCGTTTTGCTGCCAGCAAAAAGCTTTTCGAGTAAATTATAATTATTGCATATTGATAACAGAAATGGTACCATTGGCTAATTCTCACCTACGTCACCTACTACGATTGATGGCAACTTCAATGTACATTGCTGCTTTTGTTACTTTAATCATATTAACTAGTAGTTCGCCTCGAACTGGGACCTCGCAGCCCAATTTCCGTGGTAAACCTTAGACTTTAGGCCTCGACTAAATATATCCTAATACAAGAACTTTAACATTAATATTAAAACTCAAAATACAAAAATTCAGGGAAATTAAAACTCAATAAACCTACGTACCGAGATTTTTAGAATATAATCCTTTTTAGAGTTTTGTTCCTCTGAAGGAAAAAACGAAACCCTAATAGGATCACTTGGTGATCCGTATGTCTGTCAAGACCCATTTATACTCTACATCCCGTAGAATTGTATATTTTTACCATAATACACAGGTCTATGGCCGCTTGGTACCCGTAAAATTAAACTTCTAAGTTAACGTAGAAAAAAAATACACCCGTTTATCCTTCAAAAACGTACCTACATTTTTTTGACCCTCTGAATAAATCACAGGGAACTTGCCGTTACCATATATTTATGAAATTTGGCAGACTATAAGTACATATATTTTAAATTCGGGAAAACTTCTGAAAGCTATACATTTGAATTAATTCATTTAAAAATGGCTCTATTTAAAGTACGTAAACATCGAAGTTAAGCAATATTATGTGCGTACGTATTTGGATGGGGGCGTACGTAGTGATCTCAACATTTTGCTGACTTTTTTGGAGAGAGCCACCAGCGGCCCGCGATGCATTATGGTGTGCTCGTGCACCTTTATTGTTGAATGTGCCGGCACAAACAATTACTCTAAGTTTTAAAATGTTATGCAGACAGACTACTCAAATAACCTTACTGCCAGCGAAAAAGCAGAGGCTCTCAACTCTAAGAAGAGAAGCTTTGCTCGGTCGATGATATATGTATGTATGTATTCATACATATAAATTATGTATTTAAATTATATTTTATAACAAAACGATTCAGCGAGTTTTTTTTATTCTATCACCACTTCCACAGACATTGTTACCTGCTTATTATTGTTTATGGTCTACACTTTCGTGTTTTGCCAGTGGCCGTAGCATGCCACACAGAATCCCGACCAAACTTCAAGAGTAGAACTGTCATCACATACATTCACAAAACTACAATGTATGGCATGACAGTTCTACGCTTGACATTTCAGCGGGATCTCGTTTGGCATGCTACGGCCACTGTAAAATATTATTTTACTTGACAGCGAGTTATAGTCCGGTACATTGTGTTCGGGATAATTTATACAAAATTTTAGGCAATGTGACGTAGAATAGAATAGAATAGAATGATACTTTATTGCATACCAAAATACAAGAAATAGTACACGACGTAGTTATGTCGTCACAATATATTATATTAATAATTATGCCTATACTAATAAATCCAACTTTGGTTTCTTGCCATTAGCGATGGGCATAAAATAACGCTATTAATAAGGTTTTTATTTTAAATAACTATTTTACTTTATTTTTATTTTACTTAAATTAAATAACATTATATTTTATCGATCGAGCGAAATGAGGTTTATTAAAAGATTAAAAAAACAGCACAAAACATCTAACATGTATGTGACACCTATCTCAATAGCAAACTTTAGGCGGCCGGACTATAATTGACGCAATTATTGGTATTACGCAATGTACAAAAAAATAATGTTATTGAAAATAAGATATATTGCTTGAAATTCTCGAATTATTGGACTTTATCGCTATTAATTCTTTAGCTTGATCTACTTGCCTGCTCTTCCTTGTCTGTAGGATCTTTCTAAACCTCCTCCTCTTCTAACAAATTGTGCAAAACATTATAATTTAGTCATCTTTATAACTCTACAACCCTTGGATCGATTTGGCTCATTTTCGAACATGAGAATTCTTTTAGTTTATACTACCTGATCGCAAAGTTCCATTAAGATTGGAACTTTGGTAACGTTGTAATTAAGCATTTTCTATAACTCTAGAACCCTTCGACCGATTTGGCTGATGTTCGAACTTAAAAATTCTATTGACTTTAACTACGTATTTGAAAAGTTTCATAAAGATTGGACCATCGGTTTTCAAGTTATCGCGTAACAAACATACATACAAACATACACTTTTGATAATATATTTATGTAGGTAATAAAAAATGTGTGTATATTAGAAAAAAAATTATCAGAGCACCAGTTTTGAAATTATCGTCAGACCTATCGTAAAGACTTTAAGTCACCTATATCTCTGCAACCCTAAGGTCTATTTCGCTATTTTTTTCACTAAAATTATTCCATTAACCTACCTAAGTTGTGTGTAAAGTTTCATTTAATTTGGATTAACCGTTTTCGAGTAAATGTCGATCAAACCTAAGCGCCAGAGGTCAACCGCTAAACTGGTCGAAACGCAGGCTTTTCGCGGCTCTCGACTCTAAGACCTCGCTTCGCTCGGTCGATAAGTAGGTTTAAGCACGTAATGTATGCAATTTTGTCTATGGATTCTAGTGTTTTTACATGTCGTTTAGCGATAGCCAATAGGCCTATTGCAATATCAGGTCATACCATAAATTTAACTAAATTAAAAATGCAATGAGTATTTATTGTACATATTCGAAATTAAAAAAAAATTACATTGTATCAAATTAAAATAATAAATTAATAAGTCATAATTCAATATTAATTAATAATATAATAAAAATCTGCAATCAAATGTCAGTGTAAATAATTCATTAAAATATATATGAGAAGCTATAGGATCGTTAACATGTTAGTTATTCTACCGCCTGAGCAGTGATGTGAAAACATTACTGTGCTTCGGTAGGAGGGCACTGTAGCTAGTGAAATTACTGGGCTGAAGAGTCTTAACATCTTATGACTCTTGAGTAAGAAGCTTTGGTGCAGTGCTCTTAATTGCACATCATTGTGAAATTCTGGGTAGCACTGTACTGATTATGGGCAGCGTTATCTCTTAACAGCAGGAGAGCTTCTTGCTCGTCTTCTTACTTCTCCACATTAAAAAAAAGTTACATTCCTTAGATAATGATTGTTGTTTTGTGTCTTACATCTTACTTATTTCTTACTAATCTTACTAATATTATAAACGTGAAAGTTTGTGAGAATGGATGTCTGGACGTGTGTTTGTTACTCTTTCACGTCTAAATGGGTGGACCGATTGAGCTGAAATTTGGTATAGAGATAGCTTAGACCCTGGAATAACACATAGGCTATAGTACAGCGGGTAAAACCGCTGGGCACAGCTAGTTAAAGTATAACAAGTGAAATTTTAAAAATACTTTTTAAAAACAAGCTTTAATTATCATTACCATCTTGCATCATATAGTACTCGTCAAGACGAATCAAATGAGCCCAAACTCGATGGGGTTGCGTTGTTTAATGACAGAGTTCCTATAGCCACCTTCCAGCTCCATCATCAGATCAGCTCCATGTCATAATAATATTGCATTGTCATCCGATTTACACACGCATGCAAATTTTCAGCTCAATTGGAAACCGGGAAGTGGGTCAAATCAAACTTGCAAGATTTGATTACAGACAGACCGACAGACAGACAGACAGACAGACTGACAGACAACAGACAGGTGAAAGTAATATAAAGCTTGTAATAATGATTTATACTTTAAAGGTAGATAACATGCATTCTAACAAACTTTCACGTTTATAATATTAGTAAGATAAATTCATGAAACAAGTGAAATTTTAAAAATACTTTTAAAAAACAAGCTTTAATTATTCTTACCATCTTGCATCATAAAGTACTCGTCAAGACGAATCAAATGAACCCAAACTCGATGGGGTTGCGTTGTTTAATGACAGAGTTCCTATAGCCACCTTCCAGCTCCATCATCAGATCAGCTCCATGTCATAATAATATTGCATTGTCATCCGATTTACACACGCATGCAAATTTTCAGCTCAATTGGAAACCGGGAAGTGGGTCAAATCAAACTTGCAAGATTTGATTACAGACAGACCGACAGACAGACAGACAGACAGACAGACTGACAGACAACAGACAGGTGAAAGTAATATAAAGCTTGTAATAATGATTCATACTTTAAAGGTAGATAACATGCATTCTAACAAACTTTCACGTTTATAATATTAGTAAGATAAATTCATGAAACAAGTGAAATTTTAAAAATACTTTTAAAAAACAAGCTTTAATTATTCTTACCATCTTGCATCATAAAGTACTCGTCAAGACGAATCAAATGAACCCAAACTCGATGGGGTTGCGTTGTTTAATGACAGAGTTCCTATAGCCACCTTCCAGCTCCATCATCAGATCAGCTCCATGTCATAATAATATTGCATTGTCATCCGATTTACACACGCATGCAAATTTTCAGCTCAATTGGAAACCGGGAAGTGGGTCAAATCAAACTTGCAAGATTTGATTACAGACAGACCGACAGACAGACAGACAGACAGACAGACTGACAGACAACAGACAGGTGAAAGTAATATAAAGCTTGTAATAATGATTCATACTTTAAAGGTAGATAACATGCATTCTAACAAACTTTCACGTTTATAATATTAGTAAGATAAATTCATGAAAAAAACATCATCATTTCAATCTTATTACAAGCTTTTATTTACTTTCACCTGTCTGTTGTCTGTCTGTAATCAAATCTTGCAATAATTTGACCCACTTCTCGGTTTCCGATTGAACTGAAATTTTGCATGCATGTATGAATCGGATGACAATGCAATGTTATTATGAAATCGAGCTGATCTGACGATACATAGAATCAAAAACATAGAATCCAAAGCTCACTTCCTTTCACTATAATATCTAAATATGTATGCATATGTGTATTTATTATTAATTATGTATTGTAATATTTATTCTTAGTATATTTAATATTAACTACCTATATTTATTATACACTTAATATTATAGTCCCATTATTCTCTATGTATTGTAAGCTATAATATAATGTTTCTCTGTTTTCCTATATATCTTTATAGCCACCGTCATTCTAAAAAAATTGTATTTTTCCTTTCCTGCTTGGTTGTCTGGAAGAGATCGCTATTAGCGATAAGACCGCCAATTGTAACATTGCTTAACTGAAATGTACTTATTTAGTGTTAATTGTTTTCTTTGTTGCAATAAAGAGTTATCTATCTATCTATCTGATGATGGAGCTGGAAGGTGGCCATAGGAACTCCGTAATTAAATAATGTAACCCCATCGAGTTTGGGCTCATTTGATTCGTCTTGAGTACTTTGGTGCTAGATGATAATAATAAAAGCTTGTTTTTAAAAAGTTATTTTAAATTCACTTGTTATTATATTATTTCGATCATAATATTACCTATATTTTCCAATGAAATTAAAAAAAAAATCATTTATCTGTATTTACAGATTGGCTAATTTCGAAAACAAAGCGGAGAGTCACAAAGCAAAGATCAACGAGATTGATAACAAAATATCGGACGTCGAGGACACTGTGAACGAAGTCAACGTCCAGAGGAAGGCTATCAACGACAGCGTTGAGAAGGTAAATCTAAATATATAAAAGGAAAAAGTGACTGATTGACTGACTGATCTATCAACGCACAGCCTAAACCGCTGGACGGATTGGGTTGAAATTTGGAACATAGATAGGTTTTATGATGTAGACTGCCGCTAAGAAAGGATTTTGCCATGCGGGCAAAGCCGCGAGCTAGCTATGTATATATAATGTATGGATGTCTGGATGTTTTTTTTATACAAATAAGTAAGAAGACGACTAAGCAACTTAATGCTTGTAATATGGTGGTTAGGGTAACGGATATAATACTTATATACTTTTCTTTTGTGAATACATACTTACAATAGATACAGAAAGCCACCCAGACCAGAAACAAATATCTGTGGATCACACAAACATTTGTCCCATGCGGGAATCGAACCCGCAACCTTCTGCGTCGCAGGCGGGTATTAGCCCACCGCGCCACAGAGTCGTCGCCTGTGAACGGTATAGCTATACGTATGCCAAGTTTCATGCTCACAGCCGGACTACTCGGCACAGCTAGTATTAAAATAATTATTCATGTAACTTAATTAACTAATTCACTATCAAACAAAATGATCTTTTTTATTTCTCAAAATAAAATTAAATTGTTTAACGTATATAGGTATTGTTAGTGCTAATAAAGAAACCTAATTGAGCTTTTTTGTCTTAAACAAAATTAAAATAGAATTGAAAATGTACAAAAATATCAATCTATGTAAAACTTTGCAATTTGTAATATTACTAATATTATAAAGGCGAAAGTTTGTGAGTATGTTTGTTACTTCTTCACGTCTAAACGGATGGACCGATTGAGCTGAAATTTGGTAAGATAGCTTAGACCATGGAATATGGAATAAGAATAGGCTACAGTGCAGCGGGTAAAACCGCTGGGCGCATCTAGTTTGTAATATTATTTAGTATAAAAGTGGCTAAATAGGTATACGATTCTTTAAGTAGGCAAAACTAAAAACTTTTAGGGTTCCGTACCTCCAAAGGAAAAAACGGAACCCTTATGGGATCAGTTTGTTGTCCGTCCGTCTGTCTGTCTGTCAAGACCCTTTTTCTCAGCAACGCTTGGTGGTAACAAGCTGAAAATTTTAGCAAATACTTAGGTCTAATGCCTCTTGGAGCTATGAAAAATTCAAACTTCTAGGCTAACGCAATCAAAAGATTTAGTCGAATATGCCTCAAATTTCAGCAAATTTTCGACATTTCCAACGGAATCCAAACCTACAGGGTACTTCCCGTAAACTCAGAATCTTGAAATTTGCTACGAAGCAACGCCTTAGAGCACCGTTAAAGAAAAAAATTGCGAAAACCGTAAATTTTTAGTTAAATCATATGAAAAAAGTATTTTTATTAATTTTATATTTACCACCCCTTTTCTCATGAACGCGTAAAGGTATTAAATTGAAATTCATATCAAATACTCAGGTCTACTATGATAACTTTAAGCTGTAACAAAATCAAACCTCTATGACAACACAATCAAAGGAAACAGCAATTTCAGCCGCATATTTTCAAACTCGCAACTACTCGCAAGGGAATCAAAATCTACAGGGTACTTCCCGTTAGCTTAGAATTTTGAAATTTGGTATACCTACGGGTTTGCACGGAACCCTCGGTACTCGAGTCCGACTCGTACTTGACTGGTTTTTGTTACTAACTGTTACACAAAGTGATGCAATTTCTTGTAGGTTTTTAAATCATGCTAATGGCTATATTAAATATTATTATAAAATATAAAAACTATACACGTCGCACAGAAAACGCCTGGAGGAGCTTTTGGTCCATGAAAGACCTTTTGAAGGGAACCCTTCCCATGTCTCTAAAAAGAAAACTCATGGACATGTGCATTCTCCCTATTCTCACATATGGAGCACAAACATGGTCTTTGACATGCCAGCAGAGGTCCGCCCTCGAGATTTGCCAAAGAGCGATGGAACGCAGTATTCTTGGCGTCAAACTAATAGACCACATCAGAAACATCACGCTGCGCTCCAATACCAAAATAGCTGACGTCACCCAAAAAACGGCATTTCTTAAATGGGACTGGGCAGGACATGTCTGTCGCATGCCAGATAAACATTGGGCCAAAATAACAACCGAATGGGCCCCTACTACCAAACGGCCACGCGGCAGACCTAGGAAGAGATGGCGGGATGACATCGACTCGCATGCGGAAGGATGGAAATCTATAGCTCTTGACCGAGACAGTTGGAGGGAGGGTAGGGAGGCCTTTGCCCTGCAGTGGGATCCAGTAGGCTCATAATAATAATAATAATAATAAGCCCCCCAACACAACCACACGTCCTGATCGAACATCTGATCACGTGGGGGGCGGACACACGAAAATATACGTTACTGGCGTGGCTAACGTGGCTCTGGAAAAACAAAACGATGGAAAGTAGACAAAGTAGATACAATTTACGGTCGCTGCCCGGGGGTCGCCGGGGCGCATCTGGAGCCGATGCTGGATGCCTCAGTATGCGGACCATCGGTAGCGGGGAGCTGAACAGGCGGGCCTCCGCTAGCTCTACTTCTTCTGAAGAGGTAAGAGTAGGAGTTACAGCCGATCGATGCGAATCAGGGTCGCTGCCCGGGGGACGCCGGGGCGCACCTGGAGCCGACGCTGGGTGTAGCAGCATGCGATCCGTCGGCAGAAAGAAGGTAAGAAGTCGGGCTTATTCTAGCCCAGTACAAGAAGGAGTAGTAAGTGAACAACGGGAAATTACTACATCACCTACCACGAATGAAAGCTTGTTTGATTCTCCTGAATCTTCATTGCAATCATTCGCTCGACGACGACGATCCCGATCAACAACAACATCAGTTACGTCAGAGGATGTTGTGCAGGAGGCATCCGCCACCATACCTGCACCCGCCAATGACGATCCACGCGCGCGAAGGAAATGGACAATAGAAATGAACGAACTCATTTGGCGCACATATTTAGAAATCACAAATAATGAAACTACGACAAAAGGATACTTAGGTCAATTACATCAAGTTTTTACCGAAAAATTCCCACAGATGAACGCCAGTAGACAGAGTGTAGGAGTTCAACGTAGAGTCATCATCAAAAACAGATTACTAACAACCAGCAGACTAGAGGAAATAAGACAAGAGGTATTAGCATCCCACATAAACATTTCACATAACCAACATAATATTATACACCACACTCAGCATGATTCAACATCACAAACTCGAATACGATGGACGGATGAAGTCAATGAAGCGATAATGAGAGAGTATTACAGATTGACACAGTTAGAATCAAACACCACAGCTTACCGCGAACAACTACACTCTGTTATAACTCGCCAATTCCCCCACATAGCACACGTATCAAAACAACGTATAGCTGATCAAAGGCGTGCCATTGTAGAAAATAGATATTTAGGAGAAGAGAAATTGCAAGAAATTAGACAAGAAATAGAACGAGAATTAGGAAGTGAGACTGAGATTCGTGATGAATTTACTAATGTCTTAGAAGACCCTAACAACCTATTAACGACATTAACCTTACACGATCAAACCGAATGCACACCAGTAGACCTTTCGCACACCAACGAAACACACATAAATAGACGAAGCAGGATCAATCAGTTCGTTTCTGATGAAGCTCTAGATGATAGAATAATTAATACATACCACGACACTTATCGCAAATTTGAAAATTCCGACCCTACGACAAGACCTTCTATCCCAAAACAAAGCACATCTAAAAAACTGTCTTACATAGTTCACAAATTAAATAATGATATCTTACCAAACTACCTAAATGAAGACAATAGTTTTAATGTTACCCAAACGATAGTGTATTCAGCAGCTTACACAGCAGCCTTATGCAATGGCTCTAAAATCAAGGACATTAATTCTGAACAATCCCCAAGACCTGTTGATCAACCGTGGCAAAGAAGATTAAAATGTAAAATAGAGAACCTCAGAAAAGATATTGCAAGAATGAATCAATACAGAACAGGTATCAGAAGTAGAGCTCTCATAGCACATATAGATAAAATAAAACATAAATACAGAACACATTCTCGGTATGAGGAACAGAACCTAACTGACGAACAATTTTTGGACACGTTAAAACAGAAACTCACAATAGCTACAAGCCGACTTAGGAGATACAACAACTGCACGCTACGGAAAAAACAAAACCATTGCTTCAAAGTTAACGAAAAATCATTTTACAGAAATCTAGCCTCTCAAACAGCGGCACAACAGACAACGAATACATCCAATACACCATTACCAACACCGGAGAGTATGCATTCGTTCTGGTCCGGTATTTGGAGTAACCCCGTACAACATGAACAAAACGCTGATTGGATTAGAGAAGATCTCCAGCAACCTGAAATGATTAATGAAATGCAATTTGAGCTCATACCTGGCAATATATTTAAAGAAGTAATTAAAAACCTACATAACTGGAAGGCACCTGGCACAGATAATATACACAACTATTGGTACAAAAAATTCACCGTATTACACCCTCAACTTTACAAACATGTTAATGAATTTATTAAGTCACCCGATACAATGCCCGATTACATAACACAAGGAATAACATACATGATACCTAAAGGAAACGACCAACTGAATCCAGCAAATTATCGCCCCATAACTTGCCTACAAACAATCTATAAAATAATTACGTCATGCATATCCCTAATCGTCACTGACCACATAGAACAAAACAATATTCTCGCCGAAGAACAGAAAGGTTGCCGTAAAAACAGCCAAGGATGTAAGGAACAACTGATCATCGATTCCATTGCCATGAAACACACCGCATTAAATAAAAAAGATCTCCACACAATGTACATAGACTATCGTAAAGCATATGACTCAGTTCCCCACAGTTGGCTAATTTATGTACTTAATAGATATAAAATTCATCCCGATATCACACAGTTTTTACATAACGCTATGATGCTTTGGAGAACCAAGCTTACCATCAGGACTAATAATGGTTCTATCCAAACAGAAAAAATACCAATAAAGCGAGGTATATTCCAAGGAGATGCGTTAAGCCCTCTGTGGTTTTGTCTCGCTTTAAACCCGTTATCCGAAATGCTTAACAAATCAAATTTAGGACTCGAAATTAACACTCAGGAAAATGATAGACACTCACTGACCCACCTCATGTACATGGACGATATTAAACTCTACAGCAATAGCAAAGTATCGCTTCATCATCTCGCAGACATCACCCAAACATTCTCAAACGATATCAGTATGCAATTTGGAATTGACAAATGTAAGACCTTCGCAATTGAAAAAGGCGCTGTTACATTACACCCTTATACCCTTACCTCAGGAGAAATAGTTGAACCAATGGACCAAAACAGTTTCTACAAATATCTTGGATTCCAACAAACACAACAAATTGCGCATAGAGAAACTAAACTAGACATCAAACGAAAGTTTAAATACAGACTTAACGCTGTTCTCAAATCCCAATTAAATAGCCGCAACCTTATCAAAGCCATTAATACCTATGTCATACCTGTGCTCACGTATACATTTGGAATAATCAATTGGTCTCAAACAGATCTCAAAAAACTGCAGCGAACTATTAACACTACACTGACTGCTCACCGCAAACATCACCCACGATCGTGCATCCAACGACTCACACTGCCCAGAAATGAAGGAGGTCGATCTCTTATAGATATAGTAAATTTACATAATAAACAGATAACAAACATAAAAACTTTCTTCATTAAACGTGCAGAAAATTCCACTTTACACCGGACAATAGTAGCCACAGATATAAAAATCACACCACTGAACCTCCATAACACTACCAAGCAATATAACGAACGAACAGTAGACCGAAACGAGAAATTAGCAGCATGGGAGCGGAAGTCTCTACATGGAAGACACTACCGTGATTTGCAAATGTCACATGTCGACAAAACTGCGTCGAACGCGTGGCTGCAGCAAGGCGAGCTCTTCCCGGAGACTGAAGCTTTCATGCTGGCTATTCAGGATCAAGTTATTGACACTCGTAACTATCAGAAATATATAATCCGAGCACCTAATATCTCAGACACTTGCAGACGATGCCACAGTAACTCTGAGACAATACAACACATCACCGGAGCATGCAAAGCCATAGTACAAACAGATTACAAACACAGACATGACCAGGTATCCGCTATCATACACCAACTACTCGCGCACAAATATAAATTAGTTACAGAAACAGTCCCTTATTATAAATACAAACCTGAAGCAGTTCTCGAAAATCAAAATTATAAAATGTATTGGGATAGGACCATAATGACGGACAAGACCGTCCACTACAACAGGCCAGACATAACCGTACTAGATAAAGTAAATAAATCAGCGTACCTCATTGATATCGGCATTTGCAACACACACAATCTGCAGACCACCCACAATGAAAAAATAGCCAAATACATAGACCTGTCAATAGAAATTAAGACCCAATGGAAGATTAATAACACTAAAACAGTCCCAATCATTTTATCAACCACAGGTGTAATTCCGAAAACTCTTCACACAAATATTCAAGCACTTAACTTGCCATCATATACCTATAAACAATTACAGAAAGCTGTCATCCTCAACACTTGTAGGATAGTTAGGAAATTTTTAAATTTCACGTAGCACTTTGGCTCCGGCCCGTGCCTTTAAACCACCTCCAACCATGGAGAGGAAAAAATGTCTAAACCGAAAATAATAATAATAATATTTAAATCATGTATTTTTTGAGACCGAAATAACTTATAGGTACTAAATGTTTCGACCAAAAAATAAATGATAATAAATATTATTTTTGTGCTTTGTAAATTAATGGATAGAACAAGTGAATTTTAAAAATACTTTTTAAACACAAGCTTTTATTATTATTACCATCTTGCATCATAAAGTTCTCATCAAGACGAATCAAATGAGCCCAAACTCGATGGGGTTGCGTTGTTTTATGACAGAGTTTCTTTGGCCACCTTCCAGCTCCATCATCAGATCAGCTCGATGTCATAAAAATATTGCATTGTCATCCGATTTACACACGCATGCAAATTTTCAGCTCAATTGGAAACCGGGAAGTGGGTCAAATTAAACTTGCAAGATTTGATTACAGACAGACAGACAGACAGACAACAGACAGGTGAAAGTAATATAAAGCTTGTAAAAAACAACATAATAATTTTTCAAAGGGAAATCAGATAGTATAGGATGTTTTTAATGTGATGAAGCAGAAGACGAACAAGACTATCCTGTTAAGAGATAATGCTATAAATAATCAGTACAGGATTTCGCAATGATGTAAAATTCTAGGAGCACTGCACTAACGCTTCTTACTCAGATGTTAAGACTCTTCAGCCCAGTAATTTCACTAGCTACAGTGCCCTCCTACCGGAGCACAGTAATGTTTGCACGCCACTGCTCAGGCGGTAGAATAACTGGCACTGTTGGGGTACCCACCTAGACGACCTCCAGCAAAGGAAGTCTACCCCTGATGTGTGGGAAAACTAAAAGCATTTAAATTTTAGGGTGTATTTGTTTTGCATAAATTATTAGTATTTTAAAGTAAGTATATAAATGTGCCTAAGCGCTTTGCTTCAACTTTTTTGATGAAAACTTTTTTTACATAGACTAGGACTGCGTTTGACCACAGTCTCATCTGTTGGTAAGTGAAGACGTGGTCGAAGAACACACAGGCCTAGCATATACCTATTAAGCGGCTTATAGTCGCTGAACCTCTGTCTCGCTCGCACGATATAACAAATTGTCAAATAACACAATATTGATTTACTTTTTGGAAATGTGTTTAATTGAAAATTTTGCTCATATTTTTATACAATTTTTAAAAGTATAACCAGTTTGATACTTTATAATATGGTTGAGGCATGTTTAAAGATAGATATTTTTCATATATTTGAGAATGCCATTGTTGTTATTTAAGGTAGCAAACTGGGAATACTTATAAAATTGTATAATAATAAGAGCAAAATTTTCAATTTAACACATTTCCAAAAGTAAATTTTATTATTATAACATAACATAACATTACTGTGCTTCGGTAGGAGGGCACTGTAGCTAGTCAAATTACTGGGCTAAACAAGTGAATTAAATTAAAAATTAAAAAAAACTCCCAACGCAATATGTAATTCACCATTTTGTGATGGCGGCCATCTTGGATTTTAAATTTTATGTGGTGGGTTGTATTCTACTAGTTAAGCCCTTTCATTTAATACCCATATATTCGGGGGGTCGTGGAGAAAAAAAGTCCATCTTGGATCGATTTCCACCAAACATGGCTAAGAACACTCTCGACTAACTCTACTTTCAAACAAAAAAAAACTAAATCAAAATCCGTTCATCGTTCGGGAGCTACGATGCTACAGACAGACACACACACAGACAGACAAACAGACACGTCAAACTTATAACACCCCGTCGTTTTTGCGTCGGGGGTTAAAAAGAGTCTTAACATCTTATGACTCTCAAGTAAGAAGCGTTGGCGCAGTGCGCTCGGTAGCACTGTACTTATTATGGACAGCGTTATCTTTAACCATCAGGAGAGCGTCTTGCTCGTCTTCTTGCTTCATTGTATAAAGATTCAGTATGAAAATATGTAGATAATTTAGGCCAGCCCCACTTAAGGAAAATGTAACAATATTATACTGTACTAGCCACGCCCAGCGGTTTTACCCGCTGTACTATATATAGCCTATGTGTTATTTCAGGGTCTAAGTTATCTCAATAGGTACCAAATTTCAGCTCAATCGCTCCACCCGTTTAGGCGTGAAAGAGTAACAAACATACATATAACCTAGCCTACATTAAGCTGAGCTGATACCCTTTTGTGTCAAAATAATAGTAGTTAAGTTTATAGTCCAGTAAAAGAAGAAATGTGGATCGAAAAGTCGAAAGCAGAAAAACTAACTTAAGAATTTTGTTTGGATTAGTTAGGAGTTAGGAGATAAACATACTAAAAGTCCCCACCCCTCCGAGGTGAGCCCGAGGGGGGGAGGCCGAAGAAGGTCCCATTTTTAGGTTTTTTGTTTATATGTCAAAAACTGTGCATTGTACGATATTTTGTTGTACTACATTATTAAACCTAATAAAATTTTCAACAACTTCGGCCTTGACACTTTTATCTATCTCCAATCGTTGTCCAGCTATGAGCTTCCAAACATGGTCTATTTTGAAGACGCTTAAATTAGTTTTCCATACAAAGTTAGGAAAAAAATCTTACAAATCGCAAGCATCTGGTTTTGTACCCTTGTGTACCCTTCAACGGCCAAGTCACACAAAATTAACAATAATAATAAAGAAATCGCAGTAAGGAACCTTATACTTGGCACGACTTTGTCTAGATTTCATTACTTTTTAGAGTTAAACAAGCAGCTCTATCGAGACTTGGCTAGTTTTTTACAGAATGTTTTTGGTGGGATTTCACTTATTTTTGTAGAAACGCTATAATATAAGGTTATCAGAAATACAAACCGTAAGCGCGTTTTAAAATACAGTCAGCGCCATCTAGATACGTGTGCGTTCACTCTTAGTCCAATGCATCATACCTAATATTATACTGGGAAGTGGGCCTAATTAAACTTGCAAGATTTAATTACATACAGACAGACCGAGGTATGTCGATCTCTTCTAATAGTTTGGTTGGGCTCTTGTGATAGATTCGTTATAGGTTAGCCTTAGGCCACGCTAGATATCACCTGATCATAACTGACGATTTACGACACATATACACACTCACATATACATATACTATGCCTTATGTTATATTTTTAATTAATAAGTTGGATATTACACAATTTTAACCATTTACTGCAAATGTAAAAACGAGACCGAAATTGCATGTTTTTTTAGTTTTCCTATGGTTTATACAATAAAGTCTAAGTATGTACCAAATTTCAGCTCTCTGAGTTTATGGGAAGTACTAGTTCTATTTTGATGATCATGAGTGAGTGAGTGAGTGTCGTAAATGCGAAACTTTGCTTTCGCTTAACTTCGGAACTTAATGACCTACAGACATGAAATTTTGGATTTTAAGTATGTAATTATAGCTTACTGGATGACGAAAATTTCTGTGTTCTGGTTTTATCCAGAGGTTCTCAAATAGGGGCCTGAAAATGCGGCGAAATGGTTCCTGTAAAGGATGGTACGGCAGTGCTTGCTTCGCGCTCGACTTGGCGGGGGCACTACCGTGCCCCCAGATTATATTAGTTAGATTGGAAATCCGTACCTATCTTTTTTTGTTAGGCAAAGGTTTGGTACTTTCTGACTACAAAGAAAATCAGATGAATGCGCATGTACAAATACATAAAAGCAAACCAAAAATTAAATAATAATATTTTTCTAATTAACTATTAGATAAATAAACTTTTAACATAATTTAGTATTCTGATCTCCCACTATGTAATTATTAATAGATGTTATGTTCCTCATTATAATATTACATATTGTTTACATTGCATAGGCACGTAAGTATAATTATGATAAAACAATAGTAAGTACTTGTTTTTGTTGTTTTTAATATAATTTATTATTTCACCGTCCCCGGCGAATAAATGGATAACTGCAAATATTCAATTTTACAGGAAAAATAAAAAAATAACAATTTTTTGTTAGAACATTTGTTTCAGAAACCAGAACTTTCAAGATGCATAATAACTTTTTTATTTATTACGAGAAAAATGTTAAAAAAATTGAGTAGATGTATATGGACGTATAGAATTAGAATATGAAATAAAAGCAAAAACAAGACAATGGCGATAATGCGTTAATTCGCCGGAGACGGCGATTTATATTAAAGTGTTAATTCCTTTTTGTTGGTACGCACAATAAGTGCCCAAATATATGCAATCTAAGTATTTGGTGTTCAAAAAAGTGTTACATTTTTGTTCTAAGGTACGCACAATAAGTGCGCAAATCCGCATCCAGACGCAGAAAGTACGCGGCATAGAGAACGAGCCAACGGTCAACATTCAAGAAGAGAAGATCAGATGTAGGCAGAAGCAGAAGGCGATCACCCTCAAGCAATGTAACTTGCACCAACAACTCTGCGAACTGCTGAGGGGAATGAAGGAGAAACAGATGAACGGAGATATTTGGAAGGTAAGTGGCTTTTTACTTATGTTGGCAATTGTTTTTACTTTTGTTGGGAAGTGTTTTTTACTTTTGTTGGGAAGTGTTTTTTACTTTTGTTCGGAATTGTTTTTACTTTTGTTAGGAATTTATTTACAGGAAGGTACTCGTGTTGGAAGTTTATTTTTAATTTTATTGGGATCTTTCTTGTTATTATTGTTTAAAATTTATTTTACTTTTGTTGACATTTATTTTTAGATACCTACTCTAGTCGGAAATTTATTGTTACTATATTGGGATCTTATTTTTACTGCTGCTGAAAATTGATTTTTTGTGAGGAATTTGTTTTGACAGTTTATTTTTCAATGTTACCATGTATTGAGATTTTGGTACATTATTTATTGGTGTATGTAATATTCAGTGTATTACATGGTGAATATTTACTCTAAAGAGTAATATGATACTTATACTACATAAATACGAGTTATAAGATGAGAATAATTCTATGTAAAGAATCTTAGATTGTAGAAAGGAATCTTCATCTCCTTAGGCAATGTAACTTGGGTTTCCAAAGGTACACTATTTTTCTTCCATTTAGGCGAAAAAAAAGTATTAAAGCGTCATTATTAATTTTCTTTTCACACGTATTTGCGAGCAAATCAATTTATTAGGTAGGATGAAAACTACACGACAAAATATTCAAACAAAAGGATTTTCTATTTAAAATATATTTTATTTATTAAATATCTTAAATCAAGTAACAAGGCGTCAAGACTTCAAGGTAAGTGCTAATTTAATACTTAAAACAATGTATTATAAAGAACTATTATTTTAAAATACACTTATAATAACTTTATCTCTCAAGGAAACGCATACTTTCCTCAATCGATCTCCGTTTAACAAATCTGCCACATTTATAATAATTCTCGATTTCTTGCAATGTTCTACTTTTCGTTTCCGGTATATATTTCCATATAAATATACCGCATATAGTCGCATTTATAGTATAAACTAGGAACGTTCCCCACATGTCTATATATTTGAACAAGTAAGGGGATAGTTTCAAAGATGTAGTATGTAAAAGACATGTGTATATTACATACAAAGCACCTCCTAAACCTCTGTGTTTGACTGGCATTACTTCGGCTGCTACAGTAAAAATAATACTATTTAATCCTAAGCTACTGCTCACCATATAAGCTAATAAACAGTACAAAGATATCATCGAGTTTTTAGGCAATACCTGTCTACTTTGCAAATAACATACTACACTTGCGCTGAGCATACATATCGCAGTCCCCAAAATACTCAATAGAAGTACAGGTTTGTTCCTAAAACGACGTATCAAAATGCCAGTTATAGTAAAACAAATGAATAGTATCGAATTCATCATCAGACCGCCAGTGAAAGCCGCGCTCGAACTTTGAGTAACATTTTCTATCAATTCTATTGAATAAATCAGAACTACCATAATACCACTCCAATACATGCTGTTTAAGAGGAGGAACATGTGAATGCTTGGAACGTAAAAGTCTCTACTGGTAATAGTCTTCTTAAATTTCTCAAACCATTTTACGTCTGAGTCTTCAGTCGTCCTTCTTAAATCTCGTTGCGCTCGAATTAACTCTTCCAATTCTCTCCTAGATCTATCATCAGTTCCTCTCAAAAGTCTGAAAGCCTGTTCACATTTATCAAACTCTCCTTTACAGGCAAGCCAAGAAGGAGATTCTGGCCAAATACTAGCAATGATTAAAGCTAGAAAGATAGGCACAATCATTATTAGAGCAATCGTCTTCCAGTACAGATATCTTGTCATGACACCAACCATTGACATTCCTAGAATTTGCATGATGCTGAAAGATAGAAGAGAGACGTTTCTGTATTCTGGATCTAGCATTTCGCCCATGCTGAGCATGCTAACTGCTAGGATACTGTTAGTGCCTAGTCCGTGGAAACATTCGCTTATTAAAATGTTGGGTATGCTTGTGGCAGTGTAAGCTAGGATCCAGCCAATGATGATTAAGGAGCAGGCGGCGATGAAGGCGAATTTTCTGCCCTTCCATTGCATCACCGCTGGCATTAGTATGCTTGGAATGCCTGCTAGGCCATGTAGGGAACCTGGAAAGAAAGATACAACTATTTTAAAGTAAATAAGCTCGTGGCCCCGTGGAGAAATCTGTTCTTAGGAGAGGTCTTCGTCACGAAAACGAAATATGTAACAAAGAATGAGTTCTAAATTTCAAATCAATTCGTTGAGCGGTTTGAGCTGTGCCTTGATAGATCAGTCAGTCAGTCACTCTTTCCTTTTAATCGGTCCTCCGTCTTTCTCCTCCAACCACTCCCAGCGACTACAATATGTTTATTAAATATTCTTAAGCTTACCTATCCAAGAAGACGTATTTAAATCCAAGCTGATCAAGCTGTCATTAGCCCTGAACTGGTGCAGTAATACTCCAGGGAAACCCACCACTCCGCCGACCGATAACGCTGCTAGTTGTGGCGATCCGGCTACTAGTAACTGTAACAAGGAGAAAAACGTAACTAAATTGCAGAATCGATAACCGCATGAGTATTGTAGGGCATGCCGCGGACGACTGCTTTGGCGTACCCGCTGCCCCGGCATTATGGCGTCCCGCAGGAACACTTCCGTTCTTTTTGTGGGTATCCCCACCGCGTCCATCCTCGGCGTGGAGTGACATACCGCGCGATGCGTAACGCACTTTTTCTGGGTTAAAAAAGAGTAGTGTAGGGCATCCTTAAGCAAGATAGAGCGACGATATCCGGAGGGTTGCTGTGAATGGAGGAAGACGTAGAACCGATACGCCAGATTAGGGCCGTGCCAGGTATTCCTTTAGCACGCCATGAGTGGTGTGCTATAAGAACCTGGAGAACCTTTGTTCTTTTTTATTTCACACAGGTGCTCCTTACGATATTTAGGGGTAATTCAACGGTCTCGTATATCGTTGTGGAGTTTCAATAGTTATCTGATAAGCAAAGATGGCCTAAGGTTTTAGCCATAGTTGATTAGTAGTTTTTATATAAATAGGTAACAAACATTACACGCTTCCATTCAAGGTTCGATACCCTTGTGAAGAACATTGTCATACAAATAAGCCCTACATATACCATTGCTTAATTAGACGTAAAGAATTTCTAACACATATTGAAAAGCTTCACGGCTATAATTGTTTCTAAGGTTTTGTACGTACCAAAATAACTAGGCCGTTCATCATGCTGCTATGATAGGTTTTACCCGCTGTACTGTAGCCTATATGTTATTCCAGGGTCTGAGCTATCTCTATACCAAATTTCAGCTCAATCGGTCTACCCGTCTAGACGTGAAAGAGTAACAAACATCCAGGCATCCATACATTCTTACAAACTTTCACGTTTATAATATTAGTAATATTGGCAGATGAATAACAGGTAAAGGTGTAGTACTTTTCTAGGCGGCCTCTGCAATAGATGCGTACCACTACAAACTATAAAATAATAATAAGTAGGGTTTATACTCCAACAGAACAGGTTACCCTACTTACACTGTCAGAGTCAAAAAACAATTAGGGCCGAAACACAAATCCGCGTTGCGGCGCCGCGCCGCTGAAATCGGCAGTTTTGCGTTGCGGCGACGCGAAAAATACCGTTTTACTATTGTTTGCTAGGGTCCAGTTCTTCTGATTTTTTTATTGTGAATGGACATGTCTCTGGCATGGATCTGTCGATCAGTCGAATAAAAAAATCAAAAAACTGGTACCCTAGCAAACGATAGTATAAAACACTATTTCGGCCCTTATAGGCTGTGTGGCCAACCTATAAGGTGCAGTTTCAGGTCGCTGTGATTACTACAGGGCCTGTATCAAACTGTTGCAGGTTTGGCAATGTGGCAGGTTTTTTTTATACAACGAAGTAAGAAGACGACCAAGACGCTGCCGATAATTAGTACAGTGCTACCCAGGAATTTACAAAAGTAAAATTCTAGGTGCGCTGCGCCAGCGCTTCTTACTTGAGAGTCATAAGATGTTAAGACTCTTCAGCCCAGTAATTTCACTAGCTACAATGCCTTCCTAGCGAAGCACAGTATTGTTTGCACATCACTGCTCAGGCGGTAGAATAACAAGCACTGTTGGGGTACCCACCTAATAGACCTCCTGCAGAGGAAGTCTACTCCCAGTAAAGTATAAATAAATTGTTGTAAAATCACTATTTAAAGTGTTTGTATGTTCGTTTGTTAAATCATGTGCGTGCCTTATCACGTAAAGAGCAACAGAAAAGTTACCTTTTTACAAGCTTTATATTACTTTCACCTGTCTGTTGTCTGTCTGTCTGTCTGTCTGTCTGTCGGTCTGTCTGTAATCAAATCTTGCAAGTTTAATTTGACCCACTTCCCGGTTTCCAATTAAGCTGAAAATTTGCATGCGTGTGTAAATTGGATGACAATGCATTATTTTTATGACATCGAGCTGATCTGATGATGGAGCTGGAAGGTGGCCAAAGGAACTCTGTCATAAAACAACGCAACCCCATCGAGTTTGGGCTCATTTGATTCGTCTTGACGAGTACTTTATGATGCAAGATGATAACAATAATTAAAGCTTGTTTTTAAAAAGTATTTTTTAAATTTCACTTGTTAAGCTATTGCATAGCTTCTATCGCGGGCCTTGAGCGTGGGGACCGAATCCAGAAATTCCGTAACGAAAAAAACCTAACACCCCCCACTCCGACCGGCACAGCGGTGATGCTTTTTAGTTTTTCCATCTATAGATAAATACCAGAACTTTTAATGAAAGTAAATTAATATCTTTTAATAAAAAAAAAACAAAGGAAAAAAAGTACTGCATTAATAAAATAAATAAATAATTATAATTACATAAGTTGATAAAAAATGCTATGCAATAGCTTTACCGCGGCAGTCTCCGAGTGCCACACGTCTTTTTTTCTTTTATTCATTATAGGTTACTTTTTGAAAATGTCTCTACGCGCATTTTTTGTATTATTTTTGAAAGTATTTCACAACATTATCTTTAATGTTGTCAATCTTTTCTCAATCAAAACAAAAAAGCGAACTTTTATAAATAGTTATTTTCGTGGGTGAGGCAAGTCGTTTAAGCCCAATTTAGAAAAACCTTTTGCCTCAATCATCAACTTAATTTGAAATGCGTCACAGAGCACCTACACATGAACAAATTACATATGTTATTTATATTTTTAATAGATTACATTTTTGTCTGTCTCAAGATGAAAAAACTTTTATTTAATACTATCTGAACCCAGCGGTTTAACTCGCTGTACTGTAGCATGTGTATTCCAGGGTCTAGGTACCTCTATGCCAAACTTCAGCTCAATCGGTCCACCCGGCGGCTAGGCGTGAAAGAACAACAAACATACAAATTATAAGTATAAGTATTATTATAAGTATGTATTTACAAAAGAAAAGTATATAAGTATTATATCCGTTATCCTAACCACCATAATAACAAGCGTTAAGTTGCTTAGTTTGGGGTTAGGTGGCGCTGTGTGAAACGTCCTGAAATATTTATTTTATTTATTTATACACAATACACACACACACACACACACACACACACACACACACACACAAACTTTCGCCTTTATAATATTACGCGCGATGGGGTTCTGTTGTTCAACCCCGCATCGTTATTATTATGTTGACCCATGGAAAACGCGTTACACGTCGTTACACCCCGGGGGGCGCAGGGTTGTATGTGGGACTCCCCCGCCGAAGATGGGCGCGGCGGGGATACCCACTAAAAACCTGGGGGCGTTCCTGCTGAGCGCCACCTCATGGGTCTATTTGTGCACCGAAGAGTATTGGAGAACTTGTCGCTATCTAGAAATAGACATATGTCCCCTTTTATATGACGTAGGAAAAATGCGATACGCATCATCACCTCAAGCCGGGGGGCGCGGGGCGGTATGTGGGACCCCCGCCGAAGATGGGCGCGGCGAGAGACCTATGTCCTCTTAGCTAATTTTAAAAGGCTAAATTTACACCTGGCTAAATTTAGAAGCCTAAATTCAGTCGCCACTGAATTAAGTCAAGTGTAATCACATTTAGCATCCTAAATTTAGAAGAAAGTATCGTTCATCCTAATTTAGATTCTGAATTTAGTGACTAAATTCAGCCAAGTGTAATAAGGCTTTAAAGCGGCCAAAAAGGTTTGAGTGACCATTAGATTACACGCTCGAAAAAGGGGTAACCTAAAAGGTTTGGATGAGCTGCGTGAAAGAGGATTTGAGTGCGGGTAGAGTGAATGAAGACAAAATTGAAAAACTTGCTGTTCTAACTCTTAGAGTGTTAAGGGTAGGATGACTATGACAATAGATAAGACGAGACCATAAACCTGATGACAAGAGCAGATGCGGTCAATGATGAGTCATATAAGATCTAGGAACAGGCAGTTAGCTTAATTGGATTAGCCATTTATGCGTGCAGAGGATAACCCAACACAAACACATTCATTCTCCGCATAAAAAGTGTTAGAATATATACTTTTTATATTACTTCATCTTTTTAACACATGCCTAGACAAACATACCTATTTTAGATGTCGAGATTTTACTTCAACGGAAAATTCTGTCTATAAATACATTTCTATTTAAAACTGATTTGCGTCATTATTTTCAGTATTATTTAATTTTAATAATTAATATTATTAAATTACTCACTTGTCGAATAGCGGGTGTGATCGTCATATTAAAAAAAAATCCAAAATACGTACAACAATCAGTGCACACAAAATAAAACTGTTTAACTAATAAGCGGAATTTTAAAAATGTTCATTCCACACACGTCATGTCGGCTGACTTAGTAAAGGCACTGAGATGAGGATTAAGCCGCGTGCACACTTAATGAACTAATTTCTTTGTGAAATCCGCGGTAAATTGTGTTGGTTCACGAATTAATGAGTGTTTACACCGGGCGAGCCGCTGACGTGGCAGTGGTCAGCTAGATACTGGCATGGCAGTAACTCGACTCGCCTTGTCCGGTCCACAGATTAAACGAAACGAAATATAATCAATTTAAATTAATAAAATTGTGATATTAAAAATAAAATTGTAAATAAATAATAATTTGTGCACCGCGCTGCACACGATTTTGTCATAAACTAGTAACGCTTACAATGGAACTACATTATAATGTAAATTACGGCTGTCTCGAAGATAAGGGCGAGGTCAAACGGGGGAAATTAGTCCTGACTTAAAATATTAATGAAATTAAAAAAAAGCACAAATGCAAACGGAACTCTATTGTTTCTATGAAATAAATCATTTGCCGTAAGACGTGACGTAGACATCCCCCCTCCACATAATAAATGTTAGTTAGTCTAGAGTCTAGAAGGCGGGATAAATCCTCCCTGGCTTCACTGAACGTAGTGCCGGAACAGTCGCAATGACCGCTCGTCAACACGGTTTTATTCACTTACTACGTTGGCGCGAGAACCCAAAGTGAGTTTTGGCCTCCCATAATAGGAGCCTCCAGCTGGTTCTCTCCTGTGCCACTTCCCGCCAGTTTTCAATTTTCAGGGCGTGCACATTCCTCACCACCTTATCTTTCCAGCGGTACCTGGGACGACCAACGGGTCTACGACTAACTGGTCGTCCCACATACGACCTCTTCACACCACGATCCTATCCCATTCTTTCGAGATGACCGAGCCAGCGAAGTCGATGTGCTTTTATCTCGCCGATGATGTTTGACTCGGCCACGAGGCCACGGTTTTATTCAGCGGGTGGTAACTAGCCACGGCCGAAGCCTACCAGTACAAACAAAAAAACACATTTAGAACGGAAAATTAAGCCCCACAATCTTATTTCTGCGTAATAGCCCAACGGCTTACCGATTAACCAATAAAATAAATATATTTTATCCAGTTGAATGTGACAGTTACTCGCATGATATCAGTCTAAGTAGTATCGCATTTAATGACAAGGTCGCAATAAAATAACTAAAGAGTAGACTAGGCCATTTCGCACTGTGTAACCTCGGCATTACTAAATTTGTTTTTAATTTTTATACGGTGTTAAAACTTTCTTGCGTCATTACGCCACTGTTTTCTATGAATTTTAATCAACTTGGTCGAAATTATTCTTTTAAATTTTAAGTAGGTTGTTAAATATTTTGAAGTGATCGGTTGAGACTCTTCTTTCCTTTCAAATTAACCTTTACGTTTGAAGTCAACATTATTTTTTTTATGTGAAAAAAGCTCCTTAAAAAGCTCAGTGTAGAGTAGCTCTATAAATCTATTTACACGTAGACAAAATCATTATAATATATTTATTTGAACAGGCTGTAATGAAGCACTTTTGGCAAGTCAATTTTAAGGCAGGCTGTTTATATTTACTATGCGAAAAGTTCATGTTAACGATGCGAAAGTGTGGACGTCTGTCTGTTACAATTCTGTGTGTTACAATTAATTCGTCTATTTAACTCTACCGCCCATTTTAATGCATTTGTAATGAAATATATTCTAAAAATAGCGCGTAGACCGTGAGTGAGCCTCACTTTAGAATAAAACTCTTTGTTTCAAATCTGAAAAGTTAGTTAATTTAAGCTTAAAAATTAGTCTTGAGAAATGTGTATTTTTGATTTATCTCAGAATATGTATAACATGGGAACGCCTTAGATAAATTATTTCCGACGCTCTGGCGCGTTGTTGGTCCGCTAAATGGATCCAATTCACAGCATCTTGGTCCTTTGGGGTCGCTCTCTGAAATTATCGGCTACCCTAGAGGTCTGCAAAGATAGGAAGAGCCTTGCGAGCTAATTTACTAAAATGAATGGTGAAAAAATGTTAGGTGCTTTAGTAAAAATAAATAGGCCATGCGCGAGTCGGGCCACGCACAATGTAGGGTTCCGTAGTTCTAGTAGATTGAATACACTGCACAACAGCATTTTGGATGATTGGGTTATGATACATGATATTAGTCCAATTTTTGACGACGATTTCAAATTTGTGACTGAAATTTCTGTATCAGCTCTAGTTAAAAAGATATGACATATATTATGTTGTTTTCGTAATAAAACGCTATAAATGTAGAGATGATCCTAATTAATTTAAGTTTAAGTTGAAAAACTCTTTATGTTATTTGATTTTCTTGCTGAAACTGAAGGCAGAGGGCTATTCTAAATGCTCTAACAATATTCAGCCATCATATGTGCGTTCCAGAAGCCTTGATAGCGTTACTTCATCGAACAAAAGTTCGGGTGGAATTGCTTGCCTAATTCTTCACTTAGTACCCCAAGATTGTCATGAATATAGTCTAGGTGGTCGTGGAGAGAGTGTAACTTGATGGTTATGTCACATTCGAGCCTTTGAAAGTGACGCATTAGTTTTTAAACGTGTTGAGAAAAGTCCAAATAATTCTTACTTTACAAAAAAAAATTATAACCACCATTGGCCTAAAACAAAGTTTACCATTTTTAAATGAACACATTATGAGCCAGTTATGTTCCGCATACTTAATTTTTAATAAAATCAAAACAATAGTTTTATGTTTACACTAAGCAAAAATAACAGTCATCGTGATGGTTCTCGAGTCCTTTCCACATTATAGCGGTTTCGTACCAAAATCTATTTATTTTCTTATTTGTCCACAAACGTAGATACTCAACACACGTTTTGCATAACTTTTGGGGAATCCAAGGCTTGTCGTTAATTTCCAGGGAGTATCCAAAGTAATTTTTGTAAGCCTAAATTATGAACGTTGTCACATTCAAACGGAATTCTTTGAGCATATATTCTCCGCAAATAAAAAAAATATATCCGGATCATTCACACAAGTAGCCTTGACCATGCTATATCAAATTATAATAAAAAACTTAACATGTTAGAAATTATGAGCAAAGTAACACTGTAATATGGTGATTTATTTGTGATAGCTATAACTCGTAAACAATACAACCATGAACAATTCGCTTGCGCGATCTAATTTTACTACTAGCGCCATCTAGTTATGCATTAATAAACTATAGGCTAGGTTAGCTTTAGGTATTCTTATTTATTGAGTTGGAACAACAGGGTTGTTGACAAATTGTTTAGTCCATATTGTAGATTATTAAAAATAGTTAGATACGTATATTTTTTTTTGTAAATTTGATAAAAAACAATGGCTTAGTCGTGACGTCAATATACCAGATTTTGTGCATTTTGTACCGGATGCGAAAACTTATAATCGTCGTTACTCAGCCAATTTTTATTTTATTCACAAACAAAAAAATACGTGTCTAATATTTTTTTATTATTTAAAACATGGACTAATTATATTTTGAATTTGCTGACCTTGCCAACATCTTTTTTTTTCAGCGCTGATTTTACCGAAACTTATAATTTTATCTTAACCGCTATAGTTTTCCTGGAAAGTTCATGGTTGAAAGCATACCTCTGATTTTTTTCAGAATTTTAAAGCTAGTAGTTCAGATTTTAGAGGGGGGGGGACGCTCAATTTTTTTTTTAAAACCTGAATATCTTTCAAACAGAACATGAAATCGAAAAAGTTTCTTAGCAAACCGTCCTTCATTTTAAAATACCTATTCAACGATACCCCACACGATGGTATCAGCCAGAAAAAAAAATTCATCCCCATCTTACGTGTACGGGAGGTAGCCTAAATTAATTAATTAAAAATTATTTTTTGTCACCGTTCTCTTACCCTTATTAATAATAATAATCTACCTAGCCGTTTTCGGCTACAGTGACTTGGCTTGTCTATAAAGTATTGTAGGTACTTATTTAAAATAAGGTAAAATTATTGGCTTATTATTACCCTTATTATTACTTACCTGTATACAAAATTACACTTTTCGAGGACTTATAGTTTCTCCGCAATGCCGCGGACAGACAGACGGACGGACGGACGGACGGACGGACAAAGCGAAACTATAAGGGTTCCTTGTTGACTACGGAACCCTAAAAAATGAGGCAATTTTGATAAAGGAACGTTTGCGCCTTTCACATAAGAACACAACAACAAACAATACAAGAGAGTCTTGTCACAAGAGAGTTGGGACAAGAGTACCTATATACATTGTTTTGTTGATTTTCATTCTTGCATGGTAATAGAATAGAAAATCCTTATTGAACTGTTGAGATAATCTCGACAATATAAGACGTGAGTTGACAAACAAAAGCCGTTTTTGTTGAAAGAACAAAATCGGCTTTTGTTGTTTTTAATTATATTGAACACCAAAAAACAATAGAATAAGCTTTTAAAAATATATGTAGATACCTACATCAGAAAAGTGTTACAATTCCATTTTTGATAATGCCTTCTAGCATTACTTTCTTTACCTAAGAGATGATTCATGCAAGTGGCGAAGTTACTCAGTGTATCTTGAATGACCTTGCTTAACAATTATACAAATGATATTTATTCAATAATCCTAACAGAAATAACAATAAACACAATTAACTATTTCAATAATAATAAAAATATTGTTATGTGTGAAATTTTATTTGATGAGCACGATAGTGACAATCATGGAAACGGTGACATAATCACAGTTTTGTAGTCGCTATGAAATAGACTGACTTTATTTATTTTATTTTTTTTGATTATGGGGGACCAAACAACATGGAATATTATTTTTTTCATTTATTATACTTATTTATATTTAGCCTATACTGTCCCACTGCTGGGCAAAGGCCTCCCCCAAATTCTTCCATTCCTTTCGATCTAGCGCCGCCTCTTATTTGTTTCATTATATCTTATTTATCTCATAAATTAATTAAAGCAAAAGGATTCGATTGCTTTTAGGCTGTACGAAGTTCGACGGGTCAGCTAGTTAAATTTTAAAACGTGGAATGTTATCAATATAATATAGGCTATGCAAAAATTCTTTTTGAACAATAAAAATGCGTTACGCATCGTCACCCTACCCATGGGGGGGCGCAGAACGGTATGTTGAACTCCCGAACTCCCTCGCCGAAGACGGGCGCGGCTGGGATACCAATTAAAAACATGGGGGTGTTCCTGCGGGACGCCATAATGCTGGGGCCCGGGGCAGCGGGTACGCCGAAGCACTCGTCCGCTGCCCCGACGGCTAGACAATATAGAGTGTTTTTCACGAAAGGAGTCCTTTTTGCGGGGCGCCACTATCGAACATTTTAAAAGTTAACATATCTATAAACATATGTATATACATACGTATTAACTCCTCCATTTAACTCCTTATAATTTCTCATATTTAATTTCTTGATTAAATAGTTATTTATTTTATCTACTAAATAAAAATTATTTAGGTTATGAAGTCTAGTAATAATTGCTAAAATTAAATTTAGTTCCGCTTAATTCTGCGGGACCTCTTTCATGAAAAAGACGATCTGTGGGTGTTACAGATTTTAAGTTCATATCATGTCGATAGATGGCACTACTTGTATAAATTGTACATTGAAACTGTGTTTAAAGATGCAGTAGGTAGGCTTGTTTCAAAAACCAGTTCCCTTTAAAGCCTATAGTTATACACAATTAACCTTATTATCATCCAACTTGTCATAACAATTACAAGGGATTGCAAACTAGCAATTACCATACATTTGTTATATATTGTGTCAATGAAATATAAGCTAATGGAATTGCAATAATACAATAAATGTTGTTCTGAATAATTTATCTTTTATCACGAACACGACAAACAATACTAGGAAAATGTATTTTCTATAAGACACTGTTTCTGAGCACTATAATCCTTAGCATCAATTACTGTGTGATTCTGAGTAGGACACTGTTTTTCCCTCAACATTTTTAAACGACAATCTGACCGTCAATAGGGGATCCGACAAAAAAATTTTTTTGGTCCATAATGAAGATTATTAAAAAATATTGGACTCGCATTTTTTTATTTGTAATTTTAATAAAAAAACGTGTGATTTACAACGCACTAAAGTTACTTGGAAAGGGTCGTGACGTCATATTATGTGTGTGCTCGAGTCGATACAAAATGCACACACATATGACGTCACGCGTCATTACCGAAAAACTTATAAGCGCTATATCTCAGCCATTTTTAACCCCCGACGCAAAAACGACGGGGTGTTATAAGTTTGACGTGTCTGTCTGTCTGTCTGTCTGTCTGTCTGTCTGTCTGTGTGTGTGTGTGTGTATGTGTCTGTCTGTGGCATCGTAGCTCCCAAACGGATGAACGGATTTTGATTTTGTTTTTTTTGTTTGAAAGTAGAGTTAGTCGAGAGTGTTCTTAGCCATGTTTGGTGGAAATCGGTCCAAGATGGCCGCCGCTACAAAATGGCGGATTACTTTTTTCTTCCACGACCCCCTCAATATGGGTATCAAATGAAAGGGCTTAACGAGTAGATTACAGCCCATTATATAAAATTTAAAATCCAAGATGGCCGCCATACAAAAAATGGTGAAATACGTATTGCGTTGGGGGTTTTTTAAATTTTTAATTTAATTCACTTGTTTATTTTATTCTCAAACAAAAAATACGTATTGAAATTTTTTTGTTATAAAAATTACGGACTAATTGTATTTTAATATTTTTTACCTTGTCCGATCCCTTTTGGTACTATTTATTACTTGCTGTGAGCTTTAAGTTTTGTGTTTTTAAATTTTACTTTATTATGTTGTCAGTTGTACCAATAAAGAGTAATTTACCTTTATCTTATCTGGCCTGTAAGTTAAGTTTCAGCCGTGGGGCCGCGGATGAGTGCTTCGGCGTGCCCGCTGCCCCGGCATTATGGCGTCCCGCAGGAACACCCCCAGGTTGTTTAGTGGGTATCCCCGCCGCGCCCATCTTCGGCGGGGGAGTCCCTCATACCGCCCCGCGCCCCCCGGCGTGGGGTGATGATGCGTAACGCATTTTTGCTGAGTCAAAAAAAGTCTAGCCGTGGCTAGTCACCACCCACTGGACAAAACCATGTCTCCAATTAGATATTATGACCGTGTTCCGGCATGGTTTCATAAGTGAGCTGTGAGGGATTTATCCCTCCTTCTAGGTTTGGTCTGTAACTTATATGAGTACGTTTCTTTAATTTCAGGTAGATAAACATTTTCTACCCTTCCTTCCCTTACACCAAAGCTCTATCGGAACGGTAACCTGAAGCAGAAGAGAGTCGCCATCGCCGAAAACGACAAGAATGACTATATACTCGTATATACATATATACCTATTCCTAATTTTATTCATCATCATCATTATCGTAATCATTTCATCTCAGTCATTGGACGTCCACTGCTGAACATAGGCCTCCCCTTTGGACTTCCATATGTACCGGTTGGAAGCGACCTGCATCCAGCGTCTTCCGGCGACCTTTATAAGGTCGTCTGTCCACCTTGTGGGTGGACGTCCATAATTTTATTATTCTGTATTTATTATGCCTTAGATGAAAATTCTACATAATACCGCTACACATATTCCACTGCGTTCTCGGTGACAAAAAAACAATAGTAATTAACACATTTCCTTGTCAGCTAATCCTTCGAACCGTGAATTTTTTTCTTAATAGAACTAACTATTCTAGAATTTCCCACAAGTTTTTCAACATAATAAGATTTCTCTAATTCTTAAAACAATTTTAACTTTTGTTTATGTTCTGAATAAAAAGTGGGTAAATTATGATAGTTCCTCATTTAATGTTTGCACAATGCATTGAAACTTTCCAATTCTGAAGTGTTTATGAGGTAAATATTTTTTATATGTGGATTTTATAATTTTTTGACAACTAGCTGACCCACGAACTTCATATCGCCTTATTTTTTTAGGAACATTTTGTTAAAAATAAATAATGTCCAAAGCGTTTTTAATTTATAGAACTATCGATGGGTCACTCAGTGGTTCCTCATCGTTTAGCTGATTTCGTACGAAACCTTTGGTGGGCGAGTCCGAATTGCACTTGTCCGGTTTTTTTATTTTATTTAGCAGAGTGTAGTTAGCCACTGCTAGAAAGCTAAATAAGAGCTTCAGCGTTCTGGACCATCCAGTCTTTCATTTTGTCATGGCGATCAAATTCGCTGTTAATCTTAATTTATTCAATTAACACTAGCCTACATAGTTTTAATCCTTGAAGTAACCACTTAACTTTTATAAAGTTGCCTTACAAGGAATAGCTATTAAATGTAGGATTTTTACTTTATTACTTCTTTGAAACACGATGGCGTTGTGGAAAATACGCGTTGAAATAAAATTACTTTTTGTTTTTGCAACATTAAGAACTACGGGTGATTACACTACACGGGTGATTTAAAAAGTACAGCGTTTAATTTTCTTCCGTAGAATTGTTTTGAATTGTTTCTGTGAAAATATTTTGTTTAATTTTCTGTATTTATGTCCATTAACACGTTCCAAGTTCCAAGTAACGAATAAAAGTCAAAGTGTTTGAACTTCAACCAACAATGTACCTCTAAAAAATTCGTCACATTTAATGGGAAACATGATAATATTAACAAACATTTTATTTGTTTCAAAGGGTGTCAGGATTTTTTTTCCGGAAACCATTTAAAAATAAAAAAACAATAACTTTATACAAATAATAAAATTTTGAAAAACTGTTTTTAATTGAAATAAATAATGACAGAGTTAAATATTGGTATTATTTTTTCTAATCATAATATTATTATGTCGCTCTTTCACACGGGCTAATTTTTATAGGCGTACACGGAGACAAAAAGTCCAACGCGCAGAGGCCCTTTTGAGCTTTTAATATAAATGTAATGGGTGACACTTATTGGAGTCTGTCTGTGAGTCCATCCATAGAAAATGGGCTCAAAGACAGTCTCCGCCAAGTGACAGGACTATTGCTAATTAATGGAAACTACTTGAACTAGGCTATGGATGTGCATTCTAAATGGATGGTTAATGAGGCTATTGCTAGGACTACGGCACCTGCCACTTTCGGGCACCGGGGATAGTTATATAAAACGCCGCCGCGGTCAATGTGTTAAATAAATCTCTGCATGGCACTCTATGTTGTTAAACGTATTTTGTTCCGCATCGAATTGAGGGTTATATGGCGTAGTCGGCCGGATTGAAATTCACGTCCCATATGATTTTAACTCAAATTCTGATGTTACCTATTGTTTCCTAAAGAGTGGTCTGGAGTTTGTGCAACAAATCTTTGAATTGTATTGTTGATGAAGTTCTAATTTTGTTCTGTTTCTTTTCTATAAAAAGATTATATATATTATGTTGTCTCTTATTCATGTAAAACAAGGTCAGTATGGGTCTCCTTTTCCGAATGCCTTCTTCGATCTTTAACGAACGATCCATACGTGTAGAAATCTTCAATCTCTTGCAACGTTCTTCCTCTAGTTTCCGGTACATACCTCCATATGATTAACCCGCTTAAAACACCATTCAATGCGAATATAAGAAATGTTCCACTCAATCCTATGTAAAGGACCAAATAAGGAAACGATTTTAACGCTAAAGTAAACAAAAAGCAAGTATTAATCACAAATATTATACCACCTATCCCTCTATGCTTTACTGGCATCAATGTTGATGCTATAGGATATGCTAGAGACGAAATACCAAAACTGACAAACACCATGTAAGCTATCAGACAAAACAAACAAATTAACGAGTCTTTGGATAAAATTCCCAATGTTTGTAAGTACGATGATATACTAGAAGATATTAATGAAATTATAGCCCCCAACGCACTGCTTAACAATAGAGTTTTCTTGTTAAAATATCTGCATATAATTATGGCTCCTGCGATGCCTAGTAACTGTATACCGTTTATGACGAAACTACCATAGAACGCGATGTCTTCTCTACCAGTAACTTTATGAAACAGTTCTATGGAGTATATTAAAATAACCACGACTCCTGTGCCATGGGTTAGAAATTGTAGAATGAAAATATGAACAGCGGGCACGTAGAAGTCTCTTTCCCTGATTACATCAAAATAGTGTTTGAATGACTGGTTTTTCAGTTTACTTGCAGCGATATTTTCCCTTTGAGCGCTGATGAGTTCTTTCAATTCTTTAACGGATGTTTCATCGGTTCCTCTTAACCAAGTGAATGCTTTCTCGCATCTGCTAAATTGTCCTTTACAAGCCAACCAGTAAGGCGATTCAGGCCATAAACACGCTATGACAAGAGCTGGTATCATGGGAATGCACATGATCAAGCTGATCGTCTTCCAATGTAGATAATGTGTCAATAAGCCGTTGAAAGCCATGACCAATGATTCTAGAATATAAAACATTTGAATGAAGGCGTCTCTGTATTTTGGTGCCATCATTTCGGTGATGGTTAAACAAGTGACTGCGTAAATGCTGTTGCTTCCGAAGCCGTGGAATGATTCACTGGCGAGGATAGCGGTGGTATTAGTAGCTGTGTAAGCTAAGATCCATCCGATGATTGTGGCTACACAGGCGACGATGAAAGCGATCTTTCTGCCTTTCCATTGCATGAGTGCTGGCATTAGGATGCTTGGAATGCCAGCAAGGCCGTGGACTGCCCCTGAAAATGAAGACCTTGTAATCATTACTTGTCTAAATATCTGTCTGGGCCGTGACCGTGCCTTCTGTTATCTTTGTAAATAACTTGGTGTAAATTGCTCTATTGTTTTGACTAGACGTTCAAGTTTCAGTCGCCGCCAAAACGTGACGTATTCAAGACCATCTGTGTTTTTATTGTGTTTTTATCAATACTCGTATTGTATATGTTTCATTTAATTTACTTTTATTTATTGATTCAAATTTAATGAGTATTATTAAAATCGTCTAACTGGTTTATTATCGGTTCAGTTTTTTTTTTATATTTTAGGTCTTAATAAGGAAGGTCTATTGTTGAAGGACAGTTTTACACAATATTTTGCACAAACTATCCACTACGCATTGTCTACATTTTTTCTCGACAATTATTTATTTTAAGAATATAATCTCCTTATAACATAATCCTATGAAATTTATTCATCATTGTGTAAAATTTAAGTTTGCGTTTACAATAACACAAATATTTTAAACTTATTATTGTCTTAAGTTTTATTTATTTTAACCATTCTGACAGTTAGTTATTCTGTCATATCTGCTGACACGTGTTTTGTCTCAACACGAGCCATCTTCAGAGATATGTGGATTCGCCGACCGCTGGACAGAGATTTCAGCGGTCTCTCCGAAAGGAAGAAATTCATGGTAATTTTAACGGTGGGATTCTCATTACGAGATATTAATGTTTTCCGTACATGACTGGAAGAGATCGCTATTAGCGATAAGACCGCTAATTGTCACACTTAGACTATTTATTAATTTTGTCATAGTTAAAGGTTTTCTGCTTTTTTGTGGTGTACAATAAAGAGAGTTATCATTCATTCATCCCGTGTACGGCGCTTGTCTAAGCCCGTTCTGTAGTGTTTCTTACCAATCCATGATGCTGTATCGAAGTCCAGCGGTATAGTGGTGTCATTCTTCTTCAACTGGTGTAAAAGGACCGTAGGGTAGGATACTGCACCTCCAATTGACAGGCTTGCTAACAGTGGTGCTCCGGATATAAATAACTGTGAAGCAAATGGTATAAGATGAGATGAGATTACTCTTTATTGAGACCAGAAGAAAATTACAATTCCAGAAAAGGAGGCCTTTTGAAGGAGGTTTTTTTCTCGACTTGGCGGGAACTGCACTGCCGTGCCCCCAGATTTTACTTGCAACTATTATTTAGTACTTAGTACTAAAACAGTTAGTGTTATTGAAAATAATAATTGGTTTCCTAACCAAGAAAAGTGGCAACACCGTTTTTTTTTAAGTCTGTGCTCAGCAGGCCGGAGGAAACATAAATGAAATATTGGTGTAATATTATTTTATAATTTAAAAGTCTTACTTGTTTAACAAACGGCGAGAAGTCCATGTTATATCAACTCACACACTAAATTAATTTTCAAAAACAATTAACTGTTTTATTTTTGCGAAAAAACAAACATAATTAACTAAATTTTATTTTAAAAAGATAAGAACATAAGAACTGCTTTAGTCGTTAATGGCTAAGTTATTTAAATATTTTTGGTAAATGTGAGTTCGTTGAAAGCCATATTCAGAGGTTTACGCATAATTAAATAATTTTAGAGATGTGGTAGAATCGGAATTGGTCAAATCGATTACATTTCGAAACTTTGTTAGTCCTTACCCTAATAGGGATTGCGGATAAAAATTACATTATCAGAGTCAAATCACTATTTGAATAAAATATATTTTTAAAAATTGTAAAAATACATGTAAAATTCTCTTGTTAAATTCTTGATGAGTACGTCTAAGCTATCTCTATACCAAATTTCAGCTCAGTTGGTCCACCTATTAAGGCTTGAAAAATTAACAAACATACAAACCCACAAACTCTCGCCTTTATGGTGTGATGTGACTCTATATAAATGGATTTTGTTCGTTTTTAAATTGATATTTCGTTTCGATTTTGCGATCAATATTTTTAATCGATTGATGCATCGATTCAATGCGATATTAGAAATCGTATTTCAAAATGAAATCCGGTTATGGAGGCCTCCTTCTTGTGACGTCAACTACTGTATCTTTCTAGAGTCCGACCGAAACTGGTTTTCCGGCCGAAACCGAAACGGAATGTTCGGCCGAGGCTTCAGTTTTGGCCGAAACCGAAACCGAAACTCACGTGGTCAAGTATAAAATTCTTTAAAATACTGAAATTTCGTGCTTTTTACCCATTATTCTGCATTAATTAGGACTTAGGACATGAAATGGCAACATATCATATTAAGTTTGTTGTATCAGTTATAATATAAATATGCCCATCCGTCCGTCTGTCCGTGGCTTTATGGAAATACTATAAGTCTTAGAAAACTTATTTTGCACAAAGGAAGCAATGATTAGGGTAAGAGAACGGTAACAAGAAATAAATTAAAATCTATTAATTTAGAGTACCTTTCAAACATGTAAGACGGAGATGATTTTTTTTCTTTTGTATCGTTGAATAAGTATTTTAATGAAGGACATAATGTTTCTAAGAAACTTTTTCGATTTAATGATGATAGTTTCAATCAAGAACTTTCCAGGAAAACTATAGCGGTTAAGATAGCTTTATAAGTTTTAACGATATCGTTGATGAAAGGCAGTAAATATTCGATTTGCCAGTACTAAGGAAGCCCATATTGTGCGTAGTCTGAATAGCGCTTGGACTATTTAAATTAAGTTCTCATAGCAAAATGTTTATCAGTTATCAATATTATAATCAAATCACTAAATATAGTTGTTACCGTTTCATTAAATACTCAGTCACAGTTAATGCTAAGTTGTAGTAAGCATTAGTCGGATCACGAAGAAAAAGTTAATGCTGACCCTTATCTTCTCAATCTGCCTGTATGCTTCGGAAACCTGGACTTTTAAAGTCTCGAGTACGATCGAGGATTGACGCGTTCGAAATGTGGTGCTGGCGCAGAATGTTGAGAATCTCATGGACGAAACGTCGCACAAACGAGTCAATCCTCAGAGAACTGAATATTAAAACCAGGCTTTCAACAATCTGCATACAGAGAGTCCTCAAATTCTTCGGACACACCGTCAGACGCGTCTCTAGACTGTCTCATCATTACTGGCAGTGTAGAAGGGAAGAAAGGTAGAGGACGCTCACTCACAATCATCAATCTCTTTTAGGTACCTAAAAATAATAATCACTAAAATTGCTATTACACTCCTAGTTCCAGTATCAACATAGATAATCAAATAAATCACACATGTGGAATTAACAAAGATACCCTAGATCACAATTAGTCGTCCGCCTAAGCGTTGCCGCCAGAAACGAAGTTAGGCGAGCGTGCACGACAACTTCCAAAATTAGTTTCGGTTTCGGCAAAAGTTTCGACAAAAACCGAAACTGCGCCCGAAACTTGATTTTTGGCCGAAACTCGGCCGAAACCGAAACCAAATTTCGGTCGGTCACTAAATCTTTACTAATAATATTATTTTCATTGATTCTCTATTGCAGAGGTCGTCTGAGGGAGATATTCACCAACCAGTAGGTAATAATGTGCACGCATTACTGTGTTCAGGACTGAAGGGTTACCAGTGAAATTACTGGGCACTGGGCATGATAAGATTCTAAAACTTCCTATCTTTGAATTTATTCGTAGGTAAAGACCGATTCTTAGAGGAGGGATTTACCCCGCCTTCTAGGTTTAGTCTCCAACCGTCAACTGCAGCATCGTCGCTTAACATCACGCGAGGTTGTGGTCAAATGCTATCCTGTCATTAATTTAAATAGTTATTTGTTATACAAGAGTGCAAAGTTGCTTTTTAACCGCGTGCTCAGTTTTGATGACCGAGCTAACGAAGGATTCTAAAATTGAATCACGAGCGCAGCGAGTGATTTAATTATTAGAATCCTGAGCGTTAGCGAGGGAATCAAAAGAGCACAAGGTTAAAAATCTTTGCACTCGAGTGTGACACATAATTTTTCATCCCCCCTCAGCGAGGAAATAACTCAATGATAAAAGTTTTTTTTTAAATTTAATCTCACCATGGATGCGCGCAGTGTTGGCAGTGCCATATCTTCAAAACCAGTATTCAATTTAAATTTACGTGGGTACGCTTACTTACCTATTCTTTTAAGTGATTATTTCCTCATTTTCAGTTTATTATATTAAGAAATCGATATTAAAAAAGTTACTAAAAAGTAATAGTTAGAAAAAATCTTTCTACTAACTAGGTAGGTAAAGTTATAAAAAATTGGCTTATTTTATTAACTCTGCTAAATTAACTTAACTATTTTTACTATTATAGGGAAAATTCATCCATATTTAATTCATTAAAAAATACTATTGCCTCGAAATGTAACTTATATCTAACCAAGTAAAGTAAATAGTTTAAAAGAAAGGTAAAATTTTACAAAAGTAACTTACTGGCAAGACTGATGGTGCACACAAAGCAAATGAAAAAAAAAATTGACCAAGGAGGTTCTGATTCCGAGTTTTTAACAAATTTAAAAAAGTTGTATGATAAAATCGGCACCATAGAGGTCGAAGTAAATAGGTTTAATTATGTTTCTGACTCACAAACTCGGTGCACACGATGTTCTAAATTCAAATTTACTTTACCCTCTAGAGGATAAAATGGACTTTTTCAGTCAGATATCGAAGAGTAAAAATACACTTTCCGAGATAGTGGGATGAAAAATATATTATATTGTATGTGTTTGTTGTGTTATAGATATAGGTAGATATTTAATATTGGAAGCGTGGCGAAAACTGGAACTACTAGCTTCCTTATACATAATATTATGTATGTATACCTATAGCCGTTGTCTAATCGTTCTATCACATGTTCATAAGCGCCTTCCGATATTATAACTAATGTTTGTATTAGTACATGATATGAAAATTTTGTTTTAAGTCCAGTGCGTTAGTCATCATTACCGGCACTTGCTTTTTAGGGTTCCGTACCTCAAAAGGAAAAAACGGAACCCTTATAGGATCACTTTGTTGTCCGTCTGTCTGTCTGTCTGTCTGTCAAGACCCTTTTTCTCAGGAACGCGTGGAGGTAACAAGCTGAAATTTATAGGAAATACTAAGGTCTATTGCCTCTTATAGCTGTGAAAATTTCAAACTTCTAGGCCTACGCAATCAAAAGATATAGTCGAATATGTCGCAAATTTCAGCAAATTTTCGACATTACCAAATAAATCAAAACCTACGGGGCACTTCCCGTGAACTCAGAATCTTGAAATTTGGCACAAAGTAACTCCTTAGAGCACAGATAAAGGAAAAATTGCGAAAACCATAAATTTTTATTTGCATCATATGAAAAAAATATTTTGAATAATTTTATACTTACTACCCCTTTTCTCATGAACGCGTAGACGTATTAAATTGAAATTCATATCAAATACTCAAGTCTATAATACCTTTAAACTGTAATAAAATCAAATCTCTATGTCAACGCATTCAAAAGAAACAGCAATTTAAGTCGCAATTTTAAACTCGCAAATACTCTCAAAAAATCAAAACCTACAGGGTACTTCCCGTGATCTTAGAATCTTGAAATTTGGCACGAAGCAACTCCTTAGAGTACAGATAAAGGAAAAATTGCGAAAATTGTACATTTTTAGTTACATCATATAAAAAAATATTTTTAAAAATTTCATACATACTACCTTATTTCTCATGAACACGTGCAGGTATTAAACTGAAATTCATATCAAATACTAAGGTTTATTATACCCTTAAACTGTATTAAAATCAAATCTCTATCTTAACACATTTAAAAGAAACAGCAATTTTAGCCGTATTTTTTAACTCGCGACTACTCTCAAGGGAAACAAAACCTACACGGTACATGCCGTTATCTCAGAATCTTGAAATTTGGTACGCAGCAACGTCTTAAATCACAGGTACAGGAAAAATTGCGAAAACTGTAAATTTTTAGTTACATCATATAAAAAAATATTTTTAATAATTTTTTATTTACTATTCATTTCCTCAAGAACGCGTACAGGTATTAAATTGAAATTCATACCAAATACTCAGCTTTATAATAACTTTAAGCTGTAAAAAAATCAAACATCTATGTCAACGCAATCAAAAGAAACAGCAATTTTAGCCGCATATTTTCAAACTCGCAAGTACTCGCAAGGGAATCAAAACCCACAGTATATAATATTATACCCACTTTTCCTTAGGGTTCCGTAGAAACCCGTAGGTTTGTACGGAACCCTCGGTGCTCGAGTCCTACTCGTACTTGACCGGTTTTTATTAAGCTATTGCATAGCTTCTATCGCGGGCCTTGAGCGTGGGGACCGAATCCAGAAATTCCGTAACGAAAAAACTTAACACCCCCCACTCCGACCGGCACAGCGGTGATACTATAATTACATAAGTTGATAAAAAATGCTATGCAATAGCTTTACCGCGGCAGTCTCCGAGTGCCACACGTCTTTTTTTAAATATAATATTATGTGTATTCATTATCCAAGATCTCGCGTGATGTTAAGCAACGAAGCGGCCGTAGATGGTAGCAGACTAAACCTAGAAGGCGGGATGAATCCCTCCCTGGCATCACTGAACATCATGCCGGAACACGGTAATGACCGCTTGACGACACGGTTTTGTCCAGTGGGTGGTAACTAGCTACGACCGAAACCTACCACCATTAATGCTCTGTATAGAGTGTAAAATCATCCTTCTTTTCCGTCACTTACTTGTTTTGAGAAGATCGCAGACCTTTTCTGTGATAGATACGATGTCGTTGACCTAACTAAAAGTCGTTCTGCCGACGCCGCACCTATCGAGGCATCCGTTCTGTTAAGTATTAGCTTGACCTAATCTCTTATATAAAATCGTTCGTACACTTTCGTTTTATAAATAATGCATGTCTTGATGTCAAAATATAGCTGCTCTATATATAAGTAATTTACCATAGATTCTTACCTATATTCGCAATAAAGAATTTTAATTGAATTGAATTTACTTCACTTGGTTATTATATATTATACGAGTCATCATTATCATTCTTCTATTGCCTACTTCTCGGCATAGGCCTCTCTTTGATATTGCTACTCTCCCCTGTCTCTCCATCCTCTACCAGCTTCCTCTTGCCTGAAAACCTGCTTGAAAAGGTAGAGCTACGTCCGTAATGTGCCTGCGTTATCGCTTAAGAGCGCTTAGTCCGCGGGGCGCTATCTCGCTCGCACAATTTGATACATTTTGCAATATAAATTCATAGAATTAACTTTTAGAAATTTCCTCAAGAGCAGGGCATGCACACTGCACAACATTATTGCACACATTTTTAAAGTATTTCTAGTTTGCGATATGAAAACATGGCATGGGGAGATTTGTTTTATTTATCATCTATTGGTAGGTCTTCTCTTGAGAAATTTTTAAAAGTTAATTCTATGAATTTATATTGCAATATGTGTATTTATCTGCGTCAAATTGTACATATATAAGCGCTCTTAATATCTAAAGAGCGTCGGGCTCGGCTCGTTCATTTGCTTACATTAAAACATCTAGTTTAGTTCCTAGAATATCTTAATATCCTAATAATTCCTTATCATCACGTCACTGTACTCGTATGCTAATCGGTCACGGTTTAGCAATAAATTTCAAAGTTAATGAATACGAGCTTTCTGAACTATGTTGTGGTGCTGGTTCAGATAGGGTTAATCTGTTGTGTCGGAGGTCATGTCTTTCTCGCCTTCCAGTTACCTTTGACAGAAATATGTCTACTTGGGAATCTTCAAGGCACAAGTGAATAGGTTCCTTACCTACCTACCTTTCTAGGCATCTTACGTGATCCATCGTAGACCGCATTTTCACTTTCCATCAGGTGGGATGAGGTCAAACGTAGGCCTATTTAGTATAAAAAAAAACTACTTTCGGAATTGTAGTCCAGTAAAAGAAGAAATGTGGATCGAAAAGTCGAAAGCAGAAAAACTAACTTAGTAACTTTGTTCGGACTAGTTAGGAGATAAACATACTAAAAGTCCCCACCCCTCCGAGGTGAGCCCGAGGGGGGGGAGGCCGAAGAAGGTCCCATTTTTAGGTTTTTTGCTTATATGTCAAAAACTGTACGTTGTACGATATTTTGTTGTACTACATTACCTATATTAAACCTCATAAAATTTTCTACAACTTCGGCCTTAACACTTTTCATCTATCTCCAATAGTTGTCCAGCTATGAGCTTCCAAACATGGTCTATTTTGAAGACGCTTAAATTAGTTTTCCATACAAAGTTGGTAAAAAAATCTTACAAATAAAATTTGACCAACTTCTGGTTGTCGTATCATAATGAAACTTTGCAAATGTCTAGAAATCTGACGACAGTTTAATAATCTGGTACCATTGAGCTGATCTGATGATGGAGCCAGGAGGTGTCTAATGAAACTCTTCAATAGCTATTAGTAAAACCGGCGAGTTTAGGCTCATTACATTCGGATTGATGAGACATAGGCACCTCCTGGTCCATTATCAGACCCTCGACAGCAAGTGTTATGAAAAAGTCTCATCGATTCGAATGTAATGAGCCTAAACTCGACGGGTTTACTAATAGCCATTGAAAAATTTCATTAGACACCTCCTGGCTCCATCATCAGGTCAGCTCAGTGGTACCAGATTATTAAACTGTCGTCAGATTTCTAGACATTTGCAAAGTTTCATTATGATACGACAACCAGAAGTTGGTCAAATTTTATTTGTAAGATTTTTTTACCAACTTTGTATGGAAAACTAATTTAAGCGTCTTCAAAATAGACCATGTTTGGAAGCTCATAGCTGGACAATGATTGGATATAGATGAAAAGTGTTAAGGCCGAAGTTGTAGAAAATTTTATGAGGTTTAATAATGTAGTACAACAAAATATCGTACAACGCACAGTTTTTGACATATAAGCAAAAAACCTAAAAATGGGACCTTCTTCGGCCTCCCCCCCCTCGGGCTCACCTCGGAGGGGTGGGGACTTTTAGTATGTTTATCTCCTAACTAGTCCAAACAAAGTTACTAAGTTAGTTTTTCTGCTTTCGACTTTTCGATCCACATACCCTTTTTGGGCACTCATTGACTGGGCCAATTGACAAAGCCTCCATTTTTATACAAAATAGACCTTCGTTTCACATCCCGCCTGATGGAAAGTGCAAATTCATTTACTAGAGTCAGATAAGATAAGACAATACTTTATAGTACACCATATAATGTTACAAAAAATACATAGGTACATAATTAAAATTAAACATTACAATGTACAAGCGGCGGTCTAATCGCTAAAGAGCGATTTCTTCTCATGTCATCATACCAAAAATAGGAATTCTAAAATAACACTTGGACTCGAAGTTTCGGGTGGAAAACGTGGGCTGAAAGTACTTAAAGGAATCAAAATATAATAAAGACTCCCCTGTATGTATTGCGAGAAGAGGTCCTTGCCCTGCATTGAGATGCCACACGGACAATAACGCGCGAAAATGTTCCGCATCATTCCAATATCATTACCAAAGATCCAATAATCTTACAAACAGAGGACACTGTATTTGTCTGAGAATTTACCACATGAGTAATATACAAGCGAAACTGATAGTTTTAGTATCAGTTAAGACAGGAAGATATAGTTAGCATGTATGTATGTTTTGCATACCTGCGGATACAGAGTAAAATGATATACGACCATATAATAAACCATTACATGAAAAGTCCTACGCGCGCTTTAAAAACATTAAATAGAATTTGGGGGGAAAAAAATAGAGATGCAATTATTGTAACACTCATACAAAATAAACCTACATTTTTTGGATTAACTTTTTGAAATTTTATTTTGATCTAACATTAGATAACGTTACGAGTATATTCTTGTATTTCAAGTATTTTTGACTGATTACTCAAAAATGCCTGAACTTATTTTCGATATAAAATGTGCGTCTCAACCTTGCGTATTGCAATCGAGTTTGAAGTATTTTTTATTATATTTTTAATTAACTGTTTTTTATAAAATACAAATCAAATCAAATCAAATCAAATCATTTATTTGCACACATGGGTATACAGGTTTACAGATGTTGTTGTTTATAACTACACAAGCACTCCATGTCTCACCGTCTGGCATGCAAAAATTTGTTAATGTATCTACAATAATGTTAAAGTATATTAATTATAATTATAAGAGTTCCAGATAATATTTCAAATGTCATTCAGATAGTCATTGATAGTGTAGTAAATTTTAGACAATAAAAATTTCCTTAATACATTCTTGAAATTATTATAGTTTTCAATGGTTTTAATAGAGTTAGGTAATTTATTATAAATTTTAATGCTCATAAAAAAGTTACTGTCGCTGTGTACTTTAGTTCTAATTGTTGGTATCTGTAAGGTATATTTATGTCTTGTACTTTGAAGAGTATTATAGTTTTTAATATTTCTTTTTACTAGTAGAGCAGACTCAAAGATATACAACGAGGGGAGTGTTAAGATTTTAAGTGAGGAAAAAAATGGTCTACAAGACTCAGTTTGTTTCAGATTACAAATTGCTCGGATACATTTTTTTGTGCCCTGAATGCCATTTCCTTATCTACAGAGTTACCCCATAGCAGAATTCCATACTTTATTGTTGAACCAGCAAAGGCGTGATATGCATTAAGAACTGCGTCCTGATTAACTACTTTGCGTAACATATAGAGTGCATAGGAAAATTTATTCAATTTGGTGCATACATTTTGTATATGAAATTTCCACGTGAGATCAGAGTCAATGTCAACTCCCAGAAATTTATTACATTTTACTTCTTCTATTTTTATTCCTTGATATTCTATGTTTAATGGGTTACATTTAGTGTTTTTATTTTTGAATGTCATTATTTTAGTTTTGCTTAAATTAATTTTTAAATTGTTATCTTTCAGCCAGTCTACAATATTTATTAGGGAATTGTTGATTTCATACTCAAGACTATTACTGCTTCGATCAGTTTCAGTGAAAATGGCTGTACTGTCGTCTGCAAACAGTATCATAGGATGTGCAATTGCTTTAGGTAGATCATTGATATAAATTAGAAATAGAAGAGGACCCAAAATACTGCCCTGTGGCACACCATATTTGACGTTTCTACAGTTAGATTGATACTTGATCTCCGTATTGTTATTACTTGATATTCTAGTTATTTCTGTAATTTGTTTTCTGTCACTTAAGTATGATCTGATAATGTTAAGAACATTGCCTCTTATTCCGTATAGTTCCAACTTATGTAATAGTATATTATGGTCTACGTGGTCGAAGGCTTTTGTCATATCCATAAACAGCACAGCAACCCTTTGTTTATTATCTAGTGAAATTAGTATGTCTTTAAGTACTTTCATGAGAGCCATATCGATTGATTTGCCTTTTCTAAATCCTAATTGCTCATTAAAGAATATTTTATTACTTTCAAAGTATCCATTCAGATTGTTATATAAGACCTTTTCAAAGATTTTAGAGATTACTGGTATAAGGGCTATCGGTCTATAACATTTAACATCTTCTTTATCCTGTTTTTTAAATAACGGTTTAATTATTGTTGTCTTAAGATCATTTGGGTATATACCTTGCGTTATGGATTTATTAATAATGTCACTAATTATCGGTGCAATGATTTTACTTGTCCTTTTAATTATCTTAGTATTTATTTCATCGTATCCTGTACTATTTGTGTTCTTCAAATTATGTATGATTTTTATGACTTCTAATTCATTAGTAGGAGACATGAAACATGAGCTAGGTTTATTATATTTTATGGTTTTATTACTATTTTCTAAATTTATATTATTTTGTCCTTTTATATCATCAATAAAAAAATCATTAAAGTGTTGAGCTATATCATTAGGATTTGTGACAATATTACCATTTACTTTTAATTGTTCTATTTGTTCTTTAACATTTGTGCGCTTATTACGATTAATTATGTTCCATGTTGCTTTAGATTTATTAGGAGCATTTGCTATTTGATAATGGTTCTGTGATTTTTGAGTGAGCTTTATTACCGATTTTAATCTTTTTGAGTACTGTCTAAAAGCTGTTCATTAATATATTTATTTACTGACGTTTATAAGTTAATTTCAAGGTACGTGATAGCACTAAAATATTATTATCTCTAATGTATTGAAAACATTAATTAAAATATGCAATAACTGTAATTAAAATTGTATACTAAAATAAACAAGTGCGAGACAAAAAAAAATATCCATTGTAATTTAATTTTTATTACTCTTGCAAATTAGATTTTCTATTTGTTCTATTTGTTATATTTAAAATAAATTACAATATATTTTAAATTAATTGGGTGCTATTTTTTTATGACAATATGAGTGACAAGATGAGAGTATACCCAGTATACCCATAAATTTATGATTAACTAGCTGTTCCCAGCGGTTTTACGCGCTGTACTGTAGCCTATGTGTTATTTTCTAAGCTATCTCTTTACCAAATTTTAACTCAATCGACCCTCCCGTTTAGGCCTGAAAGAGTAACAAACTACATCCATACATTCTTACAAACTTTCGCGTTTATAATATTAGTAAGATTCAAAATGCAGCATTGCCCCTATCATCCTGAGATATTCGTTGTATAATCTCGTAATACACAGTAATTTAGCTGGTAACATTGCCATTTCAGTCCGGAACACAATATTGCCTCACAAAATACAGTCCCTGTGAGTTTCTGCTCATAGAGGTGTTTTCGGAACAGGCGGTAGAGTATTAAAATAGAAGGAACTAAATAATTGTAAGTTTTATTTATATGTCCAGTAGTATTTCTATTGTAGTCTATTTAAATAAATGCTCATTGATTTGATTTGACATTCATTGTGCAGCCTTGTTCCGGGCGTATCGCACGCGCGTATTGGAAGCAAGCTTTTAAGGGCGTTAGTCCGTGGGACGCTCTCTCGCTCGCACCATTTGACACATTTTGAAATATAAATTCATATAATTAACTTTTTAAAAATACCTCAAGAGGGGGTCCTCAAGAGGTGCCATATTTTAACATATCAAACTGAAAAAGCTTTTAAAATGTGTGCATTTTGTGACGAATTTTCAAAAAGGTAATTATATGAATTTATATTTCAAAATGTGTCAAATAGTGCAAGCGAGAGAGCGTCCCGCGGACTAAGCGCCCTTAAGAGTTTTTTTAACACTAAATATCACAACACCTGGATAACCTTTTAAAAAACTTTTTGATATGTTTAACAAGCGATTTATGATCTCCATTTTGTATCATTGTTTAATCAGACAAGATAGTGATCAAAGGCAACATAATGACATAAAGTTCGTTAATATCAGCAACTGAGCCAGGTAATAACTAACAAAAACTTAGCTCGAATGTGGACTATTTATTGTAATTTTTTTTATGAAAAGAAGTAAGAAGAAGAACAAGGTGCTCTCCTAATTGTAAGAGATAACGCGGGCAGCGTTTAATATATAATAGTTCAGTGCCACCCATGATTTCACAATGGTGTTTTACCGGGGGTAGACTTCCTTTGCAGGAGTTCGTCTAGTCACTGCACCAACGCTTCTTACTTGAGAGTCATAAGGTGTTAAGACTCTTCAGCCCAGTAATTTCACTAGCTACAGTGCCCTCCTACCGAAGCACAGCAATGTTTGCACATTACTGCTCAGGCGGTAGAATAACTGGCACTATTGGGGTACCCACCTAGTCGACCTTCTGCAAAGGAAGTCTACCCCCGGACGCCCGGTATACGTGAGGGCATCACTTTGTTGATCGTCCACCGTACAAGATGGACGTGGAGTGTGTTGCTGCTGCGACAATTTATTTAATAGCGGTATACACAGGCCCGGATTTAGCCAAAATGATAGATAGATAGATAGATAACTCTTTATTAGAACACAGAAAATATACAGAAATAAACTTAAAAGTAAAACACAATATTATAATCTATGTGTTACAATTAGCGGTCTTATCGCTAAAAGCGATCTCTTCCAGACAACCCTGCAGGGAGAGGAGAATATTGCTATTCACATGGATTTGTGGTGTGATAAAATAATAATTATACAGGATATTACAAATACAGTGTTTAAATACTTATCATATATTATAAACATAATAATATAATATACAATAATAATATACATACTTATAATAATAATAATATAATATATATTATTATTATTATAAATGCCGCCCTGGGCAGTGAGAAAATGCTGCCCCCTCCTCCACCACTCCACGGTTTGGAGGCGCGCGATTACATTAGATTAAAAAATTTGCCACCCCCAGTTAAGTTAATTTGCCGCCCCCTGAAAAATTCCCCCCCCCCAAATTTGCCGCCCTGGGCACTCGCCCCGAATGCCCCTAGTGTAAATCCAGGACTGGGTATACAACCATAGGTGGATTTAGGGGGGGGGGCAGGGGGCCAAGGCCCCCCCCAGAAGCATTGTAGAATTACGAATATTGCACATATTTTTGGTAAAAATTATAATATTTTTGGCTGTCTGCACCTTGCCCCCCCCCCAGAACCAAATCCTGGATCCGCCCTTGTATACAACCACTATATAAATATGTGATCCGCCATTTTGTAGCGGCGCCCATCTTGGACCGATTTCCACCAAACATGGCTAAGAACACTGTCGACTAACTCTACTTTCAAACAAAAAAACTAAATTAAAATCCGTTCATCCGTTTGGGAGCTACGATGCCACAGACAGACACATACACACACAGAGAGACAGACAGACAGACAGACACGTCAAACTTATAACACCCCGTCTTTTTTGCGTCGGGGGTTAAAAACTTATAACACCCCGTCGTTTTTGCTTCGGGGGTTAAAAACTTATAACACCCCGTCGTTTTTGCGTTGGGGGTTAAAAACTTACAACACCCCGTCGTTTTTGCGTTGGGGGTTAAAAACTTATAACACCCCGTCGTTTTTGCGTCGGGGGTTAAAACTTATAACACCCCGTCGTTTTTGCGTCGGAGGTTAAAAACTTATAACACCCCGTCGTTTTTGCGTCGGGGGTTAAACACTTATAACACCCCGTCGTTTTTGCGTTGGGGGTTAAAAAGTGTCGTGACAAATTTTCGTACGAATTTTTTCCGTCTAGCCCTCTTTCACAACGCGCGATAAGGAACTTCGTTCCAATAAAATTATAAAATACACACGAGTGCAACGCTGCACTGTCCGCCGGCGAATGAATCATCGGCGATAATGTGGACACTTCAACGCATCTACCCGCAGATTCCCTTTGATACGTGCTCGAAAAACCGACAATTCACGGATCACAGGCGGACATAGACGGACCCCGGCGGAAAGAGCCGAATATGCCGTCTACATTAGCGTGTCCGCGCGTAATCGTCTGTGTCCGGCGATAATGAAGAGCCGCCATTACCCATTATTCTGCATTAATTAGGACATGAAATGGAAGCACAGCATAATGTAAAGTTTCTTATCATTACGTTTGTTGTATCAGTTGTACGTAATATAAAAAAATATCAATATTTTTTTATTATTTTT